>OY101448.1:152561436-153106436 GCA_956483635.1 Panzeria rudis | reverse complement strand
ATAATGAAATAATTTCATTAAAATAATTAAACAATTTCATTAATATAATGAAACAATTCCATTAAAACGATTAAATAATTTCACCAAAATAATGAAACATGTTCATTAGCTTAGCGAAATTATTACATTGAATCAATGAAATTGTTTCATACACATAATAAAATTTTGATTAAAATAATTTTAATGGAACTTGTTTCATTAGTCCAACGAAGCGTACCGTTGGTTGAGTTTTAATGAAGTTTTTCGTTGGATTAATGTCGAAATTCACAGAACTTATGAACAAAACTCTTTCAGTGTATATCCCTTCTGTATAACAGTGGGTAAGTAGTGTATTTCTGTTACCGTTGATTTACCCGGCAGGTAGGTAAACTGGAACTGGTGTATTGGATACACTGTGAGGTAGTTTTTCCTAATAAAACTGCACAAAATTTTTTCCATAGTTTTCAAGAACAACAAGCTGAGAATGATGCTCAGATTTGCACCCAGCCTTCGATATAAAGACTACTTCAACCCCACGCCAAGCCTTCGATATATAACAGTTATAGAACAATATATTCTCGTCCCTATTGTAGGAGACATAGTTAGATGCCATCTGGGCCTGGGGATTTATAAGAGCTAAATTTAGATAACGGCCAGCTTATTTGGACATCTGCAAAGATTCTGTTCGTGAAAATACGATCCCTGTGGGTACAGCTAGTTGTCCATTGTGGTATTGAAATCGGATTGACTTGCAGTGACCCTTGGAAGATACTGTTCGGCTAAAATCTACCGCGGCTAGAATATTAATCTCCATTACAGGCTTTTCTTCAAAGCTGAAATCTTTCTTCTCCAAATCGACTATAGTGACTATTCAGTTAAACGTACAGATCACATTTTCATCTTCCGTATTCAAATGAATTGTTTGCAATTTTTTTGTAAAGCAAAATTGTTTGAAGAAAAATTAAAACAAATTGCAGTTTCTTTTATTTTGGTAACAAAAAGCAATTACTTTGCCGTAGTTCTATATTTATTTACAAGCGAAATTTAACCACAAGCTAAATTTCAATTAAGGTTCCCAAAGCATTTAACACATTTCTAAAGAATGATTTTACCCTCAACAGCAACACAAATTTAGATGGCAATAGCGCCAATGGCTGTTTCATCACGGAACTTAACATTGCCGTAAGAATCCTTATAAAAACCTAAAATGTAGAATTCAACAGATTAAAAATTTTTTAACTTTTTTTTAAGAAACTATTTTTAAAGCCAAACTTTTATATGAAATAATAATTCGCAAAAACACACACACCTGAATCGATAGTTCCAACAAAACTGCGCTTGGGTGCCAAAGCTGAGTATAAACTAGTCAATGGACCATAATCTCTAACCAAAAGAGGTTGACCAATTTGATGACCATATTGGTCCAACGCATGCCAGTTAACATTTTGGATTTTAGAAGCTGAAGCCTTGGCAGCAGCAACGTTGGCACCTGGAGCATAATCGTATGCCGGATAGGCGGGGACAGGAGCAGCAACAACATATGACCAGGCGCAACCAAACAAACAGATCAAAGCCAAAGTAGTCAAGACAATATTTCTAGAGAACATTTTGTGTGAGTGTGTGGTTTCTTTTTTTATTAATAATTTTTTTTTTATTTTATGTTTTAATAAGTCTAACAACTACTCTAGTGTGTCTTTAGGAAACCTAAATTTATAACTAACATTGACCTCATGCCATTGAAATATTTTTATAGACAATTCTTTTTTGCATTAACACTTGTTGCATTTACGAGTACCCAGGTTACGTGACTTAATATGGAATTGTCATATGAAATGTGAACACTCGAGACGCAATATGTGTCATCACAAATAGAATTTGCTAAAATTTATTTCTTTTTTTATTTTATTATTCCATAACAAGCCACCAAAAACCGCTCGTTTGAAAGCCAATTAAACCAACAACACAATGGAATGAATGACTTAATTGATTGTGTGAATGTTTCAGGTTGAGGTTTCTTTATACTTTATGAATTTCTAAAGACAAAGGCTTACAATTGGATTTATGAGTTTGTTTTATTATTATTTGTATATTTAGGTAAATTATTTATGATAAAATAAAATATTATTCATGTAAAAGAATTTTTAAAACGTAAAAGAACATATTTCGCTTTGTGAGTGTTGCCAAACAACTTAACAACTTGAACTTTTAAGTTTAATTCGAAACAAAACATCTCAGCGCAGTCGGGCAGAATCAAAAAAAGAAATATTGAAGGAGTTTTGAGATATAAATCTCTGGATCATTTAGGGATAGTGCACAGTGGGACAGGGTGCAAAAATTATGGTAATAAATCGTCTAAGCTATTGATCCGATTACAAAAGTATATAACCAAAAGTCATAAAGGAGGAGCTATTTAAGGTTAGGTTAGGAAGGGTAGTACTATAACACACATCCACTCGGAGACCCAATAGGATCCATTGTGATTCCCTTCTACTTGTACCCGTTAGTAGATTAACCCCTTTGTAGTTTTTAAATATTTCTAAACATATTTATAGATATGGGTTGTAGAAACAGCCATGTAAAAAATACCATTCCGATCAAAAATGGCTTTCGTTCCGTAATTTTTTTCTAAAACTTAGGATTTTTGAAGAGACATTGATTTTAAGCCTTTATGAAATTTATTTGACATATTGTCATAATTGTATTTTAAATGAAATTTATTTGCTGGTGTTTAAGCATTGTCTATATGCAGCATTTCATTGGTGCTTTACCAAATCGGGTCAAAATTGTGTTTGAAGTCTACTGACGATTTGGTAAAGCACCAATGAAATGCTGCATATAGACAATGCTTAAACACCAGCAAATAAATTTCATTCAAAAGACATTGATTTTATTATAACTTATAGATGGGTTGTCCTATTTTATTACAAAAACTACTAGAAATTTTTAAATAAAATTACATTTAAGCCGTTCTAACATTTTTTTTTATAATCAACATTTTCACAAATTATTCCTATCGCAATGATGAAAAATATATTTTTTATACAAAATTTAAATATTTTTATTTATTTTGAATTTATAAAAAAACGAAAAATGCAAGATGTTAGCTTTTTTCTTCACTGACCATAAGCCACATGTACCGTAAATAAAATAAGCCTTATTACATGAAAATTTATGAATAAATATTGATTTTATTCACAATAAAGCTAATTAGTTTTTGCTATAAATCAAATTTTGGAGACGGTGCTCCACAGATTTCATCATAACTTGCAAAAGGGTGGTCACGTTTTATTACACCCTCTAAAATAAATCTCAGATAAAACCTTTATAAATGCCGATACATGTACATATGTATTTTTTTTTGTGGCCTCCACCAGAATCAGTTGTTAGAACCTTGTTATTAAAAAAATTTAATTTGTTGTACAGTTCAAATGTTCGCCACTTTTGCAAAAATTAGGTGATTTCAATTTATTATGAATAAAATCAATACTTATTCATCGATTTTCATTAAATAGCTTATTTTATTTGTAGTATATAAGTAATTCCATTTAGCCGAGTGTGACCATTTGTGTGTATTTTTTGTTATAAATAAAGAATATAAAATTTTTTACTTCAAAAAAGGTTGCGACTTGCAAGGCCATTAAGCTTAAAGTCGTTGAATAACGGGTAGACACTGAAAGAAAACGATTCCTGTTCAGAATGGTCGTCAGAAAGCTGCGACGGGTATAACCTTACAGATTTTAGTTTTAAAGAATTATGACTTTCAGCATAAATTCAGTAAAATTTTTATTATAACCTAGACAATAATTTTGGTATAACTGTCTGTTCAAAGTGTTTTTAGCTCTATTACGTATTTACTGTATGACCAAAAATCAGTTTTCTTAACAAAAAGCTATTTATAAAATGTGACTGGTGTGAACGACGGGTGTGACCTAATACGAAATTTTAAAACATTCGAAAAATTAAACTTTTTATTGATATCATTAATATAAATAATATAAAAATAAATCATAAGAAAATAATAACACATTAAATTATTTACTATCCGTTCTATTATAGACAGCAGAATACTTTAGCTGAGTATTTTTTTAAGTTCAATAAAAAGCGAAAAAAGGTTTTTCTTTTCAGAGATAATGGTTTTTATTAATAATGAGAAAGGGAAGAAAAGAAAATCTGAAATAAATATTAAACATACAAAGAGGGAGAGCAAAATGTTTCGTGGATGATAATTTAAAAGTGCTTCAAATTGCTTAAAAATTATTAAATAATATATTCTTTTATTTCTTTTATAATTGTAATGCTCTAAAAATATCCATTGAAAGATTTTTATTAATAATAAGAATTTTTTTTTCCTTGCAAGGGGCCGTTTTACGTGGAATCACTCATATGTGACTTTATGATCAGTTAATAAAAATGGTAAGTTTTTTCCATTTTCGATTTTTGAAAAAATTTAAAAAAATAAAAATTTTATATCCAAAGATATTTAATTATTTTGGCTTGAGTTTGGTTTCAATTTAATTTTTCAATTAAATTATATTTTTATTAGAGATAAATACGAAGCATGTAGACAAAGAAAAATTTTACTGCACGGAGGGTTGAAATGACATGTTTCTATAGCTCTCGCTATTCTCATTAGAGCTCTTTACAGCGTAGACCACTCGACTAAGGTCGGTGGTTTGAATATGATTTATCGTTAATCAATTCATACTGTCGGTCTTAGAGCTATATTCCACCGACTTTGGTCGAGTGATCTACGCGTTAAAGAACTCTGACAAAAATAGCGGGAGCTATCGAAACATGCCAGTTCAACCCTGCGCGCAGTCAAATTTTTCTTTTTCTACATGCTTCACAATTATCTCTAAATAAAAATAAAATTTTTTTGAAAAACTAAATTAAAACCGAACTCAAGCCAATATAATTAAATATCTTTGGATAAAAAATATATTTTTCATCATTGCGGTCTGAATAATTTCTAAGCCATTGAGTACAAATATTTAATAATAGAACGGCTTAAAGTTAATATTATTCCAAATTTTTAGTGTTTTTTTTTAGTTAAATTGGACTACTGCTTCTCAGTTTATGATGAAATCTATGTAGCATTCTCTTTAAGAATGCAATATTTTAGAAAAAAATTAATAGAAAACGTATCCATAAAATTTAAAATTTCTACTGTTTTTGTAGTTGGGGACAATAACACATCAAAAAAAAAAAAATATATATATATATATATATAGAAGTACTCCTTGGATTTTTTTTGTTGCATAGTGTAATCAATTAAATCATGTTGAATTAAAATAAAATTCATCTTATATACGATGGTATTCATTTAGTTTATATCAAAAGTAAAGCTTAAAGCTGTTGTGGCTGCAGTGGTGAACGCGTTGACTACCATGCAAATGGAACGAGTTCAAATCTCTCAAATTTCTCTGATGCCTATTTTAATACACATCACGTTAGTAAAATAATTCATAAAATAGCTCTTGATTCAACTTGATATCACTTTAATTCAACATGATTATACGTGTTGTTTCAATATCAAATTCACGTTGTTTCAACTTCAAATAACTTTGATTCAACATGATTCTTAGTATTATTTCAGTATCAACTTCATTTTGATTTAACTGTACTGAAATATTAAATCAACATGAAATATAGTTATTTCAAAAGAAAGCATTTTCTTTGAAGGTTATTGTAAAATCATATTGAATTAACATGAAACTCCTATGAAGGAAAATCACTACCAAAAATATGTTAAATCAACCTGGTTTTCGACGATTTTAATATGAAAATTTTCTGTGTGTATGTATTGTAGAAACAGCCATGTCACAGAATACCATTCTGATCAAAAGCAAGTTGCTTTTTCAGAAATGTAATACTATGTAAGTTTTTTATTTAAATGTGAAAAATATGTCTTATAAACGTATTTAAAATAACCGAACTCTACTGTAATTTAAAAACAAAAATTCCACCTACCTTGATAACACCAAGTAAACGAAGATAGTAATTTCAACCTCTAGACGGAAAAAGAAGATCATTCGTCAACAAAAAACAACTACCTCCTGGAAGATACTTGGGGGATACCTAAGCGATACTTAGGCGATGCTTCACAAGAATTTAGCCCAGACACATTCGTTTAGCAAGGGCACCAACCATTAGCCAAAACACAAACCTGGTCCAAGGGTTCTCAAAAAAAATGTGAATGATTTTCTTTTTAATCTAACGAATGAGAACTATGTTTGTGTATGATTCTAATGAGGAATTAAAGAAAATTGTTCTTGCAAATATTTGTGGGTAAGGCATACAAATTCAATATGAAATCGGTAAAGAGATTATGTGTGCTTGCTCGCGACACTGCGGTAACTAATACTAAATAAAAAGTAAATAAAACTAGTTTCTTCGGAAGTTAGAAACATTTGACTATGAATATAAAGATTTTTGTTATGCATTTTTCGAAATGATAGACACTGCTGATACACATACAAATTGTTTTATATGTTTTAAATTGAAATTTTTTTCATATATTTTTAAAAGCACAAAGTAAAACGAATCTATACAAATGAATTAGGTCTTAGGGATTTATGGGGATGAATAAATTATAAATGGGGCAAAGGCATCAAATAAGCAAAAGTTGGTCATGAGTGATCAAGTGTGATTCACGCCAGCTACAAGAGCAGTACTCATCTCTGTTTACAATTACAATGTCTGATTATTCTAAATATTTGTTTTCATTCTTAAAAAATTTTGCTTTGCAAATTAAACGTGTTTATCGCAAAATGTCTTTAAAGTAAATGTTGAGTTGTTCTCTGTGCTTGATTCTTCGTTCCTAATAAAAATTATTAAATTTATAACAACAAAATGCAATAATAAAGAAAATAAATAATAAATAAAACTTTCTAGCCAAGAAAAAGTTTGCGAGTAATTAAAAAATATATGACTTCTTCTTAATTTCAGCAATACTTTGTTATGTGGACACTTAATTAGGGTCATTCATATCCACATTGGAGTTTAAAATTTCACAAAATTTTAGTTTGTTTTTATTTTTTTAATTTTTGATAAACTGAAGCGAAAAATCTTCATCAATGAAGTCTTTGAAATCATTTAAATAATATTTCTTTCTAAGACCTAAAATTCAGATCACACACACAGAATTGTTTTATGGTTTGTCAGCAGCTTAATATTTTGCTTTGATGAATTTTTGGCTCGTCATCAAGAACTCAGTTATCACTTCCGGTATCTCGAATCTTTCAGCAAGAAAATGGTAAAATCTGACGTTTTTTAAACGGCCAAAAAGTTTGTCACGTCTTAAAATACAGATTTTTTGAGTCGTCATTTTAAGTCAGATAACCAGATATTTAAAAGTTGTTTGTAACCTTCCCATAAGATACTGGAGCCAAGAAGTCATCAAAGAAGGAAATTAAGCTGCAGGAAAACGGTTCAATGAGTTAACTTTTTTGTATGGCGACCGATCCACTATAATATAGATATATGTAATACATATTCTGGCAAGCAGAGCTAAGCGCGATTTCGCCAATTTAAGCACCCGACTTTTATTAGATTTGGGTCCAACTCGTTCGAACTCGCTCAGCAGCTCGTTTTAGACACAAACCTATGATCAAACCCATTTAAAATACATGGGTTTAATCATAGGTTTGTGTCTAAAACGATCTGCTGAACGAGTTCGAACGAGTTGGACCCAAGTGTAATAAACAATAGTAGATTAGTGTCGAACTCGTTCACTTGTTTGTTTTAGACACAAACCAATGATCAAACCCATTCAAAGTACATGGGTTTGATTATAGGTTTATGTCTAAAACGAACAACTGAACGATTTTCACCCAGCCTACTATAGACTTCGGTCGAACTCGCTCGAACTCGTTTAGCAGCTCGTTTTAGACACAAACCTATTATCAAACCCATTCAACCGACTTCCCAAGAGAAGAAGGTTATCAATTCGTATCTATGTTGTTTTTTTACTTTTTTATGTTTGTACACGCATAACTCTGTCATTTGTGAACCGATTTTAAAAATTATTTTTTTGTTGGAAAGGGGTTTGCCTGCAAACCCCCAATTTTTTTGTCGAAAATCGGAGGGGGAAATTTGAAAGGGTTTTCCAGAAGTTAGTTCCAAAATTTTTTTTCTGTATTCGGAGGGAAAGTTCTGACCCACCCCCCAATCCATAACTAATAGCTAATAATAAAGCAACATCTCCAATTCGATTTGATAAAGCAGGTAATATACCTGCATTAGATGATTTAATATTTTGAAAATAAATTACTAAACAATAAGATACAAGTCCTAAACCATCTCATCCTAATAAAATTCTAGTTAAATTAGGACTAATAATTAATAATATTATAGAACTAACAAATATTAAAACCAATATAATAAATCGATTAATTTTATAATCTGATTCTATATATTCTTTTCTATAAAAAATCACTAAAGAAGAAATTATAAGAACAAAAGATATAAAAAGATATTAAAATTGTGAACCGAGTTTCAAAATTCTTTTTTGTTTGAAAGGGTTTACTAGCAGTTTGGCCCCATAATTCTTTTCGAAAATTGGAGGGGCAATTTACATATTTTCAATTATTGAACTTAAGCCGAATTATAATTTATTTCAGTTCGAATAATAATTACGTACAATTTAAAATTTTTTAAAATACACAGTTGAAAACTCCACATAATTTTGTAAATTTTGATATGTGATATTTCTATCTTTCTCTGTTAAACGTCCAAAATTAATGGCTTTATATGTAAAAAATCGTACTGATCGAAGGACAAACAAATGAAAATTCAAATTCGTATGTTTTCACTAAATGTATAGTAAGTGTCTCATTTTTTTTTCGATGTTAACAATCTTATGCTTCCTAAGTTTGAAACAATATTTTCTTTAAGATAAGGGTAAAAATTAATTTTATTACTTTTGTTTGCCTTAATTGAGCGACATAAAATTGTGAATTTAAAAAAAAGACGTGAAAAAAATTCTCATATTTTTAAATCTTAAAGCCCGATACTCAAGGAATTTTAATCCGTCCAACATGGTTTATGTATTGGATGGAAGAAGAAAGATATATCTATGCAACAGTACAACATTTGTATAAGTCAGACGAATAGTTCTCAAGATTTTTGGAAATAGGTAAAAAAAACTGCAAAAACACGTTTTTCGCGAATATCTCGATAATGCTATTTAAGAAAAATAAATGAATACCATATTCTTTTCTAGGGCTGGAAAAGTTGAAAACTTTGTAAGCTAGTGTCATCTAATATTACCCAAATTACAATTCACCTTGCGAATATTAGCAATTCAATTACAGCTTATCAATTAATTTTTTGTATTTATTATGCAATAACTTGACCTAATAGTGGAAGTTTGTTACAAAAAGTAGAACAAGAGCACCAATTTTCAATGAAAAAAAAAAAGAAATAATATTTCGCATTTATGAATTATCAGCAAAAAAAGCTCAAGAAAAAATAAAACAACTACCAAAATCCAAAGCAACAAACATGGAAATGAAAAAAATAAAAAATAGCGCATTATAAAATATTAAAAAAAAGCAAAAAAAATATTAACATTTTATCATACTGCTGACATTAACAAACAATGCAATGTGGGTCGGAGAAAAAATAAGAAAAAAAAGTTTAAAGTTTCTGTATTTTTTTTTATGGTTTATTATTCTTAATACATGATAAATGCTGTTATTTTTCCGCTCTGTTTTAAATATTTTTTTTAACAAAATTAGCACAAAAAAAGAAATATATTCCACATTCTTAGCGCATAAAATTAACCAACTAAAACTTACAGTATTTTCTGAACGACTGGTGCTGTATACTATACATGTAACAAAGGATGGACAAAGACCATTCATTTGCCTTGTCATGCCATCTTTATTATAATAAAGGAATTTTTTACTTAACCTAAAAGTTGTTAAAGAGATATTCTGTTAATAAGCATAGCTCGCATCATAAGGTTGTGGGCCATAAGGATACAATCTAGCCAAAGGATAAGAGGGTACAACAGGCAAAGCAACTTGGCTATAGCTGGGAGCATAATTATAGCTTCTATAGCTGTTGCGACCAGGATACAATTCTCGAGAGGAAAGTGCCTGCACGCTGTATTTAGGCCTAGCAGGATAGTATTGTGATTGGTAGGCAGGAGCAGCATAAGCGGAAGAGCCTAAAGCATAAGATTGAACATCAGCAGAACTGCTGTAGCCATAGGCGCTGCAATGGACTGAGGCTACTAAGGCACAAACTATGTACACAAAGGACTGTAAAAGATGAAAAGAATAAAAAAGAAAAATACACAACAAGTTAAATAAACTCAAAACGGAAATTGTAATACAGCTAATAGACTATATCCCCTTATCCTCTATTTCCGCCCACAAATTTCATTTTAGATGCTTTTTTTTCTTTACTTTTATTTAGTGCACAACGGAAATAAATTATGGCCATTTTTTCCCTTCTGCAAGTTTATAAAAATATATATAAACTTTTTTCAGTTCTTCATATTACTTACAATGAATTTGTTCATCATGCGAATGATGTTGTAAAAATGCTCTTGTAGTTTGCTTTAGCGTATTCGGAAAAATAGACACTAATAAATGAACTTTCAACATGTACTTCTTTTTATATTAATGATTTCTTTTTAACACACTTTGAGACGTGATCTTCACTCGTATGAAATATTGCACCTTTATACGAATGCACTAACATGTAGTTAAGAGCATTTAACGATTGGATTTTTCTCAATCTTTTTCTAAAGCAGCTTCATTAAGCCATTGGGAACCAGAGGGTCATTCTAAAGTCTTACTATCTACCAGATTTATTCTTAGGTAACAGTTTAATCCGAAATTGGAGCACCCTCAATATAGAAGACTTTAAAACGGCAAAAGACTCTCCTTCAGCGGCGATATAGCGAGCTGAAATGTTCTACAAAAGTATTTTGCCACCAAATGCTACTGTGGGCCTTTAGTAGAGAGGTAATGGGGACGATCGACATGTTTTGGGAATTCAAAACCGGGAAAAATAAAAAATGGTGGCAGACCTGTTACAGATGGGGGGATTTTGGGGATTTTCATGATCTGATCAGGCGATAAGATAGATGATCAGCTGATCATATAGCTGACACCTGACCAGCTTTCTGATCAGGTGATCAGAGAGCTGATCGCCTGATCAGATCATGAAAATCCCCCAAATCCCCCATTTGTAACAGGGCTGCCACCATTTCTTGTTTTTCCCAGTTTTGAATTCCCACAACATGTCGATCGTCCCCATTACCTCTCTACTGCCCAGACTCCACTTGAACGCCAGAAATCATTCAAAACCTAAAATGTGTTTAAGCTTTAACTTCGTACTAGAGGTGGAAAACTATCGATAGTGTTTCTAACGAACAGTTTCCATATTTTGAAAAATATATATCGATATATCGATTCTAAACTATCAACAGTTGGAAAAACTATCGATACTATCAAAGTTTTATAGTTCTCAGAGAATGCACTAAATATGTAAGTAAAAATGCAGAACTTTATTTATTAGTTCAAAAACTAACAAAACAAACATCCTTGTAACATTTCAATATAAGAAAAATGTAAGAGTTCAATGATTTTTAAATTCAATTTAACTAACTGACGATCGTTCAAAAAATGCCTAGCCGAACAATAGTAGTGGATCATTTACTATCGATAGAAATATCGATTATTTTCAAATAATAATCGATTGCAGAATAAAAACACCGATAGTCAAAAACAATTAAATATCGATACTATCGATAGTGACATCGATAGTTTTCCACCTCTATTATGTACCTATTCACAGTTAGTACTCGGCAAAGGAAATCCTGTAAGCCTTACGTTGAAGGTATAAGATATGTTCAGTACTTTTATGTAAAACACCACGTGGAACATTTTTTAGAACATTTCAGCCTGTTACATTGCCGTTAAAGAGGCGTTTTTGTAACTTTTTCAAGAAATTGATTAAAAAAGACGCACATGGCGATGAGCTAGTGGGTTAAAATGTTCCACAAAAATGTTCTCCGTGGTCTTTTACATAAAAAATCTGAGCATAATGCATACCTTAAACGTAAGGGTTATAAAATTTCCTATGCCGAGTTACTATAACAATGTACAAAAGGGGAGACATTTAACTCCCCCTAAGATGAGTGCCAGATGTAAACTTTCAAAAGGCTGATGCACGTATTACCACATATTTTAATTTTAGATTAAGCCCTAACTCAGGCGCGGATATAGGGAAGAGGGAAATGGGATAATCCCCCCTCCACCTTCGGGATAAAATATATATCATTTCTACACTCAGAAAAATAAAGGAATGTAAAATCAATACGACGCAATTGTGATTTGAAATCATATTAAATTAACAAGAAATAATTTGTCGTTTAAGTGTGTTAGTGTTTATTTGCTTTGTCCATTGCTACAGTTCACTGTTGTGCTTAGTTGTGTGACTTGTTGTTGTTTATTCTTACATGAATCGGCTATGTAGACGACAAAAAACGAATTACCAGCGAAAATTTACTGCTGCTGGTTTAAAATTATCATTGTTTCATATTAATTTTAAATGAAAAATTATTAATCTAACCCTAAATCTCTCTGATTAAAAATATTTCATTGTTAAAACAACTTTGTTATAAACGTTACATATCATTTTAAATCAACATGACTATAACTTTAATTTCAAATAAGTTTTATGTTAAATAATCATTTAAATCATGTTGAATTAAAATTAAATTATTTTTACATACGATGGGTATTTATTTAGTGTATACCTAACCTGACCAAATATCCCTCTGTTGGCGGGACTATTATGCTTTTTTAAGGTCGATCCCGCTTAAACATTTTATCCCGCTTTTACTATAAACATCTCACTATGTTTTAGTTTTAAAATTGAAAAAACGAGATAAAACTTTTAAGCGGGATCGACCTTAAAATGCAACATACTCCCGCCAAAAGCGGGATGTCTGGTCAGGTTATGTATACCAAAAGTAAAGTTTGAAGCTGCTGTGACTGCAGTGGTTAGCGCGCGAACTATCATGCAAGTGGCACTAGTTCAAATCTTGGCTGAGGCAGCCAACTATAACACAAAGTTTTCTGTTGTCTATGCTAATAACCATCACGTGATAATAAATAAAACAGCTAATAACTATAACTTGATAACTATAATTCAACATGATTCTTAGTGTTGTTTCAATATCAAATTCATGTTGTTTCAACAAATTTACGTTGTTTCAGCTCGAAATAACTTTGATTTAATATGATTTTTCGTATTATTTCATTATCAACTTCATTTTGATTTAACTGTACTTCAATATTAAATAAGCACGAAACATAGTTAATTCAAAATGATAAATCTTCCTTCAAGATTATGTAAATCATGTTGAATTAATATGAAACGCCTATAAAGTTAACTCACTACCGAAAAATGTTAAATTAGCCTTGTTTTCGACGATTTTACACTGAAAATTTTCTGTGTGTATTGAGTTGCTAAAAGAAATATCCCCTAAAGATGCTGTTGGCTGAGTAGTTAGCGCGTTTGACTACAAACCCTGAGGTCTTGAGTTCAAGACTAGTTTCAGGCAAGCCAACAACATCATGCATTTTTCTCATGTACATTGATATGTTATTGTGTTGGTTGTTGTTGGACTGCTAAAGCTCTGAAGGCATAGCACTGATCACTTGACAGTACCGGCAGCGATTAATACTAACATGTCCTAATGCACTTTAGACTACAGCTTCCTCCTTCGTCGGTATTGTAGCAGAACCGTTGGCGAAGTAAAAGAACTAATAAAATGGCTACACAGCTTAAACAACTCAATGCCTCTGTTTGACACCAGAGAGGCTTGCAATACTGTTCTACAAAAAAAAAACGCGCAATAGCAGAGTTGTAAATCAATTAAGCTTTCTATCTCTCACCCACTTCACCACCTGTTCTCTCTACACTATCCATTTCCCAAAGAAGGTAACACATTAATTAATTAACTGGTAGGCATTAATTGTCTGATTGTGTTACTTTTCTTTATTAAAAAAAAGTTTTGAGCGTTATGTGGCGTTCACGTTAGGGCTGGAGCGTTGGTGTATTTGAAGACCTTTAGCAGAATTTTGCTACTTTCCTAAGAAAGAGACAAAACGACGTTGTAGAGGGTTAAAATATTCTATAAAAATGTTTCCCGTATTATATTTATTAAGTTATGAGCAGGAAATATGACCTAAAAAATGTGTTTTATGTGCATTAAATGTGCACCAAAAACATAAAAATATGCTTTAAAAAATTGAAAAAATATGCTCTTAAAATGCTATACAAACGTTATAATTTCCCTACGGTAAATGGAAACGTCACAAAGCAAGTCACGTGACCGACCGGCCCCCAGGTGGTAGGAGCCAGTCCGAGCTCTAACACTTTCTATGAAGCGGACCAGTCAATTTTACATGGGGATGGCCTAGGTGGGGTTAATTGATACTTTTTATGCACTTTGTGACTTTTCACTGAACTATCTTATGGAGACCCAATCGGTGTAGAATAATATAAATTATATATAAACATTATTCCGACATTTAGCTGTAATAACTGATTAATAATTGAATTTATTTATCTTTTCTGTCTATTATTACAAATGCAAGTAGAAATTGTATTTTATTTTTAAGCAGAGTCTTTGATGGGACTCGAACCGACAACCTCTAGTATGACAGACTAGCACACTATCCACTCGACCACAGGGGCATTTATATTTCAAAATAAATACCAGCTAAGCTGTAGTTAATATCTAAATATTGTTTCGGGACTGGTTCCTGAGTGGCATGGCTGTCTCATTGGAGGTATACAACTAACATTACAGCTGCATCGAATTTGTTCAATGCCGTTTACTACAAAACTTGACCGAGTCCCAACTAACTGACTGAAAATTGTTAATATATGACCATTTACACTATATATCTCTTCTCAACATTCACTACTCCTTACTTTTAATATCCCAAATTTTCCGCAGGGTTCATTTATAATTTTTGTAATGTTCATTTCTGACACCACGAAGTATATAATTAGTATATTCTGTTCTGTTAAAGGATGGGAATCGATTTTACAACGCCAGCTTGTGCTTTCATCTGTTTGTATATCAAATGATGGACACCAAGGCCCATAATTTATTTTCACTAATACATCACAGTTTTCCATATTTTTTTCTATATATCACAAATGTCGCATAAATAGCTGAAATATTGCCAAAACGCGATTATATTCTTTGTGTTTTTATTTGTATATATATTAACCTTTAAGAAATTTATTATTTGACATATTGTCATAATTTTATTTTAAATGAAATTTGTTTGCTGGTGTTTAGGGACTATTCACATATTATGTAACGCTATTTTTGAAGTTTTCCCCCCTCCCCCCTCCCTTCGTAGCGATTTTTACAAAAATTGAAGTACCAATTATCTAATCCGTAACAAATTTTAACAAACCCCCCCCCCCCCTTAACCATTTAGTAATTAAGCATTGTCTATATGCATTTCATCGGTGCTTTACCAAATCGTCAGTAGACTTCAAACACAATTTTGTAACTGTTCAAAAGTTAACCACTGATAGGACAAGTAAGTTCAAGACAACATTTCCCGCAGGGTTGTTAGAATAATATATCCCAGCAAAATCTTCCGTGACAAGAAAGTAGTTTAATCATGTGTTTGAATGACGACGAAGTGGTTCGATTTAGGTGAAACGTGCATGATTTTAACACAGGCGTGACATTGGAGATCATGTGTTTACATGAAAATTTAAATAATAATAATCAATTTGGATTCAATTGATCTCCATTAAAATTAATGAATTGAACACATACAAGTTTCCTGATTCGATGACGTTTTTTCATTTAAAATAAAACAATTTAAAATAAAACAAATATTGCCGCAGCTGGGGTACGAACCATGCTCTTCAGACTGTTAAGACATGCTCTCTACCACTGACATTGGAGATCATGTGTTTACATGAAAATTTAAATAAATTGATCTCAATTAAAATGAATGAATTGAACCCATGCAAGTTTCCTGATTCGATGACGTTTTTTCATGTAAATATAAAAAAATTAAAATAAAACAAATTACTAGCGCTGCTGGGATACGAACCATGCTCTTCTCACTGTTAAGACATGCTCTCTACCACTGAGCTATTGTCTTCTTATTTTTTGCTGGAGCTAAGACTTGTTTTATGAAAATGTGCCAATGTAATGATTTAATTCCGTTTTTGCATGCCTTTTTCAGTGGATATTTTATGCAATATATTACCTAGTGAAATCGCATGCGTTTTTAATGAGTTCAAAAACTATAGCTTTATTTACGATTTACGATGGCATTCAGAATGCATTCAAAGAAACAAGTGCTCCGGAAACCATGAAACACTATTTCATTATGAATGCATTCATTTATATTTTGCTGGGATAGAATAAAATATTGAGTAATGCTTCAGAAACTGCACACCTTTGACCCAAATGCATATATGTAGATTTGTCGGATACTCGTTTCCAAATTAGATATCCCTATTAGTAAGAGGAAACTACATATTTCTTATATGTAAAAATTTGCTGCGAATATCAAATTTTTAGCATAAAAAAAATTAACGATATTATTAATAGAAAACTTTTTATACTCTTGAAAAAATCATATTTTCTGACATGCACTTTACTATATCTGACATTAGCTTTTTAATATATTGAAAACAATTATTTCTTACAACACAGAAAAAAAATTTTGTAAATACAATTAATTTTTTTGTTATATCAATTAAATAATTAATTGATTTTGAACCTACAACGATTTTTGTAAATACAATTACGAAATTGTAAGTTAAAGAAAAGTCAGAAAAAAATTTTTAAAAATTTTTTTGTTGATTTCAAATTTATTTCAATTAAGATTATTGTTATATCAACAATATGAATTGTTGATTTTCCGAACAAATTTTAACTATCATAGTTGTTGTATTAACAATATTTTTTATACACAATCCTCGAAGCGACTTTTTGCTTGTCTGCGAAAAACACTAAATGTCTTTGGGCTGAATGGAACCGGCTATCTCTGGACTAATAGACAGACTAACGTTCTTACCTCTCAGCTACAGAGCAATTCGTTATCAAATACGCAAATAATGAATACACACAAAACGTGATTTGCTTTGTTTCATCTATGTGTGTGTGTTCATTTGTTATATCAACAATGGTGATTGTTAATTTTTTTCACAATACTTAACAAAAAATTTGGTTTGTTCAGTTTGTTGAAAAAAATTTCTTGATTTGCTTTGTTTCATTTATATGTGTGCATTCATTTGTAATATCAACAATGATGATTGTTAATTTTTTTTCACAATAAATAACAAAAAAATTTCGTTAGTTCAGTTTGTTGAAAAAAATTTCTGTGTTTGTCGTATCAACAACTAAATTTGTTGTATTAACAAAATATATGTTTGAATTTAAATTACATATTAACAATTGAAATTATTGGCTGCAGTTTGAGGATATTTTTTTCTGTGAATCATTGGGTAGTATGAATAAAAAAAAGTATTTGCTTTTTGCTTAAAAATTTGTTTTAAAACTCGAAATTCTTAGTTTTATATTAAAAAATATTCAGATTTTTCTGTTTTACAACAAATTTTTATATAATAAGCCAATATTTTTTTTATGCATACTACCCATTATTTCATTGGCTTTTAGTTTGCAGTGTCTTAGTCTTTGTTTAAACTCGGATCATTCCTTAGTATTGACTGTATCGATAGTCCATACAATGGAATGTATTATGATCTTTTAAGACTTCATTGATGTATTCAAATTATCCGTTTTATATAGTTAATTTAAATAAACGGTTTAAAATTTTTACAACACAATTGCTTGCATCCTTCACGCAACTTTTCGGAAGAGGCCTTTTAAGCCGCAAAGAAACCTAAAGAATCTATTAATAATAGCTTGAAAATTAATTTAGAAATTCTTGGCACAAATTTAAAGTGTTTTGCTTCAAAAAAGTTGAAACAAATGATGGCGAAACAAGCTTTATTATCAGACTTAATTATATACAATTGTTGGCAAGAAATCCGCAGAAAATCCCCATCATAGCTTTAAATATCCCCAGAAAAATCCCCTCTCTCCAAATGAAATTTTTTGTCCCCAAAGTGGTTGTAAAATCCCAACGTTTGGGCACAAATCCCCACTACTGGTAGCCCTGGTAATAGCAGAAGGCGTGTTTTTCATTCTAAGTTTCTGTATTCAGATGATATTAGGCGGTCTTCTGTTTGTTGGTTGAATGGTTACCACATTTGACTACAAACCCTGAGGTCTTGAGTTCAAGACTAGTTTCAGGCAAGCCAACAACATTATGAATTTGGGTACGTTCGTAAATTCAGTAATTGTGCAATAATCAAAGTTCTGTGCTCGAAAACAAACACTTCTTAATACTTTTTTCGTCAAAACTTTCTTTATACAAACACTTGACAATGCTGCCGCAGATTGCTCAAACAAAGACAGCGTTTTTATTACTGTTGCAATAGTTTGCAGACCGGTTGCACAAATTTACTGCATTTACGAATTCACCCTTTTTGCGTTGGTTGTTGTTGGACTGTTAAAGTGATGAAGGCATAGCACTGATTACTTTGACAGTACAGGCAGCGAGTAAACTAACATATTCTAATGCACTTCACAGCACCCTCCTTCGTCGGTATTGTAGCGGAACAGTCGGCGAAGTAAAAGAACTAATATATGGCTAAACAGATTAAACCAATTAATGCCTCTACTTGACACCAGAGGGGCTACAACACTGCTCTAAAAAAATACGCAATAGTAGATTTGTAAATGAATTAAGCTTTCTGTATCTCTCCCACTTCACCACCTGTTCTCTCTACACTATCCCTTTCCCAAAGAATGTAACACATTAATTAATTAACTAGTAGGCATTAGTTGCCTGATTATGTTACTTCTCTTAAAAAAAAAACTCTGTAGTGACTTTCATACTGGGTACGAATTTGCTCATGAGTGTGCAGCATATGTGCCTAAATTTCTCATATGCACATGTGCTAAAATTAAACACTCCAAAAAATGCGCTCTAACTTGTGTGCGTGTGCCAAATTTTTTTTGTGTGGCTATTTTGGCCGATGTGCATGTGCCGCTCATGTGTGTGCAAGTCCGCACTCTGCTTTCATAAGGAGTCATACAGAGTTTGATTAAATGTAGAGATTTATAGCACAAAGATCCAGTGTCGATCTTTGGACCAGATCCTTCTCCTATTCTATTCTTAGATTATGATTACCTAAACCATCATTTTTTTCTCTGCGTGTAGATAGCATATACATATGTATCTTAACTAGCCTTCTACAAAAAATGTTATTTATCGAAAGCATTAAAAACTTTTCTTATTTATTACACATTTTAAGCAAATAAAGTGTGGGAATTTTTATTTATATACAAGCACAAAACTTTCTTTCTTTTTTAACTATCATTCAACGCACTTAATGTTTGTTGACCATTCTTAATTCTACAATTCAAGCTGCAAGTAAATAGAACAAACATACAGACATAGATAATTTCATTTACTTTTTTATAGCCACTTATCGTCATACAGATAAAGAATCACAATCCAAAGAACGTGCCAACTTAAGACAAGTGTTATTAAGGTTAACTTTTCATTAAAGTATACTGTTTTACACAACTCACTTATTTGATAATTTTCCTTTTATTTTATTTTTTTCTTAAGAATATTTATTGCAAATGCTTAGTCTCGGTCCCCACGTGCAATTTTTGTTGCAGTAATTCTTCATTTTTCAGTGAGGAAAAGCGAGATAGGAATAGATATGGTATATCTTTCTATTTCAACACTGTCCCACAAATTCAGAAATTGCTGCAACAAAAATTTAATGTGTGGACCGGGAGTTAAGGTAAGGTCAGACGTGGCAAATATTTGGTGGAAAAAGCGTAAAGCGGCCCATCCATTATGCAATATTACTGCACATGTTATTGTGCATATTATTGTCTTTTTGACCTATACTATGCAATAAATGGCACAATATTTTCAAAGAAAATATTGCCCGATGACAGTGAAATAGTAAATATAACACTAAACAATGTTGCTACCACATTACACAATTTTCTTTACTGCACTCTAAAACATTTTTGTTGAAAATTACGTCGATAATAGTCGGCAACACTTTACAGATTATTATCGACCTAAAATTACACACGCATTATTTTTGAACAAAATGTTTTTACTAAAAAAAAACGATTGGCTGCGTGCAGGTTTGAGCCGCGACCTCCTGACTGATAGTCTGATGTATCTACCATTCAGCCATAGCCGTATTATATTTTATGTTACATTTTTTCCACTTGGACTAAATATGTTTAATTTGAAAGGTTTTTTCTTTAATAAAATAACTACAAAATCGATGTAATTTTAGACAAGGAAAAATTTTCAACACAAATTTAGACAATATATGATCGTAAATTTGAAGTAATGTTTTAGAGTGTGTACACTAAAAATCAAAGGTCTTTTGATTTTTGTCAATATATTGTGCCACCTTTGAATATGACAAACACAAACACAAAAATTGCACAATATTATTGCAAGTGGGTGAACTGCTTAACTCTTAAAAAAAAGCATACACACACTCTAAAACACTTTTGTTAAAAATTAGGTCGATAATAGTCGGCAACACTTTACCGATTATTATCGACCTAAAATTACACACGCATTATTTTTGAGCAAAATGTTTTTACTTAAAAAATTTATTGGCTGCGCGCAGATTTGAGCCGCGACCTCCTGACTGATATTCTGACGTATCTACCTACCACTCAGCCATAGCCGTATTATTATTATTTTATTTTTTTTATTTAGTTAGCACGTATAAGAAGAGTGCTACTCCAGAGAAGGAGCTTCTAGCGATATCGTTTCGTTGATAATGTTGTTTTTATGCTTCGACCTATCAGGCCTGCAAGCAACCTCCAGTAAAGCTGGAGGAACAGATTTAATTTACTCAGGGTAAGGGTTTCCCGTTACCTGAAACCCTCCTCCTTTATCCAGGCTTGGGACCGGCAGGCTAACGCCAGGCGGAGTTATAATGGACTAAAGATGTTTAATTTGAAAGGTTTTTTCTTTAATAAAATAACTGCAAAATCGATATAATTTTAGACAAGGAGATATTTGCAACACAAATTTAGACAATATATGATCCTAAATTTGGAGTAATGTTTTAGAGTGTACATATGTAATGCAGGCATATAGATTTTGCGATATTAACATATTACGTAACGCTATTTTCAAAGTTTTTAACCTGCCCCCCCCCCCCCCTCCCTCGTAACGCTTTTTACAAAATTTTCAGTATAAATTATATAATTTGTAACAAATCCTTAACAAATCGAGTTTTTAAATGACATTTATGAACTTAAATTCTTCTATATAACTTAATAGCTTAATTGTTAAAATTCTTTTAAAAGTTTATATTTATTTGCTTAAATTTACATGAAAACACAGTTTTGCGTTTAAATTCGCATAAAAGAAACATGTTACGAAAAATTTTAATTTTTCATCCTTTTCCTTGAGGAAAATATCATTATAGAACGCCAAAAAATAAATTTTTCTTAACATCGCTTCAAATTGGGTGATTGGTAATTTGGGATTCATAACTAATGAACAACCCCAATGTTAGTACAAAAACCACTTTTAAAGGTTTCACAATTATTCAGAACGCAATGATGAAAAATATTTATTTTTTTATGCAAAATCGAAATATTTTTATTTATTAAAAATTTATACAAAAATCGAAAATTACAAAATGATACCGTTTTCATTCATTCGCCGTAAAGCCACAGATACCACAAATAAAATAAGCTTTATTTTACGACAATCGATGGATAAATGTTGGTTTTATTCACAATAAAGTGAAATTACCTGATTTTGCAATAAATCGAGTTTTGGAGATTTTAACATAACGTGGAAAAGTCTATCCAATTTCCTAACAAAAAAAACTAAAAATCTTGAAATAAAATTACCTTTAAACTAGGGATGTAACGATACGCCGTTTTGCCGATCCGATACCGATACTTAAAAATAAATATCGCCGATACCGATTCCGATACCGATACGAATATTGAAATTGAGTTCAAGTTTAGATTAACAAAACTCAAGTGCAATTTTTTTATTATACAAAATTACAGTTTTAATTATTAATATTTAAAATTGATATTAACCCAGTATAAAAAATTGGAAGTATTTTTTAAGGAGCTACATTTTCTTTGCTTCCAAAAAATCTATATTAAAAATATGCAGATAACAAAGTGCAACAGTCCAAAAAACACACGGACTTGACAGTATAGATTCGATTGTACTACAACGGGGTAGTAAAACCCTATACTTAGCTTGGCGAATTTGGTGACCAATTTCGTTTTATGGACCTCCAAAGTTTTGGAAAATCAGCGGGCCCTCAAAAAAAGGTGTCATCAACTATTGGCCAACAGAAAATTCAAACTCGGTGATACCGCTTAACTATATATGGCAATAATGTAGCTAAAAGTTCGCTAAACAGATTTCATTACAATTTTATGCTAAAAAATTATTTTTTCGTGCACCTTTTTTGAAAACTTAAAGAAAAAAAAATTTTTTTTTCACTTTTTCCAGAATAACTTACAGGGACTCGTAATTTTTTATTAACAATATTTGGCAAAGTTGTAGCTACGGTAAAGCTGAACAACTTTTCTGGACATGTCAATACAATCTGAATGTATCTGGGCACCCTAAACAGAGCAGAAAAACTAATTTCTACCTTAAAAGTTTTCATTTTTTACGAGTTAGGCTATATTTTTATTGTATTTTGTTGCTTTCTTTGTTATTGTTCCACTTCTTATGTTGCTGATTTTAGTATTTACTATTTTTTATTGTTTGTTGTTGTTTTGCCAAATAATCGTAATGAAAAAAGTGAATAAAACAATTTTTTTTTATTTTTTTTTCAAAAAAAGTACAGGATCATATTATTTTTCTGGGCACAAAATGTTAGTGAAACACAACAAAGAAGTATGCACTTGAATATATTATTTTCAAAAAAAAATATTTTTTAGCATAAAAAAATAGTGAAAAACTACAATTTTTAAGGTAGTGTGGTAAGTGGTCTGTGTGAGCTATTAGAGTGCCTAGAGACGTGCAGATTGAATTGATATGTTCACAAAAGTTGTTCAGCTCTACCGTAGCTATAAGTTTGCAAAATATTGTTAGTTAAAAATTACAAGTCCCTGTAAGTTATTCTGAAAAAAGTGAAAAAAACATTTTTTTCCTTAATTTTGTCAACAAAAAGTTGACGAAAAAAATTTTTGCCATGAAATGTTAAAAAAAAAAAATCTGTTAAGCAGACTCTTAGCTACATTATTGCCATATATAGTTAAGCGGTATTATAAAGTTTGAATTAGCTGTTGGCCAAATACTGATGACAGAAACTTTGGAGGTCCATAAAAAAAATTGGTAACCAAATTCGCCAAACTGAGTAAAGGGTTTTAGTACCCCATTGTAGGACAATCGACCCTGTACTGTCCAGTTCTTTTGTTTTTCCAAAAGTCTTTATTAGTAATTAGTAAGTGTAATTAGTAAAAAGCAAGAAAAATCATTATTGAATACCGAAAAAGAAATTTGTCCGAGCATCGCTTCCAATTCGGTAATTGGTAATCGAAAAATAGAACTTCTTGCAATGGCAAGGATATGTAAAACTAATTAGAAATGATCCAAATTTGCAATACTTCCGGGTCGCGAATTCTACATTTTCATGACTTCTTTGGAGTGTCTTTTTTTGCTGGAATAAGATTTAAAAAACAACGAATTGAATTTGAATTCATGGTAAAATTAACAAAAAATAAATAATTGTTTTACAAAATAATAGTATAAAATATTATTAATTTTTAAAATTGATATTAATAAGATTTAAAAAATAACGAAATGAGTTTAGTTCATGGTAAAATTAACAAAAAATAAATAATTTGTCAGAAAAGAACTCTGAAAAATTTTTTTAAAGTATCGTTGTATCGACAGTAAAATATCGCCGATACCGATGTATCGGAAAATCTGAAATATCGCCGATATATCGGTATCGGTATTCGTTACATCCCTACTTTAAACCATTCTAACATTATTTTTTTATATACTCAACAATTTCAAATATTTTTTTCGGCAAAACTGGAAAATTTTCATTTTTTTTTTATATATATGAAAAATCTAAAATGGCAAAAACTTACAATTTTTATTAAGAAATCATAAAGCTACTTATATTACAAATAAAATAAGCTTTATTCCATGAAAATCGATGGATAAATATTAATTATATTCATAATAAATCATATGAAATCACCTGATTTTTGCTAAAATTGCGAATATTTACAGTGTACGACAAAATATTTTTTTTTTCAAATAACAAGGATTTTACAACTGATTGTGGTAGAAGTCATTAAATAAAATAAGTAAACTAAATTTTTAACTTAAATGGTTTTATTCTAATGAAGCATAATAATGATCAAACTAAAACAAAACCGTGGGGCTAGTCGAATTTCGGTTAACTATAGTCAACAATTCCCCACGGCTCTATTTTACTCTGATCAATGCCCTATGTTGGTCAGGAGAGTGGTGTGGTAGCTGGCACCTGGTATTACGTAATTATTTTTTAGCTTTAAGTGCATTATCTCAGCATCATTATTATGCTTCATTGCAATAAAACCAGTCAACTTGAAAATTTTCTTTACTTATTTTATTTTTAAGTGTTTTAGTTTTTTACTTTATGTCCTAAACACTATGATCTGGCATTTACTCTCCGCCTGTACCTTGGATTTGGACTTTTTTTGTGGAGTACGGCATTATAGTAGCCAAGCGCTTTCATTTAATACCCATATTAAGGGGCTGACAATATATATATGGGCGTGGCACCGCCCACTTTTTTAATTACAAGATTGTATAGTCATCGCATATAAAGGTGTCCACCAAATCTCAAATCAATCGGTTAACAGGAAAGGGCTAAAACTAAGTACTAGTTATTATGGACGTGACGCCACCTATTTTTTAACACTATGAAAGGTAAAGTTATTTACCAAATTTTAGTTAAATCGGTCAAGAGGAAGGGGGTAAAAATCAATATTACTTTTTATGAGCGTGGCTAAGCCCACTTTTCTAATCTCAAAACTGTATACAGTAATTTTGATTTAGCTGCAGAAACAACTTTTCACGATTTTTTTGTGCAGATAACTCAAAAATGCTGTTAAACTAAATGCCTTAATGTGCAGGTAAACACAATTATATAGCGTATGCAGCTAACTTTGATTTTTTTATATGAAAATAACTTCAAACTGCCAAAAATATGTTAAGTGTGCAGGTATACAAAGTGCACATAAAAAAGGGTTTTGTAGGATAATCACAGAAAACAAATATTTTGTGCAGTTAAGTCCAAATGCAGCTAAGATTAATTTTTTATATGAAAATAATTTAAAAATGCAAAAAATTTAAGGCATTTATCTTAAAAATGCAGGTATAGAAATGCACTTAAAAATGACTTTGTATGGAATTTTAGGCAACAGTGACAGAAATTAATAGTTTTGTGCAGTTAAGTCAAAAGTGTACTTAAACAAAAGGCAGTTAAATCAAAACTACTGTAGTAATCAAAAGTAAAGGCGTGTACCAAATTTTGGATCAATCGGTTAACAGGAAGGCGTTAAAACTAAGTATCATTTTTATAGGCGTGGCGCCGCCTACTTTTGTAATTACTAAAATGTATAGCCATCATAAGTAAAGGTGTACACCAAATCTCAGGTCAATCGGTTAACAGGAATGGGCTAAAACTAAATATTACTTTTTATAGGTGTGGCGCTGCCCACTTTTTTTAATACAAAATTATATAGTCATCGTAAGTAAAGCTGTCCACCAAATTTCAGATCAATCGGTGAACAGGAAAGGGCTAAAACTAAATTTTAATGGGCGTGGCGCCGCCCACTTTTTTAAGTACAAAATTGTAGAGTCATTGTAATTAAAGTTATCCATTAAATCTCCGATCAATTGGTTAACAGGAAGGGGCTAAAACTAAATGTTAATTTTTGTGGGCGTGGCGCAGCTCACTTTTGTAATCACAATATTAGATTGTCACAACAATTAAAGGCGCTTAAAAATTTCCGATCAATTGGTCAATTTTCAATTATTAGATTTGAACCAAACTCCACCTACGCACAAACTCCACAAACACGGTAAGCTAAATAAAACCATTTAAAAAATACATACGTGTATCAGCGTTTTGGAAGTTTACATATGGGATTTATTTTACGGGGAGCTAAATTTTCCCCGTTTTGCACATAGTTAAACTAATTGGGCAGAGTATAAAATGTTCCCCTTGGTGTTTTACAAAAAAGATTTGTTCAAACATCTTATACCTCCCAGCTAGCAATTTATGAAATTATTGATCATATTCGAGTCTTTATTGATTCCCCAGGTCGATTAAAATAATCATTTATGCGCTCATTTTCTGATCATAAAAGATACTTTTGTCGGTAGAAAATGGTACCCTACGTACGACTCCTCTTGATGAGTCTTTTATTACCCGCTTTTAAATCAGTTTTGACTCATTTTTTAGTAATTTTTAAACAGTATTTATGATCATTTTTGAGTCAATTACGACTCATTTTCGAGAAAGTAAAATAAAAAAAATTTTATTTTAGCTTAGAATCGAACCAAGGTCCTTCGGACTTGTACCCTTACGTACCAACCACTCAGCTAAGGTACTGCCTACAATATCGACAGCACGAAGCTAAAATAAACTTACTTTTATAACAATACTCAAAACAGTCATATTTCGAGCATATGCTTGATCAATCTCTGATTGCGCACAAGTCTTTTTCTAAGCATTTATGGGACTCATTTTCGAGTCGTTTTTTGAACGCGCAACTGCTTAATCACTTTTTAATCGTCTAAGTTAGTCTTAAAAGATGAAATTTCGAACATATGCATGATCAATTTATGATTGCGCACAAGTCGTTTTCTAGTCATTTGTAGGAATCATTTTCGAGCCTTCTTTTAAGCCCGCAACTGATTAATCACTTTTTGATCATCTAAGGAAGACTCCGTTTGCTGATTTTTGGTAAAATAATCTTCCAAATGCTATGTGGGCTTAAACGTAAGCCGTACAAGATATCCTATGCCGAGTCAGTATAACTACATTCC
The DNA here is from genome assembly GCA_956483635.1 of Panzeria rudis. Lineage (NCBI taxonomy): Eukaryota > Metazoa > Arthropoda > Insecta > Diptera > Tachinidae > Panzeria > Panzeria rudis. The sequence goes on along the minus strand of OY101448.1, from coordinate 153,079,266 downwards.
AAAGGGGAGACAGATAGACGGACAGACGGACAGACGGACAGACAGACAGACAGACAGACAGACAGACGGACAGCGTAGCGAAAACATTAGGGTTCCTTTACACTTTTGGTGTACGGAACCCTAAAAAGCATTCCAAAAGTGCGATTATACGTATTTTTGGTTTATGAAAATCATGTACTTGATGATACATTATTTTGAATTTATATTATAAAATCGTTATTTTTCAACAAAGGTTTATTTTTCAACAAAGGTGCATAAAATTTTGTAGAGACATGCAGTTAGTTCCATCAACAGAATTGTAATCAATGAAAAACGCGATTTTGAATTTTTTGATGATACGTTGTTTTGCATTTTAGGTGACGATATGTGATTCTCATTCTAAACGTACATTTTCTGTTTTCTTTTTTTTATCAATATAACTAAATGAAATTTGAGAAGGTATGTATCCTGAAATAAAATTATATTTTTTGTGAATCCAAATTGATTATTAGGCTAAAGGTTCGTAACGTTATATTCAGAAAGAATTGGGCATGATTAATATTGCAAGGAACAATGGAAAAATTAACATCAACTTAATTTTTCATCGTACACAGCAGAACAGAGTAGCGCCACTTTCGGTTTTCGATATTTTTAAATTTTTGTGTATTTGCTTTCGTGGTAGTTCCGGGAATGATTTTTGAGAAAAAAATACATCAAAAAAATTTGCTCAGGGTTTGAAAGTACTCTCTAAAAACAAAAAATTATAATAATCGCAGAATGAAATTAAAAGTTATAACCACTTTTTCAATTTTGACTTGAATTCACATGGAAAAATAAACAATTTTTATCTCTGAAAATAATGCTTTACAAACATTTACATATATGAGGGAAAAGTAGGCTACCTCTTTTTTCAAATAAGACTATTTATAATAAAATCGACCAACAATCATTAAAAGTTATGTGAATTTGAAATAACTATTCGTAGCAAAAGACGATCTATCTAATACATTCTTGGAAAATATAACAGCCTACAGTTCGGTATAAGCCAAATTTTTCTGAGGAAATCTGAAATTTGTAAACAGATAATGTTTTATATCGTTTCTTTCCTTCAGTTGCTGTTAACTTTTTTTAACGTCCTAAAATTTATAGATAAATTATATTTTGAAAAAATTTTACGTAACGCTCAATACATTTTTATACGAATTCAATAGTTTTTTTTCAGAACACACACTATATTTTGAATTCAATACCATTCAGATGTGTAATCTGCGATGTATTTCAATAAAAAAAACTCCTTACTTATTCACTAAAAAATTTCAATTATATTAAAAAAATATGGGTAACACTTAATACATTTTTTTGGATACAAAAGATGATTGATTCAGTTCACAAAACTTTTACTCACTCTCTTATTTTAGTGTATGTTGTTAATACAATTTCAGCATAACGCTTAATACACAAGACTGCTGCGGACAACAACAATTTAAAAAAATATATAATTTCTAATATTTTTTTAAAAAATTTTATATGTAAAATAAGAGAAGCAAATGCAAATATTCTAAAACCGTAATAAATTTAATCTCCTTTTTGGACAAATTCATACAGCTCAATTATGAATTTTCCCGGGGAGTTTTTTCTCTTTCCATTCATTTGCTCCCGGGGAAAAATCCAATCATTCTAAAAAGCCGGGGAATAAACAAATAAGGGAAAGGGAAAAATCTTGTTCAGCTGTTTAGTGTTTACATTTTATTCTGCACTAACGCAAGAGTTCAGTAATAGAAATTAATAAAAATTTTACGGTTTCATTGATAACAAGATTGTATATTAATTAGGGTATTCACTCAGTTAACCGTTAATCGGTTAGCCGGTTAATTACTACCCGATTAACTGATCGGTTAAATTAAAAATGGGTATTTTCAATTAACGGTTAAACCGCTTAATTTCAGTCGATTAACCGATTAACCGACGTAACAAAATTTTTATTATTTTGTAGTATTTATTATAACGTATTTTTTGTGTGTTTAATTATTTGTTTCGTTTTATATACAAAAGGCATGTTTTTAGAAATTATGTTTCATACAAACAAAGAAGTGTGTGTTCAGTGATCTTAACTTGAGTAAAATTTTAAAAACTTCGGACCGGGCCATAAAAGAGCTTAGTAAAGACTCTGCTACTATACTTGAACTTTAAGGAATTATTAATTTTTTGTTTAATAATTTAATAAAATCCAATAATACTGTTGCCAACGATTTAATTAAAAATCTTAGGATTAGATTTAATTAGAGGCGAATTAAATTATTTTATACCTCCACTTGGGAATATTTCCTTCTAGAAACTTAGTTTTAAAATACAGTACAAAAACGGAAACTAAGGAATTCGGAAACAAATTTTTTGAGCTCTGCCAGTATGAGTCTATTCGAAAAATTATCACTCTTGAGTGTAATTTTGTTTTTGGCAGAATGTTCGGTGGTGAGCTCTGACAGTATGAGTCCGATGATGACCTGACAACAGAAGAAATTATCGATAGTAATAAAAGAAATGTTTTAACAAAATTAACCGAAACAATTAAGAATTATTAAGAATTTGAGGTATTAAGTATTAAGAATTTGAAAACAAATTAAAACAGGACTCTAATGGCATAATGGAAGATTTTATATGTTTATAGTACTGAGAAACTAGATATTCTGTATTATGCACTCTAAAACACTTTTGTTGAAAATTAGGTCGATAATAGTCGGCAACACTTTACAGATTATTATCGACCTAAAATTACACACGCATTATTTTTCAACAAAATGTTTTTTCTAAAAAAAAGCGATTGACTGCATGCAGGTTTGAACCTCGACCTCCTGACTGATAGTCTGACGTATCTACCATTCAGCCATAGCCATTATGTTACATTTTTACCACTTGCACTAAATATATTTAATTTGAAAGTTTTTTTCTTTAAAAAAATAACTACAAAATCGATGTAATTTTAGACAAGGAGAAATTGTCAACACAATTTTAGACAATATATGATCGTAAATTTGAAGTAATATTTTAGAGTGTGGATTGCTTTCGATTTCTTCGACATCTACAATAAGTGAAAGGATTTTTCCAAGTCAAGTTTTATGAAAACTAAACAAAAGAATCGCTTAAATCCTAAACATTCAAACCAAATTATTTTTCTGAAAGATTATTTCAGAAGATCTCGATAAACTATTAAAATAACTAATAAAATTATCTCACAAACTTTTTAATTTGTTAATAAATACATATTTATTTTGTTTGATTTAGTTCAAGAACTATTATGTTTGTTATGTTATTTTCTTTTTACTAGTAAGCTCAAATAAATAAATGCGTATACAATCGTTTTACAATATTTTTTAATTTGAATTTTAAATTTTTGCATTAGCTCCCTGCAAAATGTTTGGGGAAAAAACTCCCAAGAATTTCTCCAAGAATTTAGATAACTTACTAGAGATGGGCAAACAATATCGATATACCGATATTTTCTTAAAAATATATCGATATATATCGTCGATATTTTTAATTTCGATATATCGATATTATTTTCAATATATCGATAGTATCAAATTCGATATTTTTTAGCTTTCGATTTGTTTTTCGTGCAATTTTTAAAACATTTCGGCACAGTCTTCATCAAATAGAATATTACTAACAAAATATTTTGTTTTATCTATAATATTTTGTCTATTCGAAAAATTATCATTCTTTGAGTGTAATTTTGTTGATGTATGTTTCATGAAATATTGCTGGAACAGTAGGGATCTTGGAAATTAACTCTTAAGAAAGATACTTTTTTTGTTTTATTTAAAACAAATTGGGGACTATCATTGTTGAAAAATATCGATATTTCGATATTTTTATTCGATGCCTATCGATATTTAAGAATATATCGATATATATCGATATATTTTTTTCACTTGCCCATCCCTAATAATTACTTTTTCCCCTGGGAATTTTTTCCCGGGGAAACTGAAATTTAGAATAGGAGGAATGGGAAAAGAGAAAATTTTCCCGGGGAGATTTTATTTAGAATAGGGGAACAGGGAATAGGGAAGAAACTCCTGGAGAATTGTTATTCATAATTGGACTGATAGTTTCTTAATGTGGAAAATCAACAGCATGCCTTACGGACACCCTATTTTGTATGATTCGAGAAAAAAATGTTCTTAGATCTGTTTGTTTGAACTCTCATAACACTTTTGAAGTATAAAAATGGCCTCTATTGTTGCTTATTTCGGTATTTTCCCCAAGTCAGCATGTAAAAAATTTTACATTATTTGAAAGCACTTTTTTGAAGGCGCATTGAATGGCTCATAAAACGCATCATCTGTATTGTAAGATTCTATACAGCCCCTTATTTTTATGTTAATGGAATATCTTATTTTTAATAGTATTATCGAACAACTTTTGCACACCACTGTAGTAATTTACCCACCACTGTACTTAATGTGTTACACCCGTCTTTAATTAAATAACACAAAAACTATAATTGTGCGAAAATTCGTTGAATTTATACTTTATTTTTCCCCTAATCAATCGCATTGAAATCTTTCCAGCCATAATTAGGGCAGGATTTTTAAAAATAATGGCGCATAATCATAGTCAAAACAAAGTATACTTTAGAAGTTTAAAACCAGTATTTTGTATGGCAATACTGGTTTTAAGTTCGTAAAGTATACTTTGCTTAGGGCCATGAATATGCGCCAATACTATCACAGTTTAGTAAGCAGAAGCAACAGCAAGAGGACCATATCCAGAGCCAGCTGATTTAACATTAGATGCAGCTGCTGCTGCAGATTGGCTGACTACGACTCCATCACTAACGCCATAGCCGCCAGGCGCAACAACAACTGCGGGTGATGAGTAGCTAGTGGTTGGGTATTGAGGCACATTGATTACAGCAGGGTTTGGAAGACCAGCTGAAGGCAAAGACAACGCTAAATTGGCATAACTCAATGCCGCTCCATCGACTCCACTTGCGTAGCCATATCTATAAGGAACACTATAAGCAGGAACAGCCGCACCGTATCCATAGCTATTGGGCAATACTTGAACGGTAACTGCAGGTTCTAAATGAGCGGCATAGCCAGCTGCACCTCCATAGCCATAACGACTATAGCCCGCGTGAGCAGCTACCACGAATAAGGCACAAGAAATCTAAAATCAAACATTAATTATTTTATTTTAAGTCTTCCAAAAGTGCTAACAATTCTTATTTAGATCTTCTTAAATAAATACTTACAAGGATCTTAGACAACATTTTATTTCTTTTTTTGTAGAATTATTCGTGAATAATGCTGACATTTTTATTTCGACTATTACTTTTATACTGATGTAGTTTATTATTCAATTGCTTGAATTTCAGTTATACTTCCTACGTGACAAATGCAAAAAATTAAATCCATAATTCCATCCCACAAAAATGGATTTTGTTGCTCTTTATTTTTCAATGGGCAAATATTAAATTGAAATATGAGTCTTTATTTATGGTTTCAAACAATTTCTTTCTCTTTAAATTTTTGTTATTCAAATTATTAAAGCAACTGTTTACAATTATAATACGTAATAACTGCCGGTGTTTTAAAAACATGTAACATGTGAATATTTTAGTGATTTTCTTTCAAGCAGGCATGGAAAGTTCAATACCTTTGTAGTGTTTTCATTACATTTAAAAAATACCGCAGTATCCTAATAAGATAAAAATTTTAAAGCAAATACTGATTTTAAAGAAAATACTGATCTTAAGTAAAAATCCAACAGTATGAAAAAAAATTGTTAAGATCTGTCAAATAATACGTAAAGAAATTTTACAGTATTATGCTTTTCGTCATTTTTAGGAAATTTTCTAAACAATCACATTTTTCATTTTATTAGGGTTGTCTTTTGCACAAACAAACTTAGGAATAACAAAAACAGTTGTGTATTCGTTTGCCGTCATTATAACAGAACAAAGGGGAATACTTTGTATAAGTATCAATGACTATAGTGTTCTCTAATCGTTTTCTAAAGTAAATAATTCGATATTAAGCGAACTTTGAGTGATTTTCCGCAGAATTAGTGAACAAATTTTGGAAAGTATAGTGGAAATTTTAAGCTCATAGAAGCTGTAAAAACTTTGAGTTGACACTACTTAAATTTATTATAAGTCGACGGACGCAATTATTGAAACCCTGAATAATCAAAGACATTTTGACAGACTGTGGCTCAGGATATGTAAAATTCAGCTCAGCTGAGTATAGTACTGTAACTTGCTTGTACTTAACGATAAAAATAGTACCTGGAAATTTTTTAAGACAAATAAGAAACATTACGGCAAGTTCTTTATAAAATGATTTGGAGGCCTTAAAATAAAATGTTTAAATTGCGATATAGTTGTCAATTAGTCCTTATAGAATTTCCTACTGTATAATAACTATAAATTTTATTTGCTTGAATTTACTTGAAAATTTTTAAAAATTAGTTTTAGAATTGCTTTTATATTAACTTTTATTTAAAAAGAACGCTTACATTAATAAAACAATCGAAGTTACGCCAATTTTCATTTAATGAATCTATTTAACCTTCCTATACTCACTCACGCATACGGTCTGTGAGACCGACTTATAGTATTTTAATTTTTTTCTTATGAAAGAAGAGCACGAGCGTATTGTAATTTCTGTTAGCTTCATCATTCTCAATGCACTTCAATTTAGTGCCGTTACAAAGTTTGTGCAAATAAGACGCGTGTGCGTAACTAGCAATAATTGGTCTGCGAGACCGACGTGAGTGTTGGCGTATTAGTTTTTCATAGGCTATATTTAGAACATATATTCTAATTTTGTTTTATTTTTAGATTTATTTTATATTTTCTTAATTCCCTGTGTTATTTTCTGGGATCTATTGCATTTTGGTTTGTTTGGTTTTAATAGAAATATATTTTCTTCATGTTTTTTTTATCTCTTAAGAATTTAACCATATTTTACAATGACTGCCATGAAAGACTATTAGTCATATACCAAAAAGGTTTTTTCTTTAAAACTCGTGTTTATATTACTAAAAACATAAATATCTAAAACTAAATGGAGTTTTATTAAAAATTTTGTAAAGTAAAAGGGTCGATTATTGATAGCAACCGAACTTCAGTTGCGTTGCCAGCTGGCAACTGGAAATTTGTGGTTGCCAGAAAAGCACTAAATAGCAACTGAAATCAGTTCTCAGTTGCCAACTTTTCCCGGAAATTCCCAGGAACGTGATTTTTTCATTCCCATTTTCCGGGAAATGCAAGAGTCCGGGAAATCCCAAACCCTAGTCCGAACAACCTTCACGTAAAAACCAATGAATGGATTTTCATGAAATTTGCTATGGAGGTGCTTTAGAGTCCTGAAACAAACTTATGGTACTTTTTACCGCGATAAAATATCTCATTTCTATGTTAAAATAGGAAAAAAAATATACTTTATTTTACTAATATAAATATTGTTGAAAATTAGAAAAATATTTTGGTTTTTCTTACGTTGGTAGCACTGTTTATTTTGCATAACGGGAACTTTACACAATATGTAAAGAAGGTTATATTATTATATATTACAGACTCCTTATAGTTAGTCATAAAGCGAACTTTAAGCGCATGAAGCGGGTGGGCACATCTAGTTTTCGAATAAATGTATTAAAAGACACACGACGTATGAGCAATATCATAGTATACTATCATATTACGTATACACTTTTGTCCTAAAATTTTGCCTTATCCTATTTTTTTTTTATTAAACGTTCATTAAGAAATCCCCTTTTAATATATCATTAATTTGTTATAAACTTAAAAAGACTGTGCTTCTGAATATGCTTCTGAAAATATAAATAATTTTAGAAAATCTGCTCTCCTGGCCACACTTTTGGAGCGGGCGGCCAGCAATTAGAAGCCAGATTAATAATATTAAATATATCTAAGACTGCATTTACATTATGAAATTTTTTCATGAAATTTTTTTCAATTCTGTTGTAAAGTTGCTACGTATTTCACCGTCTGTTTAAACTTTGAAATTTTCAAGCAATCGTCTTGAAATTTTTTTGATAGTTCTCTTTTGAAATAAAGTTTGTGCGTTCGTTATAAAAACAAATGCATGTATATTTTTAATTAAATATTAAAAAAATTTACAGCGAATAAAATGTATACAAAACACTATTTAAAAAAATAAAATTTAAACAATTTTATAATATAACCGTCAACGAAAGAAATGAAGAGGAAGCAAGTGTCAAAAATTCCCCTAAAAATTGAAGTCATGCCATTTTTCCTACCCCGTTTGCTTCTCTAACACCTCTTGCCTATAAAACAACATTTCATGCAACTAATTTCATGAAAAATTTCATAATGTAAATTCAGTCTAATACAATTTGTAAAGAAATTTTTAAAAACTCGATGGGCTTTTTTTTCTTAATTTTGAATTAATTTAGAATTTCGTAGAAAACTTCACAATATTCGTCCAATACTGGATATAGCATGCGTGCTTTAATCGATTTAAAATTTCAACTGCAGTAATTTTTGAGATCTATTCTTTTGAAATATGGAAAAAGAAAATGTTAGTTATGACAATTTTTTGAGAAAACGTCCAACAAATAATCTCTATTTCTTTATTATTATGATTATTTCGAACGTATTTTGCTTTGTGAATCTAAATTGATTATTAGGCTAAGGTTCGTAACGTTATATTCAGAAAGAATGGGGTATGATTAATATTCCAGGAACAAGGGAAAAATTAACATCAACTTAATTTTTCAACGTACACAGCAGAACAGAGTAGCCGCTACACTTCCATCGTCAGTGCTCACGTGTATTTTGCTTATCACCACTTGTCAGTCAGGTGGCTCTGTTGAATGTGATTTTAATTCTTATATATACAACTTTTTCGTGAAAATTGAATACGAGAATTAAATCACTCTCAAGCTGATATTAAAGTACACTTTCCCAGCGTTGCCATCAGTTTATTTTTCTTCATTCCCATTTTTCTGATTTTTGTTCTACTCAAGACAAACTTTTTTGGCACAAGGGAATATTAATCATACCCAATTCTTTCTGAATATAACGTTACGAACCTTAGCCTAATAATCAATTTAGATTCACAAAGCAAATACGTTCGAAATAATCATAATAATAAACAATTAGCAGCTACTGGCATGAGCTTTTCACATGTTTACATGTTCATTTATACTTAAGTATAAAATCAAACCAAAAAAGTTTGTCTTAAGTAGAACAAAAATCAGAAAAATGGGAATGAAGAAAAATAAACCGATGGCAACGCTGGGAAAGTGCACTTTAATATCAGCTTGAGAGTGATTTAATTCTCGTATTCAATTTTCACGAAAAAGTGGTGATAGCAAATACACGTGAGCACTGACGATGGAAGTGTAGCGGCTTCCGAAAGTGGCGCTACTATGTTCTGCTGTGTACGTTGAAAAGTTAATCTCTATTTCTTTCAAAATTTTATTTTTTCACGTCTGCATGAATTGAGATAACTTGAAAATTTTTTTCTGCATATTATCAAGGATTTTGCTAAAAATCATATAATATTTTTTTGATAATTTTGGCTATGCTAATACCGTAAAGTGTATTTTCTTGGTCTATTTAAAAGCTTTAAAGCTTTGAGTTCAATAAAATCGGCTAATAGTTATTTGTAAAAATTATAAGGCCAACAAAGTTTTTCATGATCGTGGTAGTCAACTATGACACCACCACCAAACTTGGGGGGCTGAGCCTTAGAGAAATCGAGCTTATGTGCATGTATGTATGTATATTGTGTGTATGTGTGTGTGTGTACCCAGGAAACATTTTTTGCTGACATGTCTGACGTCTAAGACTTTACCAGACCTTCCACCGAGTTCTCTAAGTTTCCATGACAAAAATTGCACGAAGAAGTGCGAAATTTTTAATTTTGAGAAAAAATAGCTGCCCATATTATATGCAAAGTTGATGATATTTTCATTATATTTCACTATTTTTCTGATGTTCAGCCTGTTCACAGAATCCAATATGGATTGGTTTGGTATGGATTTCTCTACAAAACCGGTTGATTGCGTTCATGAAATCCGTTTGTTCTTGGATTTGCGAAATTTCCGTTGAGAAACGGAATCAATTGTTCATGAATTGGAGTTCAGGAGCCCTTTAATTTATGCATTTATCAGGTAGAACAAAATTTTCCAAGCCTCTAATTACTAAATACGCAACTTAGTAAACGATGTTTTGAGTTTTAAACAAAAATAAACACTTTTTGAACAAAGCAATTTCGATACGTTTTCATGAACGCATTCAAAATTGGAATTGGATTGAAAATCCGTTTCCAATCCAATTCCGTATTGGATCCTGCGAATAGGCACGTTATCACGTTTCTGCGAATTTTTGTAATATTCACAATTTTTCCGATTTCTTGGCTCTGCTTACAGATTTAGCGATTTGTAATGAATTTTAGAGCGTGTTTCTGATTTTCCGAGATTTTGCGACTTTTTGCGATATAATTTTTTATGTACGCAAGTGCAATTTGGATGCAGTGAATGAATGCTTGTATAACCTGGTATCCATGGACTACAAAAATATCCATAGCAAGGCTGAGATTTGGAATAAAACTGTTAGTTCGTCAAATTTAATTGTCTTTCAAAGAGGATTTACGCAACGAACTTTTGCCAAAAAGTTCGTCGAACTATGCGAAATACGTCGTTCGTCGCAATTGTGTTTACACCGTTAAAGCTTTTAGCAATCACGGAATTGAATTGGAAACGGAATTCCAAGCCAATTCCAATTGCGAATGGATTCATGAAAACGTAACGGAATTGCATTGTTCTAAAGGTGTTTAAAGAATTTTATTTTTAATGATCAGATGATGAGCAAAATAGGATATAACTATTTAATGCATAAACAAAGGACTCCTGAGCAAAAAATCATTGGCAATTAATTCCGATTCTGAACGGAAATTTCTCAAAAATCAACAGGTTTTGTAGAGAAAATAATGCCAATCCAATCCGTATTGAATTCTATGAATAGGCTGATTGTCAGATTTTAGTTAACGTTGTTTTCCACCGAAGTTCTGGGATTTTGGGGAGATTTTTTCCTAGTTTTAAGGAATCCGGGGAACTTCTGGGATTTTTAGGCGATTTTTGTCCTAGATTTTGGGGAGATTTTTATCCAAGTTTTGGGAGCCATTGGACCACGTTTGTGTCTTGGCTAATGGTTGGTGCTCTTGCTAAATGAAGGTATCTCGGCTAAACACCAGGTGGCTCGGCTACATTCTTAAGAAGTATCGCCTAAGTATCTTCCAGGCGATAGTTGCTTTTTGTTGACGAACTATTTTTCCATCTAGAGGGTGAACTTACTAAACGCCCATTGAGTTTTTTAAATTTCTTTATGAGTAATATGCTCATCCCCAGAATGTATGTTCAACATTGTAGTCGCCAGCTGCCAGAAAACGTGGACCTCTTGATTTAAATTAAAAAATACTAGACCGCTTTTTAATTAAATATTAATTTATTTCAAATTTCAGTTTCAGCTGAATTTGCCTACATAATATTTTGAGTATAACTGTATTTATCAAGAGAAAATATAAAATAATTTTTTAAGCTTTTGTTTGTTATAAAACAAGAACAACTACATTAAATAAGATTATACTAATAAAAAGCTAGCAAATAACGCATGATATTTTTTTATTGTTATGTATATAGAGTCTATTATATAGTCTATATTATAGACAAAATAAAGTAAAAATGAAAAATACAGTAGCAGCAACCAACAGAAATTTCTGCTGAGCTGGTATTATTTATATACATAAAAGAAAAAAAGCGATGATAATTAACTAAATATTAAATTAACAAATATGTATGTAGTTGACAATAAATGGTTAAGTAATTATTGTTGAAATAGACAGAAAAAAGAAACAAAAGCCAAAATATGAAATAACAATAAATGCTGAAATAACCGAAAAATAACAATGAAACAAATAAATAAGAAAGAAACTATTTCAAGTACAACACATGACCCATATATTATTATCTATTTTACGAATGATTCTCATTTTGATTACCAATGTAACTAACTACCCGGCAACTATCAAATTCGATAGCCGACGCAAGATATTTGCGTGTGGACCGTGTGAATATGTGTTCCAATACATATTCAGCAACAAATGTTAAAATACATTGCTGAAGTGTAGTAAGCAGTGCTGCCTGAATTTCATGCTGCCATAAGAAGTATGAGTAAAAAAACTGAAATTCAGGTTTTAAAAATTTTAAGGCAACTTTCCATTTGGTAGTAAGCAACTGAAAAGAAAAATCACCACACATTTTGTCTTTTACAGGGATGTTATATCAATTCGTGATTTTTTTCCTTCAACTAATACCATATTTACACTATGCAACTTTGTTGCATGCAAGTTTCTTTTTAAGTGAGAGTGTTGAAATAGAAATGTATACATATTGTATTTCTTCTCTGTCTTTCTCACTGAAAAAAAGAAGTTGCATGCAACAAAGTTGCGTAGTGTAAATACGGTATAACACAAAAATGAATGTTCAGACAACTGTTTGCTCACATAGCGTCTTTACGAGCCATAATTTTGTTTTAACATTTGTCAAACTTCATACATAAAAACGATCAGAAAATTTTTAGTGCTGTTTTTTCATATCGACTTTGACTTTTGTCAAGACAAATCAATGGCTCGTGAAGACGCTATGTCACGGAATTTTTGACATTTTGTTCTTGTGTAGCGTTTTGAATAATTTTTTATGTTTTGTAAAACAAATTTCTCTACACAACTATTTTTCCGTTTAGAACTAAAGTCAAAATTTTGAACCTGAAATTCAGGCAGAACTGCATAATCTTTTAACACAAGATGTCAAATTAAATTGCCATTTGAATTTTTGTTTTTTTTTTTGTGAAAAGTGAAAAAAATTAAAACTAAAGTTAATTTATAAAAGGACGTCGCTTGAAAATGTGAAAAATTATTAATTATGTAATTACAAATAACACATATAAAAGGACACAGTGTAAATAACGCACAACCTTCTTCAGCAAAATTGTCAACTTAATGATTTAAGCGTAGTATGCAGTTCTCACTGAAATTCAGGTTTGGGTTTTGCATTTATTTCTACACGGAAAAATAATCGTGTAGAATTCTATACACAATTTTGTTTGCGTACACACAAATTTATATATTTTTTTTAATTTACAACACACAAAAACACTAAAAATTAATTACAATGTACGAAAAATTAGAAATGTCAAAAATTCCGTGACCAAACAATTGTCTGAACATTAATTTTTGTTTCAGTTGACAGAAAAAATTCTCCACTTATTGTTATAACATGCCTGTAATAGACAATAAATGCCAAAATTCCGTGTACTTTTCTTTTGGAACTGCGTACAAGTAAGAAATTTACCAACCTGAATTTCAGTTTGTTTTTTTTTTACACATACTTCTTATGGCATCCTGAATTTTAGGCAGTGCTGCATACTACGCTTTAAGATTTGTATGTGTTCGCTACCAAGAAATACAAGCGTCGCGGTTCTGCCGGCGTTATTGCTTGTATCAATGCACGAAATATTCCTCGTATGGTCGCAGAGTAATAAAAATATGAGATGGTTGGATTCATATTATAGTTTTCGCCTCATTCAATCAATGTATCCTGAAATAAAATTATATTTTTAATTTTTTTATGTATTGAGCGTTACATTTGTTTTCGCGGTTGTTCTGGGAATGATTTTTGCAAAAACAATACATCGCAAAAAATGAGTACAGGGCTTGAAAGCACTATACATCTACTCTCTAACAACAAAAAATTATAATAATCGCAGGACGAAATTAAAAGTTATGACTTTTTAACTGGAATTTCAATTTTTCAATTTTGTCTTGGGATCACATGGAAAAATAAAAAATGTTTATTTTTTAAAATAATTCTTTACAGACATTTATACATGAGCGAAATGTAGGCTGTCTTCTTTCAAATAAGACTAATTTTAATAAAATCGACCAACAATGTTAAAAGTTATGTCAATTTCAAATAATTATTCGTAGCAAAATATGACATTCTTCGAAAATATAACAAGTTGTTATTTACAACCCACAGTGCGGTAGATACAAAATTTTTTCGATGCAAATCAGAAATTTCTAAACGGATAATGTTCTCTACATCGTTTCTATTCTTTTGCTGCTGTTAACTTTTTTTTGCCGTCCTAAAATTTATAGCTAAATTCGATTTAAGAGTATTGTTAACGTAACGCTCAATATATTTTTATATGAATTCAATATTTTTTCATAGCACACACTATATTTTGAATTTAATACAATTCAGATTATAATCTTTGATGTATTTCAACATAAACTCCTTAGGTATTCACTAAAAATTTCAATTATATTGAAAAAATATGGATAACACTCAATACATATTTTTGGATACACATCATGATTGATTCATGAAACGTTTTGCAATATAAAGGGCATAATACACAATCAATCAGCTTGGTGTCAGATTCGTGTACGTGTGCTTGACGAAAAATCAAAACCAAGTAGATTTTCCATCAAGCGTCGTCGGTGTCACTATTACTCACGAAATTTCACACATACTTCTACCACGCTTGTCAAGCATGTTGACTGTGTATATTGCCCTTAATACTATTTAACAAAGTTCACAAAACTTTTAAACATTTTAAAGTGCAAACCTACTGTTATGTTGTTAATGCAATTTGAATAATTAAACTGAGTAATTAAACGTAATAAAAAACGTAACGCTCAATACAACAGACTGCGAACAAGAACAATTTAAAAAATATATATAATTTATAATATTTGTCTAAAACCGGATAAAGTTAATTTCATCTTTGGAAAAGTTCATAATTTCTTAATGTGGAAAATCAGCAGCATGCATTACGGACACGCCATTTTGTATAAAGAGAGTAGAAACAGTATTTTCTTCGTTCTTGGTTTTTAACATATATGGAAAGTCTTGCACAAAAAAAACTTGAGTACATTTATTTATAATGTCGTGGGCGCGCGATGTTACAAATTCTCAAGCAAATTTTTTGTCACCTTTGGATAGTTGAGGGTTGTTTGGACCACTGTAAATGGCGTATACTAGAGAAATTTTCAATGTAATCACTCAATAAAATAGGAATGATAGAAGATTTTGGAAGGGAAATCAAGCATTGTGGCTCGATTATCGGTGGCAGCCGAGCTTCAGTTGCGTTGCCAGCCGGCAACTGAAAATTTGTGGTTGCCAGAGAAGCACTAAAAAGCAAATGAAATTGACAACTTTCAGTTGCCATCGGTAATATGATTTTTAGCAAGTAGCATCCCAACTGAAGTTCGGTTCCCATCGATAATCGAGCCATTGATTTCCCAAAACTTCGCGCTTCTGACATATCCCCTTTTGCACGCGCGCCCACGATATATTAAATTATGCTAAAGCTGTTTTCATGTTAAAATTTATGCCTTTTATGGAATATTTTACTATACTTTCAGCGGACACGAAAAAAGCATTTAAAATGAGAATCATCCATATAATAAGAGATAATGAAATAAAAAGTTACAAAACAAGAAAAGATAAAATTCAAACTCATTACACATAAAAATGTGCAGCCTACTTTTAGGATTTAGAGAGAAATGTAATTTTAAAAATTTTATATTTTTTTCATTAAATTTTACGTTTTTTTACAAATGATTTAAAAATCTTTATGAAAAGCACGTTTAAATTATGATTGAATTATTTAATAAATAACTCTTTGAGTTGTTACGTGTGAAACATACTAAACTGATGATGTAAATGATGAATTTCTTTGAGAACTTATGGAACAAAGCCAACCAGCTAAAATTTCGTTATAAAAACTGTTTTAATTTAAAAAGTTTAATAAGTTTTAAAAACATTGTGAATTTATGTATTCAATACTTAAACGCATTTTCTTGTTATAAAACAATTTTTAAATACAAGCATTTCACCAAAGCCTAAATGAAATACTAATTCTAACATTCACACATTATTACATATTTTTATTGCTGGTTAAAAACTTTTTAATGAGCCGAACAGCTGTGATGGTGGCTAAACGTCTGATTAATTAATTAACAAAATACCTTAAACAATGTGATTTGTTATTTATGAATAATTGAAAAACATCGTATACATAATTGTATATTAAATAGCTTAAGTTAACAAATTTTTAATGTTTTCTTGTGGTATGTGAAAAAGTTTTACAAGCAAGCATGTTTAAATATTTGGGTGGTTTAATTAAACTTATTAATAAATTAAAGTTACAAAAAAATCTTATAATTCAAAGTTTCAAGATTCAAATCCAATTTCTTTGTTAAAAGGGTAAATAATTTAATTAATGAACACTCAATAAAAACACATAAGTTAAAAGAAATTAATAATTAAAACTGCTTAGCAGCTTGCATTATTATTATTATTATTATTGTTTGTATGTATACGTTCCAGTTGTGTCAGTCTCTCCAATAGATTTGCAAACTTTTGTGCTAATAGTTTAACACCATTCTGTTCATGCTGTGCCCCTGTTACTTTTCTAATATTCAAGGTTTCCATATACATTTTCTTGTACAATTCGGCCCGATGTTTCGTATCCTTAGCGCCACTTAGCCAAAGTTTTATAAGAGTTTTCAAAGCAAACTGTAAACGACTCTCAAATAAAAGTATATGCTTTAGAAATTCACCTTCGCTGCTGATATTTTGCGTAGCAGCTGTTGCCGCCGCCGCCGCCGCTGTTGTTGTTGAATTTGTTAGTTCAGATGAACAATTAACATTATTGACAGCATATTCAAATAGTGGTTTACAGTTGAGACAAATTTCTAATGCTTGTTGGAGGTTTTTGATTTTTTTCATATTGTTGCCAATATCTTAAAGGAACAAATTATTAATATTGTAAATTCAAATTTATATAGTTTAATAATTATTTAAATTACTTTCTGTCAAGAATTCTTGCAAAGATATGCGCTCTAATTGAACAATCAAAAGATCGCCCGCTTCTTTAAGTGTTTCCAAGATATTTGCAGACTTTTCATAATGGTATTTACACAGTTGTAGTGTTGTTTTGGTTATAGTGGACGAGTCAGTGCAGCTGTTACGCAACTGGCTGTAGTGGAAAGAGGCAATTCTACAAATAGAAAATTGGTATATGAAGTTAACATGAATATAATTTTTTGTTAAACTAAAATTTTATTGATAAAAGTTTTTCATTAATAATTATTAATAATTATTATAATTATAATTGAATATTTTAGTCGAACTGTATTGGTTTTAATCCAAAGGAATTTTAATTCTTTAGGCTTTTAGTTAGTTTTAATTTAATTTTACAATTAAATTATTTTTTATTGTGAAAGAGAAGAACCAAATGTTGAAAGTTTCGAAGCTACCAAAAAGAGCTCAAGTAATACCCCACACTTGCAAAGAGCTTAATGCAAATTGTTTTAAAGTTGGATATTTATCTGGATGAGTTTGGAGGCTGTTGTGGCCTATAGTATAAGAAGAGCTCTGATGATGAAATCGTGGTTGATCTCGAAAATATCATGGTGTTAAGTTCGACCCTTATACAAAGTCAAGAATTTGTCTTTGTCTTTTCAAATACTACATGCTTTTACCCCAAATTTTGATTATTGCATAACTCCGCCATTTATGGACCGATATTTAAATTTTTTTATGTTTGAAAAGCTTTGCTTGCAGTTTAATCCCATATTTTTTTCGAAAATCGGACGCCAAAACTAAAAAAATCGGCAAAAAATGAAAAATTGCCAGAAAAAAACGAAAAAATCACGAAAATTAAATAAGCGCCAAGACAAACAAAAATCGCCAAAAATAACGAAAAATGCTTTAAAAAATAAAAAAAAAATAAAATTAAACAAAAAAGCACAACGAAAAAACTGCCAACGGAACCCTTCATGTGCGAGCCAAAGCCGCACTTTACTTAATTTATTTTATTTTTTTATTTTGATGTAATATCTTTTTAATTTCGGGCCTATTCGGAAATGCATCACTGCGCTGCATCAGAAAAGCAAAATTATTTTTAATGTCAACAAAAATCTAATTCTGATTTTTTTATTGTGTGGCTACTTCATACAGAAAAACATTTAAAATTACTGATGCAGCGCAGTGATGTATTTTCGAATAGGCACTTCTTATTTTCTTCAAAATGTTTATTTATATATATTTTTTTTATTTTATTTTTTTGCTTGATCTTTTTTCCAATTTTATCCTTTTAACCCCGACCAAAAAAGAGGGGTGTTATAAGTTTGTAGTGTGTCTCGTGTGTCTGTACAAGTCATCGTACAGCCCAGCGGCTGGACCGATTTTGATTTAGTTTTTTCTGTTTGAAAGGTGACTTGATCGAGAGAGTTCTTAGCTATGTTTGAAGAATATCGGTCCAGCCGTTAAGAAGATATCACATCTTTTCTAGATGTGTCCTGTTGAATCTGTGTGTCTTTGACACTTTAGCTCCTAAGCGGTTAAATCGATTTTAATTTAGTAAGTTTTGTTGGAAAGGTGACTTGATAAAAAAAAAATTCCAATCTATGTTTGAAGAAAATTGGTCCAGCCGTTTGGAAGTTATCATCTATTTTCTTCGGGGTTCTTTAAAATTTTTAATTTAATGTTATTTACCAATTTTAGTACTTTTCAGCGATTTTAGCATGTTGTTAAATTTTGAAAGCCTTGAATATTTTTTCCATAATATTTTCAATTTAAGATTTCTATATTGATTTGATTTGCAATTTTGTATACTTTTGTATTCATGTCTTTAAGTATTAAATAAAAATAAATATACATATACATATACATATCTGTGGTCACAACCCTTAATCGCCTAAGTCGAGTTAGGACAAAATTTAGTTTTTGGTGTGATGGACTCCATCCGTGTCTAAATAAAATCGCTACAAATTTGTTAAGTATGTAACTTTTTTAAGACGACAATTATCTATAAATAAGTTGAAGAAAAGCAAACTGACGACTGATTGGAAGCGAGTTTTTGATACTTTAAACAGCTCTCCCGAAAATTTTTTAAAACGACTTAGGCGGTTAAGGCTTGTGACCAGATATGTTTGATCGATAATAATTTAAATAACTTACCTTTTATGTATCAAACCTGAACGGTAAGTATATAAAACTTGTCTAGAGCCTGGATGCTCAACATCACAAAGTTTCAATGATTTCTGTAAGAGATCTAAGACTTCTTTTTCTAAATCATTGCGGCAGACCTAAAAAGTTGAAAGGAGATGCTCATTAATATAAAAGACATCTGTGTCTTAGACTTCAAGCTACATTTATGAGATTGCAATAATAATCGAAATGACTTTTTACTTCGACTTCAAGAGCAATTTTAAATAACATAAATTAAAGATTTGTATTTAGTTTATGACTAAAAAGAAGTATGGATTTGCTTTATTTGTGCTACAATCTGCAATTCGAATCGAAAAATATGTGTTGGAATTGCAATATGATACATGCAACATCAAACAGTTTCACTTCGCTATCGAACAGCTTCGTAACCCCTCTAGCTTAGATTTTACGAATATAACTAATTCAATTAAAATAGATTAATAAAAAAATATTTAACTGACTTACCTCATCAGCGCAACTATAATCTTGCAACTGTTTAGCTAATGTAAATGTTGCTGTTGAGAGCTCCCAATTTACTAAGTCCCACAATTCAGCATTAGATTTTCGAGAGCCTAAAACATCTTTTGCCTTTTCATAATACGAAAATGCCTCATTGTAAAACATTTTTTGCTGTTGTATGATATCGATGCTGTAGGGAACAAAGATTAATTAATTTAAAAAGATGATCAAAAACTCAAATGGAGAAAAAAACTCACTTCTCATTTGGTATCACTAAATGTGCCCTGAAACGCATAAATCTACCCATGTTGCAGTATAAAAATGCTAAATTAACATTGTCTTGAACTATATTGAAGGCGTTAATGCCACGTATTAGGCAATCATACGATTTCATGGCCAATTTTAAATATAGAGGTTCTTCTTTTGTTGAAGTCTTTTGATCTTTTTCAATTTCTTCCGATACTTTTGCATTAGTTTCAATATCTTTCTTAGATTGTTTTGAAGCTTTATCCTTAGAGTTATTAGAGTCTTGTAAGTGCTTTGTGTACTCTTCTTGAGCCCAAAACATATATTTCACACCTAATTCGTTGCGCACATTACCCAAACGTCTTAGTAGTTCATGACGCGCTTCTTCATCTGTGTTGTCGCTTATAGAGCTGGTGGCTACATGTTCAAGGGCATTTTCATAGCAGGCACAACTAGAGGCCATTAGAAATTCAATATTTTCTTGTGGTTCTAGTAGTTCGAAACATTCTTCTGAGTCTGTGTAGATGTTTTTATTAATGAAATTTTAAAATATTATTTAATATTGAAATAGATTACAACAAAAAAAAAACTTTACAAAATTTGTACAAGATTCGAAAACCGTTTAAGATTTGGGATCTTGAGGGCAGTTATTAATTTAGGTAGTGCGATTTGTTTATAGTTAATGTATTATCATGATAATAAACTTACCCAACTCTTTTTCTAGCTCTTTTTGTATGTGCTTCTCAGTATCATAACTTTTATGAAAATCTTTCATATGCTCTGCAACATTTTCCCAATCTTTAGTCATTTGAAATAAGCAATCTCCAGCACGTCCCAATAAACAACTTTTTTGCGATATCAGAGATGACATGTATTTCAATATCACTTGCTGGCATTTGCAAGACATATAAATGGATCTTAAACTTGAGCCATATTTCTGCTCAACATAATTGTGTTCGGCCAAGGTGGCATAAGTAAGGCAAGCTTTTTCTAAAAGCAACAATTTCAAATGAACATTCCAAGAACCAAATAGTTGAGAATTGAAACTAACAGCTATCTGTTGATTTGGCTGTAACTGATGCTGCGATGTGGCCGTTGCTAACAGCTTTAGGTCTTGAACTTGAACTTTCTTAGCTTTCAACTTTTTAGCTTTAATTTCTTGTAAATAAACATTATCACTATCCAAAGATTTGTGGCTGGAAGATGGCGTTTTTTGAGCGTGCAAAGATTCGTAAGGAAGAGGTATGGGTTTGAAGGGTTTAGCCATATTAGGATGTTGTTCTTCATGTATAATTCTTTGTTTCTCTTCATCTTTAGCTCTAGCCTCGGTTTCTTTTACAAATTTCTCTTCGTTTTTATTAAAAAACTGTAAGCAAGATAAACCTTTGCTTATATGTTCCAATGCTGTAGCGCACCTTTCTTCTACCGACGCCACCAAAGGCGAAGGTCTATGTTTGCCTGTTTTAGTAGTCAAATTGTCCAAATGAAACTCTTTAAGAGTATCGCAAATATTTTGTACAGCAAAATTTTGTTCTTTCTTTAGGTCTTGGAAATTAAATAACTCTTCATGGTTGCTAAAACCGCAATCCTCGTCATCAGCTTCCTCATCGTCTTCGTCCTCATACACCGATTGTGTATCGGAATCATTATCAGAGGTATCAAATTTAGGATCTTTTGGATCTATACCAGATGGTATGTGCAAGTCTGACAATATGTAATGAGAAGAAGTAACAATTTGCGGATATTTCTCTTTGGGCAGTATTTTTATACAATTATCTAATAACGCCCTTATATTGCCGGCTGTTTTGGCTGTTATTTGCGGTGAACGATTTTTCATATTAC
This sequence comes from Panzeria rudis, assembly GCA_956483635.1. Lineage (NCBI taxonomy): Eukaryota > Metazoa > Arthropoda > Insecta > Diptera > Tachinidae > Panzeria > Panzeria rudis. Next base: position 153,057,624 of record OY101448.1, on the reverse strand, counting down.
GTGCCACGGTATATAGTAACATGGCCACTGGTACCGTAAAAGGATTCTCTTGCTTCTCATCACATTCTGCGGCATTCGATAAGGTTGTCAGATCGTACAACTTGACAACATCGTCATTACGTCCCTTAAATAGCCAATAAGTGTGACCTTCTTTGGTAGCGTTAGCTTTTAAGAAAGCCAGGATGTTTTGAGCAACATTGCGCACTACCTGTGGAGAAAACTGTGAATTTTCCAAATAAGGCAAATCTTCGGTCTTAATGATTTCATATTTCTGCACTATGCCATCTAAGTGGTAACACATTACCACTTCGGGCACATTACACATAAGATTATCCAACCAGTAATCTATTCCAGTCAATACATTAATAGGTTTGGTCATGTCACGTAATCTTAAACTAATACAAGGTCGATTTGGTCCTCCGAAGATCGGCATATCAGTACCAATTAGCATGCGTATATCTTCAAAAGTCCAAACTACATTACGCTGAAAAACATGAGAGGAACTGGGATCCGGAACATTTTCTTCCACCTTCGGCTCGGGAAGTACGGGGTTTTTAATGGGCAATGTGGTATGCTTTTTGGTACTTTCCTCTTGACTTTCAGAGACATCTGTGCCTGATGATTGCTTTAACGAATAGTACAAGAACTTTGAAAGTAAATTCTTCGTTTGTATAGCTTCACGTGATTTGTCTTTCAAGCAAAAATTATGGCCACCATCATGGCCATAGGCCAAAATTTGTTCCAATATAAAAGTTCTTAGCCATTTCCAATCATCATCGGCCTTGCGCATCAAGTATTTCTGTATATCGAACTCATCCAAAAGTATTGTATTACCCACTTTATGCACAATCATGCTAATGGCTCCCTGTGAGGTATAGGGCATTTTTAACAATTTCTTTATGTTCTCAGCATCAGCCACTACATCCACCTCGCCTACGCAGTCAGGAAACATATGGGCCATACGAAAACTTGCAAAGCCAGGACTGCGATATAAAGCCTGATGCAATCCATAACTACTATCGGCACTGGTCAACCAGTTCGAAGGTGGTAGATTCAAATTGGTATTACATTCTAGACGATTGAATTTTACGGGCACTTGTACCTGGGAAAATTTTACCACCGCTTTAGACTTGACAGTCTCTTCTACTTCGTGTGGCTCCACATTCTGACAAACTTCAATCTGTAAAAAATTTCATTCAGCTGATTCATAAAAATTCCAACAGCTTCTTTAATCTTACCTCATCTCCATTTTCCATATTTTTTGTTTAAATTTATTTCTCATAAGCAAGTAGTTATGTAGTATTGCAATTTGTGGCAGTATTTACCTTCCTTTTTCAATGGGTTTTTTCAAAGGTATTCTAATTATTTCCAGAAAATTTACTATACTCTTCCTCTTACAATTACAATCGATGAAGAATCAAAAACACACATAAACAAAAACAACTAAATCGGTGGCGGTCAAAAATTCAAACAAGGTAGATGCGTGTCCTAACTAAATCGAATATATGCTTCCAAACTTTCAGACTACATATCTAATACAACTTAGACTTTGTATTTCGCACAAATAGTTTGACAGCCTGGTAGAATTTTATTGAATTACTGTTGTAAAAGTTTTATCTGTTAAGAGTGCCTTTATTGGTGCGGTTTCCCCAATCAGCTGATTTCAATGGTGTCAATTTTTCGAGCAGATAGTCGTATAATACAGAATGTTTTTTGAATGAGTCATCCTGTAAGATTCTGTAACACGAATACAGTGATGATAGCTGTACAATAATTTCCAGTTTACACTATGCAAGTCTTATTGATCAGCAGAGATATGTGTATTCATTTCTCTGTCTTTCTCACAGCTGAATAAGAATCTTATCAATGACTTGCATAGTGTAAATTAGGACTAATTACCGTTTTGTGCGGTAATTTCAGACCCGAAAAGGTAGCAAATAATTTTATCGACAATTTGGTAAGTTCCACTTCACACTATGCAAGTCTTATTGATCAGCTTCTTATTTAGCTGTGAGAAAAACAGAGAAATGTTTATTCATTTCTCTGTCTTTCTCACAGCTGAATAAGAATCTTATCAATAAGACTTGCATAGTGTAAATTTGGACTAATATCGAAAATGTTTCAGTTTGGAAACTCAATTAACAAAAATTACGATTTCCAAACAACACACATACACAAATTGAATTTTTGCTGCTGCATGAAAATCGTGATTTTTAACAATTGAGTCTCTTTTGAAATCAGATCGATTTTACTAAAACACGGCTTGTTTTTTGGTACGCTCTTAAGTGCCTTTTCAGACTATGCCTTTTTAGTCTGGCTTTTTTTTTACAATTTTCTTTTAAATCCCCTACGAAAAGTCATACACATTTATAGTAGACTTTTTATCCATGCCTTTTTTGACGATTATACACATGCTTAATACTGAGAGTACGAAAATGACAAAGAGAAATAACAAAAAATCCCTCAAATTTCAATTTGTGCCTTTCTTACCCCGCTAGCTTCTCACCACCTCTCTCTTTCAAACTAAAAAAGCCTGCCTTTAAAGCCAGGCGAAAAAGGCACAATGTAAATTGCGTGTAAGTATCTTAATGTTGACCAATAAGGAAGCCACAGAATATGGAACTTTTGACAGCTAAAAAATTTTGTTCTCATGTGTTATGCAGTTTTACATGCATATTGTTGTTTTTACTAAGATTGTATGAATGAGATAGTCAATTAGAAACCACGTTAGAAAATAAGATTTGCTTTCTCTTTCATACAATCTTCGTAATGTTGTTGTATAGTGACGGGTCTAGTTAGTTGTCTATGATGCAGCATATCATCAGCTTATTATTGGTTTCGCCCACCAACCATTTAAAAAAATTATGTCAGGAATGAATGTATTATGGAAAAATTATAAAAAAAATCGGTCGTGTATATTTTCAGAAATCCTTCTGTAAACCTTCTTTGTAATTTTTCTCTATTCCGAGCTTGTGGCATATGCGCCAAACAAATAATAAGGTAGCTTTATATGGTTTAAAAGGGTTTTTGGTCTAGATATGCGCAATATATCTTTGTGCCCAAAAACTGGTTACAGATAAACCCGGTTACGGATCAAGTGGTCGAATTTGGAGCACCGGGATCCTAGTTCAAATAAATTGTTTATGAATACTGCTGTTATTTTAGATTAAAAGCCTTTGCGTACGGTAATTTCTTTTCAAAAACAGGAATTTTTCGAGGCCCGTGTGGTAATTAAAGAATGAAAGCTGACATCACTGCCCGAATACTTGACGAACTAGAACAGAATGTATTCGGTGAAACTGCTTGGTTAGGTTCATGATACAGTTAACAGGTATACGGAATAGAAAATTTGTTGTAGAAACTACTTCAATAGATGTCAAAAACGTTGAAAGGAAATGTCAAATACTGTATAGAAAGGAATCTCTATACAGAGTTTGACAGTTTGATGGCGGTAATGATTTTATGATAATTACATCACTCAACTGAGTTTGCCGTGGAACGGACTGGAAAACAAGTTGGGTTGAAAAAGTGGTAGGAAATAAAATTTCATGTGGTTTTTGTAAATTTTCTTCATCCCATTTGCTTTTCCGCGCTTGCAATAAGCAACTAAGAAAAGTTTCATGAAGAAAATTTCATGAAATACCTATTTTATAGCGTAAATTTATTTATTATATTTGCTTCTTACTTTTAAGTGTGCAAAAGTAAATGGAGTAAAGAAAATTTACCAAAGCCATCTAAAAATGGGTTTTTATTTAGTTTTTCCTTTTTCCTGTAAAATAACCACTTAAGTTGTTTCAAAGGGGAAAGTAAGGGTAAAACAGTGAAAATGTATTTAGGGGCTATTCACATATTACGTAACGATTTTTTCTGCATTTTCCCCCAACCCCTTCGTAACGCTTTTAACAAAATGTTCAGTATAAATTATCGAATCAGTAAGAAATCATTAACCAAACCAAAAACTTTGCATGACGTCAGCACAAGCGACGATGTTGATCAATGATTTGAAGGTTTTGGTAGTTTTTGTTTGGTTTAAGTTAATTTGTTTAAGTCTTATTTGTTATATTTTTATTTTGGGGTTTCGCTTATTTAGTTTCTAAAATATGCTGATATCAAATCTGAGATTTGAGAAAAAATTCTGCTGAAAGATGACTTATTGATGATTTGCTTCAAACTTCGATTTTTGAAATTCGAATCACATTTTACTCATAATTTTTTGATATATTAACAGGATTCGTTACCTAACTATTGTATTGGGCACGACATACCTTGTTTCAAAAAGTTGAAATTCTCTTTAAAGGATTGAAAACTCAATAAGAAAGATTTAAAAACTTCGTGCTTTTAGGAATCCGCTGATTTTGAGTTCAAAATTGACGAGTTTTTGCGCTCTGCTGAATAGTTACTAATTTCCACATTTGATGGTTGGACGATATATCCATTTCGCCATCTTTAACTATGGCTTCCTCCTGCAAGATTCCAAGAAACTCCATTGGGCCGGACCTACCTCTTTTTTTTAAGAAACAATTTGTAGTTCAGTTAGCATTTGTGTGTATATTGGTACGCAATTTTTATTGTAAAATCTGGTACAATATATGTCCTTCGTCTTTTTAATAAATATACATATGTATGTATGTTATATAAGAAAAAAAAAAACATTAGCAATTGTCTTCGGCTCTTTGTAGGCGCAATTCCTCCCGATGTTTAAGTGTAATTTCTAAAAACTTCATATAATCTTCGTCAACAGTTTCCTCTTCAGATTCGTTAATTTTATTTTCATGACCGAAATTTTCTTCACGACTGCTGGACTCCTCTTGATCTACATCATCCTCCTCTTCTTCGGACGATGTTTCATATTCATTTGCATACTTCTCCAATAGCATCAATTGGTTTTCTTTAGAGTCAACATGGCAATTATTTTGTTGTTTGGTATGAAACTCTATTGCAGAGCAATAGGTTTGCCACCATGATTGTAAACCTTGCGAATATGATGTTATTAGACTGAAGGAGACATTTCGCTGATGGGAATTGTCATTGGTGGGATTTATTTTCTGTTGTTTCCTTACGTTATTGTTGTACTTATAGGAATTTGTGGCAGTTGTTTCGAGCAGCATCGATTGTGTTAACTTTTTCCGCTGTTCTGCCTTTTCCTTTTTGCGCCGCTTTTGATACATTTTACGCCTTGTTGGCTTCTTCATTTAAAACTCCTAATTACTTTTTTTAGCTTATCATATTTATCATAAGTAATAATTTTTATTTTCACTCCGTTTTTTTTTGTTTGTTTACCGTCTTAGTGGTGTAAATGTGTTGAGTACTGGGAAAATCGCTTAAATAGAAAATTGTATAGTTCAGCTACAGTATAGGCTCGTTAGTGCTACCAAAATTAATTTATAAATTCGGTCATGAAAGAACAATAATACCCAGGAGCAAGGCCGTCGTAATTCTTCTTTTTCATGCAATAATCAATTAGTTTACACGTAATCTGTCTTAAATGTTAGTTTTTGTCGACTAAAAAGTCAAGTTAGCGATTAAGTATATTACGGGCGTTAGTCTGTAATTCGAATCGAATGAGAGAATGCCTTCGACTTGCAATGAAAATCATATACAAATTCGAACAGTTCCATTCGAAACGAAGTAGATAGTAACCACCTAGATGGAATCAATTTTTATTTGTTACTATTACAACTGGTACATTTAACCACGGCAGCGGACTATATTTTGATCTACACGCTTACTGCCAGACTGTCCAAACCCATCCATAAAAATCCCGTGTTAAATTTTTATACATTTTCATACGGAGTTTGAGAGCTTCCGGCACCAACAAATGCATGTTGTTATTGTAATGTTGTATCTGTTGCCTTGGGTAATAATTATACAGTAACAATATATTGGCAAAAAGCAAGACTTTGATTTTTATTAAAAAAAATTGTGCAATGTCAATGCAACATTGTTCAGTGTTATATTTACTACACTGCCAGGAAAATTGGACAATACCTTGTATGAAAGTATTGTGTCATTAATTACATAGTTTAGGTCAAAATAAAACAAAACCCCAACGTGAATTGGCGCGAACATGTGTTAAAAATTTCAGCTCGAGAGCTTTTATAATTCCGAAGATCATACGTTACTAACAAACACACAAACGATTTTATAAAATTGTATAGTTTTTAATAAGTTTTATTTTTACGGCACTTAAACATCAGAACATATACATAAGTTTACGACAAAAATGTTTACGAATTGCTAAATTATTACGCTTCTAAAGGTAAAAAACATTTTTTTCCGCTATTCAGTCAGCAGAAAATTATAAACGAAATTAGTTTAATTTTTCTCAGTGAAAAAAAAATCTATTATTTTTCTACGCTAGTTTTATTATGCTCCTGGTTTTGTATCATTATGTCAGTGTTAACTGAATGAGTTAAAGAGCTAAAGTCACCAGTATTGCAGCAAATTGATGGAATTTCAAACGTAGAAAAACCGCGATAGTCGGTTATGGGTTTTAATGGTGACGGAAGCATTGGTTCATTAGTAGGTGAATCACTATCGAGTAAACTCTTCGTATTATCTTTCATTATGTCTAGTGAGCATGTCTGTGTTTTAGTAGATGTAGAAGGCTGCTCCTGTTCATTAATAGGTGGTGTTGGTGACTTCAGGAGAGGATCGAATTCGGCTAAATTAATTTTAACGTCTTCCGACACACTATTTTCATTACTATGATCAGATAAATCAAAATCGTAATTAATGTTAGTAAGACCACCTCGAAATTCAGCTGTTAACAACAAATCATCTGTGGAATCAGATGGTTCATCGATGAAAGAATTTGTATCGAATGTGTTATTATAGTTAAATATTGGTGAAGCAAATAATAAGTCCCCACTCTGTTGGGACGAAGGTATTGGAGATAAACGTCCAAAAGTGCTACTGTTTGCGGTATTCCTAATAGGTAAGTTTTGGCTTATGTTAGACGAATCCGTATCTAAAACACTATCATCTGCAGACGTAACTTTCTTGGGCGATGATGTTAGTTTTTGGGGCTTTAAGGGTAGAGGAAGGACTTTAGTTTGTGTTTCTTTTACTGCAGTTGGCATAGAGCTGAAGCCATTAGAGTCCATGACCGCCAATAAATTGTGTTTGTAGTGGCCACCCAATACTTTAGCCACCTTTTCAAGTGTTTGCTCTTCTTCATTATCGTTTTCCTTGTTATCGTCATCTTTAACATGTTCGTTTTCATCAGGAAGATGAGCTCGTGCAAGAGGTATTAAGAACTCAGGTGTCTTAATAGGTAAGACAGTTAAAGGAGCCTCGACTAAAACTGCGTCAACTTTTGAGCATATTTCCAGCTAAAACGAAAATATGTTATAAAGCTAGATCATTATTTTATATATTATCCTCAACTAATTAACAAGCATAAGAATGAAAGTTTATATAAAATATTAAATAGTTTTTCGTTGCACAAAAAAGTTAATATAAGAAAAACAATAATTTTTGAAATGGGGTCAAATGGGATCGTGGGTTATTTAATTTTGGGCAGTTGTACCTGATTTTTGTTCTGCATACCAAAGAACTCCCTGTCATCGATTTTTACGAAATTGTGGTTCTTAAATTATTCGATAAAAACATACAGCAACAAACCGTCGAACGGTCACCAAATTCCTAATTAACCATTTAAATAACGGAATCAACTTGAACGAGTATTTTTTCAAACACAAAAAAATCTAAATGGGTTTATAAATAGCAGGGTTCTAAAATTGTTTTAATTCTTTCATTGGTATCGAACGGTCTAAGAATATGATTTCAATACTTTAACTTTTGAATTGAACGTCTACTTTCATGCAATTAATTCTTGGTATTAGATTTTAATTAGAAATCCCTCAGAAAGAGAAAATTTACATAAATTGGGTCATAGAGCATGGGTGCAGATCTTTTAGTAATCGTAAACTCTGGGCTGTTTTATTTTTTTTTTTTTCAAAGACATAAATTTTTACTAGCTTGTTCTAATTATTTCATATTTATTTAATCAAGTTTTAAATGCAAAAAATGTTCTTTCTTTTGCGTATTTATCTACTATTTGAATCTTGCTTAATGACAAGCATTTGTCCAATAAAAATTGCAAATACTCAGTCATTAACTGTCACTTTACCATCATTTGTGTTCTCATTTACTGGATTTTTAAAAAACAAACGCAATGTAGTGAAATTTACGAGTAGTAAAGTTCGGTTGAAAATTGTAAAAATGTTCGTGTACTCGAATGAAACTATTATTTGATTTAAGCTAAATACAGTAATAGGGCATTTACATTGTCTAGTACTTACGAGATTTCCAGCTAAATCTAGTTGTGTTTTACTAGATTTCCCATACAAAATGAAAAATACTTTGTCAGCAGATTTGGACGAAATCTACTGAACATCTAATAATTTTATTTATTTTTACTACCTTTTGCAAAATTTTTGTAAAAAAGGCGTATGAATTGGCTACGCTAAACAAACTTTCTATACAAAAGGTGTGTGAATTAGGATTTTATCTCAGATGCAAAATCTTGAAAATTTTCAAAAAATCTTAGTGTAAGCGATATAGATTTCGATAAAGATTTCATATCAAGTCTACTAGATTTCGAGGCAATGTAAAATAACCTACAAAACTAGTTCATAACGATATTTATGGAAGCAGTGAAAATAATTCGTTGTAAAGCGGCTCACCCATTATAATATTATTGCAGATTTACTCTATACATATTATTGTCGTTTTACCCTATACAATGCAAGGGACAAATAGGGTTTAGCTGCTCCTCTCAAAAATAATTAAAAACTAACATATCCGATAGAAAATTAAAATATAAGAAAAATGCATTAAAAAACTGACGGACCTTAGTTTACAAGTTATGGGCCTCTGAATTTCCAGTAAAAATTGTGATTATATGGTATATTTTCCACCGAATGCGGTTAATGTTACCAATCATTTAAAAGCTTTTGAAAAGATCTTTAAGGATTTAGTAAAATGTTTAATAATTTCGTTAACTTATTAAAACCAACAGTTTTTTTATTTTTGTACTTCGTACCGATACTAAAGTGCACAAATACTATATTTTGGCCGGGTTTAAAAATGATCTACTTTATGTTTATCGAATAGTTGCTTTGCTGAGTAAAGATTCTCTGCTTAGCCGGCCCTCGGACGGGCTTACAGATTTTGTTCTCTATTTATGTCGAATAGTATTATCGATGACTAAAGATTTGTTGCCTAGACGGCCTTCGGCCGGCCTTACAAATTTTCTCCTCTATGTGTCAAATAGTGGCTTCGCTGAGTAAAGATTTCCTGCCTAGTAGGCCTTCGGCCGAGCTTAAATATTTTGTCCTTTATGTATGTGGAATAATAGCTTCGCTGAATAAAAATGTTCTGCCTAGCCGCCCTTCGACCGGGCTTAAAGGTTTTCTCTTCTATGTATGTCGAATAATGGCTCCACTGAGTAAAGATGTATAATTACTTCTTTGCTTACACTCCTTAAAGAACTTTGTCTAATTGAAACTGCCATTAATATATCCAAGAGTTCGTCATAAGAAATTATACGTGTTTCAGATAGTTTTCGTGGAAGCGTTACACTTGGGTTCCGTATGGCGAAGGTTTTTGTATGAAAATGGCAATTAAAAAGTTAAAAATGGATTACTTCGTTTTAGCTGAGTTGTACTGTAATACAGTATGTATTTTTGTTGCTTTTAATGCAATTTGAAAATTCCTTTTTCCATTACTGTATATATCAATCTCCTAATCATAGCTGCCAGATTTGACTATTTATCATAATTTTGACGATTTTTGGGCCTAAAACTAGCAGTCGGTTTGACGATTTTGTCCTAACTTTGACGATTTTTAAAAATGAAAAGCTGACATTTATTTGTTCACAATATGTGGCCTTTCACACTTTGGACATTTCTTTCTGAACAGAAAAATTATGTTGGCGAGGGGAAGAAAAGGTACACGACTATCTGTACTGGATATTTTTGGTTTTTATTTTCTACTTTTCACAATACATAACCACATCAAGCAAACAAAGCCACAATACTAACACAAATTCACACACATCAAGTAAACAAATCGGACATTTCTTGACGAAGTGTTAAAGCTTCAGGGCAGTTCAAAATAGAATTAAAAATACGTCTATCAAGAAATGTATCAACTGTGAAATAGGCCATCTTTGAAATCTCGTTAAAAATATTTACGTTCTTGAAGAGTACACGAAACACACGCATCAAAGTCCCTCATCGGGCATGCCAAAAAGCCAAATTTGTTAATTTTCGATTCAGAATCATTGGTTTTACACATACAAATAAATTTTCACTTTTACCCATATAATGGTTGATGGTTATTATGTTTTCCCTAAGCATGATATGAAACTTAGAAATTTTTGAAAACTACTATCAGAAATGAAAATAAGATATTATAGCCTTTTATTTCCTACCTTGTCCAAATTTATTCAAGCAATTTTAGTTTTACCATATTTTTACGCAAATATAGAAAGGCATCTGACATGGTGATTAAAAGACTACGGATCAAAATAATTTCATATATGTAATTAATTTCTTAAAATATCTCAAACTAATTTAATATATATATCGTCATCTAAAACGCAAAACGCTGTAACTAACGTTTTCATTAGAGTTTTTTTAGTTAAGGCTTTTTGTGTTTTATTTAACGACACATATCGCACCTGTTCATCAAAAGTAACACAACTCAAAAAATTCTATTTTCCACTTTTTTGAAGGAAACAGTGTATGATTACCATACCTAACCACTGTAAAAATTTTGGTATTGTATTATTTTATTGAAATATTATTGAGTTTCCTTTACAACGGTATATTTGTTTATAACAATAATTCCATTATATTGGCGCAATTAGTTAAATTTTGAGTTGTGTTACTCTTGATGAACAGGTGCGATATGTATATATAAAAAGTCAAATTTTTTTATAACGATTTCTTGACTATTTCGATGGATCATTTTGACGATTTGTTCTCCGAAATTTGGCGATTTTACCTCTAATTCATCTGGCAGCTAAACTCCTAATGCTATTTTAATGCATTGGCAGCACCAGGAGTGAAAACAATTATTTTCATAATGCCCTGTGTCCTCAACTTGTCAAGCACATCATTCGTCATTCACAGCTAACTAATAACACCATTGGGTCCACAATCGATATTAGGCTGTAGATTTTTTTATTATTTGTGTAGAAAACTTGTAAAAAAATTTCTTCCGCAAGTAAACGCGTTTGGAACGGTAAAATTTACATTTGTGTGAATAAAATTACATATTAAATGGGTTCAAGATCGCGCAGTCCTACGCCTAAGCGAAGGCATCACAAGAGTAAACATAAGAAACGTAGTAAATCTCATCACAGTGAACGTGAGCGTAAACGTGAGAAGGATGTGGATGCCTACAACAATTATGGCCACAGCGGCAGTACTAATTCGACTAAGCGGGAAAGAGTGCGTGATAGAGAACGTGAACATAATCATCACAGGTCAAGGAAAAGGTCAACGTCTTCCGTATCATCTAATTGTTATACGGACAGTGATTCACAGGCACACAACAGTAATCGTCACAAAAAAGCACGTTACAAGAAGTTGGATGAGGCAAGTTGGAGAAGGAAACATTTTCTTCTATTTTAACGAAACGTTGTTTTTTCCTTCAAATTAGGTTGAACGCTTGGCCGAAATGGAACGACAAAGACGTCAAAAGGAGGCCGAACAAAAGGTAATTAAATTGTTTCGATGTATGTAGAGTGTATATGACCGTGCTTCTTCGATTCCCCCCATTTTACTAGATTATTGAAGAGGAAGCTTCTAAACGCATTGAACTTTTGGTTAAGCGCCGTGTTGAAGAAGAACTTGAAAAAAGGCGTGACGAAATCGAATTGGAAGTTAAAAGGCGTGTCGAACAGGCCAAAATGGAAATGGAACGTGAAATGATGCTTGAACTGGAACGTAGGCGTGAGCAGATACGGGAAGAAGAACGTCGCAGAGAGGTAGGTGCTCGTATTCAGGTATTTTGTAGTAAACTTGGAGCTAAAGTACAATTAACCTATATACTCCAAGCTTTCTAAACTGATTAACTCCATATATATATATTTCAAAATTCCTTGTTCCCTTTTCCTTTGCTGCAACACAGCTTTTCCTACATTTTACAGAACTGCATTGCCAAAAATTGTCTGATTTTTACTTTACAAACAAATTATTCATTCAGAAAATTTGTGCGAAAATCATTCAAAAATAATGTGCTCCATATTTATGTTTTAATTTGTTTTTTTTTTAAATCCAGTAAATAATTTTCCATTTCTTTTAAAAGATACATAATCCAAAATACTATGCTTTTTTGTATGCAAATACTCTTTGATTTTCTATTGATTAATATTTCATAAAAGAAATTAATTTGCTTTCGTCTGAACAAATTGTCACTATGGCAGAGTTCCCAAAATGGTCACAGCTATATTTTAAAATGCATACATAAATTGTTAACAAAATATTCTTTAGGTGATAACTATTGACATTTTTACGATCTTTGCGCTTTAGTTTTTATTTTATAAAACTGGCAAACTCTTAACGACAGCTAAACACACTTTAAAATTGTGTTCTATTATTTTTCCTTATAAATTAACGAATTTGAAACAAGTTTGTGTATTCCATTCGAATAAATCTTCTCGAAAATTCATTTGGGTTTTTGTAATTGGATTATGACCATTTAGGACGCTCTGCTTTAAATGTGTTCAAGTTTTCAAAATTGTTGAAGCAACTGCAAAATTCTTGATAAATATAGCACCTTTTATAAGAGCCCTTATTTACAATAAAAGCTATTTTTACAAGACAAAACACAACTAATGACTACTACAATACTCGCTACTAGTGACTAAAAAAAGATGTGAACTAAGAAAGTAAGTTTTAAATAAAAAATAAAACATATTTAGCAAAACTCATTCAGCTGGAGACCAGATTCGGTAAACATCAACGATACCTTAAAAAATAAAGAGACTTTAAGGCGGAGACTTAAAGCAAGAGGTATTTGGAGGCAAAGAAGAAAGAACTATATTAAAAATATTCACAAAGACGCGTCCAATGACAAACTGGAAGGTTTTATAGAAAAAGGCCTTAAAGAGATTTTTGCCTTTACTTATATTTGTTGCCAGTTTAAACTATACGGGTCCACATTTTAACCTCTTATGAATTCACGACCAACCAGCTCAGTTTAAATTTACGTTTTTTTTATAAAAAAGTTAATCTTTTGTTTTTTTATTATTAATTTGATATACAAAACAAAAGTTAAAAAATGTTAAACTGCTTAAGATGAACAGAACATGACATTTATTATTGTTTTGTTGTATAACATATTTAGAGTAACTTGTAATTAACATTGTATATCAACATATTTTAAACGCAAAAGTATTGGAAACTCGATGTTAAATAAAAATAATTGTAAGTAAATTTTGTTCAAATTTCTTTTTATTGCAAAAAAAAGGACTTTTTACTCAAAAAATGTGAAGAACAAACACAACATTTGTTAAAAAAAATAATCTAATTAATTCATAGTTATTAAAATAAGAAAAGAAAAAAAAAAATTATTTGTATATTTTGCCAATAGACAAGAAAAGTTAATTTAACAAAACAATCAACACCTTTAAAAGTAAAAGAAAATAAGTGTCTTATGTTAATTTTCTTTTTTGAACTGTTGTATTTTTATCTTAGATTTATAATTATAATAATAATTATATTCATTTTGTTTTTGTTCAAATTAGTTTAAAATTAAAAATAAATTACTTTAAAACATTCTCCCTAATAGAGAAATTTTATATTAATACAAACTTCCTTTCCATAATTTATAGGAAGAAGAAAAGCAAAAAAGAGAAGAACTTGAAGAGATATTGGCCGAAAATAATCGCAAAATTGAAGAAGCCCAACGCAAATTGGTAAAAGAACTTATTACCTTTTAAACTAAATAGATATCAATTAATTTCAAATAATTTCTTTTTTTTTTTTTTGCTTCAGGCGGAGGAGCGTTTGGCCATAATCGAAGAGCAACGGTTGATGGACGAAGAACGTCAACGTATGCGCAAAGAACAAGAAAAACGTGTTAAAGAAGAACAAAAAGTAATATTAGGAAAAAATAATTCAAGACCAAAATTATCGTTTTCTCTCAAACCTGGCGATTTATAAGTTAATATCTCTTTATAATTGCAAATTATCATTCTTCTTATCATTATTATTCTTCTAGTTATTATTGTTTTTGTTTATGTACTCTTTTTTTTTCTTTAATGCATTAGTTATTTTCCCTTTTTATTTTTTTTAGATTTTAGGATGAAATGATTTTGTTGAGATTTTATTTTCAAATCTCTCACTTTCCTTTTCTTTTATATAAATAAAAACAAGCAAAAGTCATGATGCCAATTAGACAAAAAGAGAACAAAAATTTTGTATTTTTCAATTTATAAAAAAGCAATAAATAAAACATTAATAAGATGCAATAATTTCTTACGTTGTCTGATTTTAAAAGAAAACGCTTAGTTTAATATGTACGTGTGCCAAGTTTCATAAGATTCGGTTAAGTACTAGTTGAAAAAAAAAAATATTTCCTTTAAATGGGCATGGTACTGCCCACTTTTCTTGTCATAATATTGCGATTTCAAAGGAGCTTAATGTGTGTGCAGTTTCTTAAGATTCGGTTAAGTACAAGTACTTGAAAATAATGTTTTTCCTTTGAATGCGCATGGCACGGCCCACTTTTCTAGGGCATATTGCATTTTCAACGCAGGTTAATTGTGTGCCAAGTTTCATAAGAATCGGTTAAGTAGAAGTAGTTGAAAAATAATATGTATTTCCTTTGAATGGGGGAGGCACTACCCACTTTTCTAGTCATAATACTGCGTTTTCAACGGAGCTTACTGTTTGTGCAAAGTTTCATAAGATTCGTTTAAGTAGAAGTACATATGTACATAGTTGCCAATGCTAGACAAAAAGTTTTTGTTTCCGCGATTGCAGCAAAGCCGATTTTCGGTATACTGAGAGAAGAAAATCATTATTAAGACCGGCCGCAGACCGGCTATACAGACGTTTTTGCTCAGCGCAGCCGCTTTTCAATATACCGAGAGGAAAAAAATACTTAAGGATGGCCGAAGGCCTGCTACGCAAAGAATATTTAGTAATAAAAGTAAAATTTCTTAAATTTTTCTTTTCTTTGTATATGTATATTTGAATTTGCTTTCAATTTCAAAAGTGTGGACATTATGACATATGTCCATTATTGATGAGCGATCCCGTGAGTTTTAAAGAACATCGTGAACATTGAACGTGATTTAAAAATCACTGTTACTTAAAACTGTGACTGTGATCACTGTTTTCAGTTCTCTTATAGCAATGTCAATATCAAGTATACACGCACACATAAAGAATCTACAACAAAAACGTCGTTCTTGCAGATTTAAATACGCCTTAAAATATACTTTGAATTTTGAAAACAAATACTAATTAGGAAGAAGGGCAGTGATGCCAACCCAAAATCTGCCTTAGAGGTAGATTCGATGTGAAAAAGAGGTAGTTTCAAACAATACTTAATGATGAACCAGAACTGGGGCTAGACGAGTTTTTCCATACAAATTGTCATTAGTCATACGCCGTAAAAAGTAGTCATGGGATAGAATCGATTTTATTTTGAGAAGGTTTTTCTCATGCTCTCAGTTTTAGCCACTCATTCTCTAAAGTTGCCGTGTTTTAATAAAATTTCATACAATTTTCATACGAAATATAACAACAAAAGAAAATAAACAATAATATGATATCATTTTGAAGCTACTGCCGTCGATCTCGTTTTGGGCCTGTTTATTTGATAACGTTTTTGCCTGAAGTTGCAGACTTAGTTCTGTTTCATCATTTACTATTAGAGATGAGCGATCCCGTGATTTTTAAAGAACATCGTGAATAGTGAACGTGATTTAAAAATCACTGTTACTTAAAACTATGACTGATCACTGTTTTCAGTTCTCTTAAGCTGAAAGTCCATAACACTCGTTACACGCTTTTTTGTGTTATACGCGGCTGTAAAAAAGTTGAATCAGTGTAGTTGTACGTATCAAGTTAGAGAGCATGACGCCTTTACGCGTCCAACGCAAAAAATAGGCCTACTTTCTACTTTTGTAAGCGTCATCAGCGGCGTGCTAACAGGTTAGCTGCTATTTATAGCCATTGATATTTTATTTTCAATGCTATCGATGATTATGTTTGTATAGTGTACTATTTTGCTATTGTAATACAGTTTAAAAATATTTGCGATCATAAAATAACAAAAAACTTTTGCGTAAAAAGCTGAAACGCTGAAAAGCGTGGAATGCGTAAAACGTGTGAAAGCGTTTACGCGAAATCGCGTGTTAAGGACTTTTAGCTTTATAGCAATGTAATTATCAAATACACACATGCATCTCTACCAGTGTTGCCATTTCAGAAATGGAGAAAAGCGCCAAGTGTGTAGTAAAAACGGTAAAAGGTGTAAAACAATTAAGAAGAAAAGGGTAAAAAGCGTCATAAGAAAAAATGAAAATTATAGCAACAAAATGTGTTGTTTTGTTTCACAAATGACACATTAAAAAGAGTAATATTTACGATCAAAAAGGGGTAGAATGCGCAGAAAACTTTAAACATAAAAAACATATTAAAATTTGAAAATAAATGATCTGTGTATGTATATTATTATCAATTCATTTAATTTATAAAAGTTTAATTTGTTGTAGGTTTACCATGTCTATATGCCTCCATTTCATTGGTGCATTACCAAACCATCAGTAGACTTCAACCACACTTTTGGAAATAAATTTGATTTAAAAATTAATTATTTTAAAACCCTGAAGAAAGTTGATGATAACTTCAAAACGGCTGAACCAATTTTCTTCAAACATAGGTTGGGAGTTTTTAGAGTGAGCCACCTTTCAAAAAAAAAAACAGACACACAGATTCAAGAAGATATGTATGTTCTTCAGACAAAGCTAAAGCAGAGCATACAATACTCCAGCATACTGGCACAAACAAGTGATGTTGAATCGTGCTCGAAACATATACCATACATGCATACTGGTGCAATATCCATTTCTTTAAAAAAAATTACGGATGACTTGTTGCAATTAGTGCGCACCGAATTTATTATTGATATTATTTCGTAAATAGAAATTACACGCTGTTTACATTGGGAAACATTTGTCGTCGAACATTTTCTTTCGCGTGAGAGTGATGAAATAGAAATATATACCCCTTGTATTTCTATCTTGCTCTTTTGCACTGAAAAATAAAGTTTTCGGAAACAATGTTTCCCAGTGTAAATCAGCACTTAGGAAAACTTCATGTTCTTCATTAAAAAGTTAATAGAAATGATTTGTTTTATTTCAGGACACTTTACAACATATATTTTGTTCCTTTTTTCTTAATTTGTGAGTAATTTATTCAAGTAAATGTGTTATATCCCGATGTTTACTCTTTGACAACTTTTCTCAACTGAGCTTATTTCACCATACACAATACCACAAACTAGTACCATCAGCAAAATATCAAACTCTGTTTGAAATCGCTCCAGCAAAGCGTACAATCGCACTAAATGCCCATACATGACCAAACAACTGGCGCCAACACTTGATTGCGCGTTCATACTGAGGTAGTATATGGGGCCCTTAAGAACACTCTCGATCAAGTCACCTTTCAAGAAAAAAAATTATATCAAAATCGGTTCATCCGTTTGGGCTCTCAGATGGCGCAGAAAAACACACAGATACACGGTCACACTCTACAAACTTATAACACCTCTCTTTTTTGACAGGGGTTAAAAATAACAATTAATTAAAAAACAAAGTATATATATTTTATTTTTACATATATGTACAATGTATATCGTTTTATAGAAAAAGAACTTCATTTTCAAATAAATCTGTTTCATAATCGTTATCAGCAGGCCGCAAGGCGGTTTTAATGAAATATGTGCTCACTTTTTTTACAAGTTTGATTTGAATTAATTTTTACGCAAACACTTAAAGGCAATTTGGAATTGAAACAACAATCTTTTTCTTGTTTCATACCTTATTTAATATGCACTAATGTGTTAGATGAGTTTAAAGAAAGTCGATTTCTAAAAATTCATTAAGCTAAATGTTGCTTCGACTTCAGAATACTTAAATTGAAAAAAAAAACACAAAAGGACCAAAAGCGCCATAAAAATCGAAAAGGCGTCAAAAATACCCTTTTTAAAAAAAGGATAAACGTAAAAAATAAAAGGGTAAAAAGACCAAAAAAACGTCAGTATGGCAGCACTGATATCTACAACAAAACGTAGTTCTCTAATATACCAAGGCAAATTAAATACGCCTGCAAAACTCCAAACCTGAATTCCAGAAAAAACTACGTACTACGCTTTAGCTTTGTAAAAACATTTTCAAATTAACGACGTAAATCAAAGCCACTAACGATGCAGTTTCGAAGCCATGCGACGCAAACTGAAACACAAACGACGCAACTTCGAAATCACGGGAATTTTAAAACGACGCATCTTCGAAACGACGCAAACCGAAGCGACGCAAACCGCGGTATTGGTGTATAAAATTTTACATGCCGTAGCCAAAATAGCCATAAAAATATAAGGAAACGCCATTTTACTTTTATGCTGTTGTCAAAAAAGTTCCCACACCAAACCAGTTTAAATTTGGTATAAGTGTTAAAACATATTAAACCAACCAACCAGTTTATAATTACCCCATTACATTTTGATAAAACTTAGTACGGATGAGGCGTCTGGCAGAACTAATATTGGTGCAAAATCTAAGATAATTATTTTGCCAAGTTCGCCAAATATCGCGATTTTATGATAAGAAAATTCATAAAAAATTTATTAAACTGACTTCACAAAAATATTTATGTATTTAAAACTACTAATCGTAGATATTCCATTAAGGGGTCACATTAGAAAACACAAAATTGCACTTAATATGTCTTTTTAAGAATTGTAAAAATTCTAGAGTCCGACCGAAATCAGTTTTTTGAACCCGAACCCGAACCGAACCTAATATTCGGCAAAAAGGCAGAATCCGAAACTTGCCGGAACTTTTTTAGCATTAACTGATATTGACATTTTAAAAACTTAACAGAACTGAAAAGTCATTTACTTATTTAAAAAAACAAATACATAATCAATTTCAGTGCAAAATTGAAGAAGTAAATTCGATTGCGAAAAATCGGTTTACCATTCCCTAGTTTATTTTGGAAACAAACAGTTGAATACTTTATGTTACTATGTATGTATATTTTTTGGTTGCGCTTTATAAAACTAAGTAAAATTTTCATTCAAATTGAAAAGATATAGGACGGGAAAAAACAGATTCATGGCGGTAACATATTTTAAATTTGGAAAATATTTATAGATAATAAAAAGTTTCGGTTTCGGTATTCGGCCAAAAAGTTGGCCTAAACTGAATATCAGCCGAAACCACAATTTTGGCCGAATCCGAAACCGAATAATCGGTCGGACTCTAAAGAATACCATTCTTCGAGAAAATCGACAGCGAACATAAATAAGGTCCGTAAAATTTGACCTTTGAATAATGCAAAATAAAATCAAAGCATATTTCATTTTAATGCCCATTTTGTGCCCTTTAATATGACATTGTTGGATTTTCTTATTTTGAAGTATCGATATTTCGCGAACTGGGCAAAGTAGTGAGCTAAGATTTTGCACTAATAGTATTTTTTACCAAAGGCATCATTCGTACTTAATTTTATCAGAATCCATAAAATATTAATTTAATAATAAAAATAATATCGGTGGGTTTTTAGAAATTGCATTTGGTGCGGATAGTTATTCTGACAAAATGACCTGCAATCACGATTTTTATTATTAACTTAGTATTGGCTATCACATGGTGATAGGTAAATTTGTTGTAAAAAATTAGTCATAACCCTAGTGTATATAGAACGCAGATTGAATAGAGCGCAGGCAACGAGCTACTATATTTTATAAATATAAAATGTGTTTTTATTGTTCACATTATCTGTTTCCTAACAATACACAAATTTACAAACACTTTTAGGACACCTGACTATGTATTCTCATACAAATCCCATGTAGCTCTGCTCAGACCTAGTTGTGCCAGTTAGCGCCGAAAAATCCCTGAACTTCGTAGGGTTAAGAAAATAAAGTCCCATCGAGTTTTAAAAATTTCTTTATAAACTATATTAGATACATATATTTAAAATAATTGATCTGCCCTTACCCGCCCGCTTAAAAACGTAGCCAGGGGAGCAGATTTGCTAAAAATAAATAGTTAAATTTTCAGAATCATTTCATTTTACTGCATGAAAATTGTACTAAACTATATATTTTTATTTCTTTGGAACGCCCTGACCGTATGTGATAAATACTCTCTATCTCTCTGTAATATTTCCACATTCTGTAAATTTAAAACTGTCCAGAAGGACACTATTTGCAAATAATGTGTAAAGCGTTGTCATTTATTTTGAAAATGCTTTAGTATAAATCGTAATAGAATTCCTATGCACAATAAAGGAACGGTATTACGAGATACTAGCTCTGTTTAATAACTGAAACAGCAATTGTTAATAGTTATTAGTAAAAGTGTTCGGTACTTGAACACTTTTCAGTGAAAACTATTAACAATTATTAATAATTTTCAGTTATTGAATAGAGCTACTGATTTTCAAAAAGTGCAAATACTGTTTTTTTAATTTAAAATTCGAAAGGAAGCATTGAGTATTAATGAAAATAATATATGATTGTAACGTACCTGAAATTCCTTCAAGTCCAATTCAAACTGTTGTATGCCTTTACTTATATTTTTATTACGAGTCTTTAGCATTTCCATTCGCTTCATATTCTCCGAAATCAAATGTAAACTTTCGCAAGCCATTAAAGCACTCTCCCAAGGTGTGCTATAATGCTTGGAGCCCGACATCAACAAATCAAATTCTTCCTCATCCATGTTTAAGCTTTGAGCAGTCAGATTTTCAATAAATGAAATAGCACAACACTAAAAGAGAAAAGTAATTTAAAAGAGTGAAAATCAATTTGGGAAGAGCAATAAAAAATATCATACCAAATTTGTAAAATAATAGCCACCTTCACCGCTCATCAAACGTGAAGCATTTGTAAAACGTGTAACAAAATTAATATTACTATGCAAGCGCACGGGATTGGCTTTAAGCACCACAAATATAAGTGCTGGCAGAAATTCATCTGCACTGGCAGGTCCACCAACGGAATGTTTAAGCAGCTCAAAAATATGACGACAGCAGCGTACAGTACATTCCAATTTTTCCTGGGGCGAGTAAAATGAATCAATGCCTACCAGTTCTATGGAAGACAATATTTTATACGTAAGTAAATATTTTGTTTACAGTTTTTATATTACCCGTAATGGCATTGTAGACAAGTTCGCGCGAATCTGCATTTACTTCATCTATACTACATGCCAAATGTTTGGCCGTAATCCAACTCAACTGTCGTATACGTTTTTGAATTTTAACATCATTTTCTTCATCAGATGTAAAGTAAGGACTAAATAAGAATCTGAACAAGTTTTTGATTTGAGTTACTTTTGGATTTTTTATTTATTTATTAGTTAAAACTTACTTATGATTTTGAGTCATTACAACTTTTTCAAAAAAATCTATGGCAGTTTCACGATCTTCATTGGCGGCAATTTGAAATCTCGGATCGTGATGCACAATATCGGCAATTTTCGAATAGGTATTTTGTACCAATTCCGATAGTTCGTCAATATTTTTCGCACTAGTACTACTGATGTAAGACCGTATAGCACCATCTAAACGTTGGATTTCAGTTTTAAGTTTACGTTTGCCATCATCAGGAATGCGCAGCTGTCGCAGCTGTGTTATAAATTGACTTTCAGTTGGATCGGGTTCATTGTTCTTGTTATGAGAAGCTGTAATGAATGCAAAGTGCTGATGTGAATTTAAATTTTTTTTAGAACACATTTACTCAAATAGAGTGTTATTTTAATTTAATTAAATAATTGTATGTTAAACCGCAATAAAATAATATCAATCTAGCAGCTTCCTTTCCACTTCAAAGAATCTGGAATGTTTAAGTTTGGACGCGGTAAATTTTAATAAAATTTTAATTGCCGTCTATCATCCTAATTATGCATTTGTATTTTCTTCAGGTTGACACAGCCTAAGTAGAGAATACCACAACAGAATAGCTTCAATACTGCTACGTGGTGTAAAAAGTAAATAAAAAGTTCTGGTTACATTCGAAATTTCGAATAAAATTTTCGGCTTTTGAAAAATGACATAGCCAGATCATCACTCAAAGATAATCTTTGGTGCTTGAGAAGGACCGACTGCTTGAAATAAAGTTTTTTCGATTTAGTTCTATATCTAGGACTATTTCCGATTGTTGGGAATTATAAAAAGTTACTCCAACCACTCGTAAGATTCATTAGTGTAAAAAAAATAACTGATTAACAAAATCTCTACAAAAATATATATGTACATACATATGTGTATTCACATTACAAATCATTATCTTTTTTGTACATTGCAATTAAATGCCCCTATGATGAAAAAAAACGCAAACATACCGTCTTGTCGTTGACGCGATTGTTTCTTTAAAGTTTGACTCTGCAGGGTCTTTTGAAAAACTGCTGGCACTAGAGATTTTTTCTTGGTCAACGTACTGCTGTCATTTGTAGCGATTGTTTCCGGTATTTTATGACTTGATGATGATTGCTTATCATGTTGATGTTGTTTGTTGGGTGAAATTGAGCCACTTGGATTGGGTGTGTCTTGAGCCACTTTAAAAAATAATTGATAAAAAAAAATTTTGTATCTTGTTTTTCTTTTTGTTCAAACTGACACAACTTGTTACATACATTTCTTTCGTTGTTCATTGCGTTCGCGAAAACATTTCGAGCACAGACCATCAAATTGCCAGTTTCCGTAATAGCCGCAGCCCTGTCTACATTTCAGATCTTGTTGGCCCATACGCAACTGGGGGACTCTTGTAGTATACATTGTTTCTTTTATCTGGAATATATAATTATTGATGTAAATTCCTCACCGTTAAAGATATGTTACTTTTAAAATTTATACATTTTATAAAATTAAATTAATGTAAAAATATTACAAAACTTTTATTTTTCTAGCGTGAAATATCGATTCATATTTTTACTTTCAGTCAAACATTCTAGATGACAGCTTTTACGCGTTTTGTCTTGATTTTAATTTTCAGTAAAAATCTTACAAATCAGCTGTACCAGGGATGGCACAGGTTGTATAATGGTATCACTTTCCCTGATTCACTATCATACACGATCGCACGATCCATTCACAGGAAAATTTTACAGAAGTCTGACAGACTTTAAAAAATCGCTCCAAACTGGCGTTGTAGGTGTCACACCATTATACAAAAATGATGCAAAAACATCTGTATGCTTTGTGTATGCACATGATCGTATGGAAACTATAATTTTATGAAAATTTTCATAAAATTTTCCAAACCGGACGACTTGTCAAGAAAATCTGTCACACAGTTGCATTTTTAGTCCACACTACCATACTTGTTTAGCACACATGTCATATTTGGCGGATCGCGCGACTGTGTAGGATAGTGAATCATGGCTTTAAATAACTACATTGCACACGCAATCACACACGTATGTTTGCTGCTTCTGTTATACAAACACACACATACACTCACTATAAATGTTTGACATGTCCTATCACAAAACAACAATAAAACGCCCTTTTTTTATTGTTGTACATATGTTTTAGTTGCGCGGCTACCTGTTATATTATTCGACCATGGTTAATAACAGTACAGTTTTAGACAATTTGTACAGTTTTAAAATTTCGTTTGCCGTCCCTGAGCTGTATGTGTATTGGTCGATAAGGCAGCTCAAATGGTTTTATCACTGCTTCTCATTTTTTAGTTACACTAACTGTGTTCGTTTACGCCAAAATTTGCAAAAATTTATACCAAATGTGTATTGGATTTTACTGAAATGCGTTCGTTTACACATGAATTCGCAAAAGAGAGCATCAATTGAGAGAGTAAAGTGACAGTTGTTTGACTGAGAGTCTGCAAATTTTTACTGAACAAATATGTGCCAGTAAAATCCAGTAGAAGAAAAAAACATATGATTCAACAAAATAAACAAAGAAAAGTAAGCTATCAAAATGTATACAATTTAAAAAAAATCGTTTAAAAGAAGAACAGTTGAATGAAAAGTCCAACAAAAACCGAAAATAATTATTGTACATACATCCTAAGCAAGTTTCTTCTCAACTTGTATGTTCCAGAAGAGCATACAACGCCAAGTTTTCTTTTCTTGGCACCTATAACAAAAATTTTCCTCTAATTGGCTTATTTACATTAATGCTTTAGAGATGTAAAGCTAATATATATTTGAATACTTATTACTGCATGTTACTTGGGGTACCGAATATCAAAAATCAAGTAATGATGTATTTTCGTATGTCATTTAAGCAGAAACAAACTTAAAAGCCTTGTACAAAATAAACAAGTGTAAAAGCTTCTCCGAAGTTCTATTCAATAAATACATTTCGCTACGAATTTATAATTATAGAAATGCATTGTACCAAGTACCCAAAAATATATATGTGTTGAATAGTCCAAACAACACACATTTTACAACCCTATCCATTTTAGTGATCAGCTGTTTTGCGTTCGCGTACTTCTTTGTTCAAGAGCCATTCTTGTGAGTAAAATTCTCAAATTACCCAGAATTTACTCAACTACTGGATTTTACTGGAAAAGTAAACAAATGCACCTACTACGTCTTGACGAGCAAATTTTTTGTTATAACAATGAACAAAACGTCGGCAAAGCTGTTAACAAAAATTTGTTAAGATCTTTGTTGTGGAGAGTACGTACAATGTTTTTGTTAGGCCTAGTCATATTATTTTAAGGTGGTGCGGCAGAGATAGCAAATTTATTTTGTTTGATGTCTCTTTTTTTCCTATTGAAAACAATGTTTCTTGTTAAGACATCGTTGTTATAACAATTGTTTTAACAACGATATCATAACAATGACAAAACAGTAACAACAGCGGTCCAGACGTGACAAATTCTTGTGCTAACAATTGTTATAACAAATAATTTGCTCGTCAAGACGCTATGTTATTAACGGTTTTTTTTATTTAAGCTACGAATAAGAGTTTCTCTCACGGACATTTAATTTCCCGGGAAATGCGCAATTATTTTGAAACTTCTTGGGATGCCGGGAATTCACTTATAACAAATTATTAAAACATTAGTGCGATTTAGTTTATTCAGTTTTTGTACTCGTAAAAGTCCTAAGAATTTTCTCAGACAAAGATGTATGAAAAGTTAAACATATCGTAAAAAAATGTGAAATTTTTATCATTTTGAGGTAGTTGATATTTCTTGAACGCAAATTAGAATAAAAAACTGTTGGATATCTTTTAACTGTCCGTCAATGAAGCTTCATGTGTATTTAAATAGCAGAAATATAGCTGCTAGTACATACATAAGGATTTTTTAAACAGTAGAAATAAAGTTAATTTCAATGTAATTGTCGATTTTTTTTCATCAATTTAGTGAAATTTGCTCTTTACAGGTACTTGTCGGTTTTTTTTTATAATGGACTCACATAATATTTCGAGTGTAGCCTTAAGTTGGAACATTTTCTGCCACCCAATTCAAGTGTCTTAAACTCTTTTAACGGCCACTACTGCAGTAAAATTAAAGAAAAATATCTAATCTCACCGTATGTATTTAAAAGTTTAAATATCCTAAAAACTAACAACTTCTTAATAATTCATTAAAATTAGAATAAGTTAATTTTTTCATAAATTTTTCGACATTTATTTTGTAAACAATAGATCTAAACATCTGTGTGACTAATTCTTGCTAGTAAACATTTTATTAGCAAAAACTTGCGACAAAATTTTTTATCTCAACTTTTTATGCTCTTTTTTCACTCTCTCGTTGCTAGTTTTGTGAGAACGTGAACACTTTCCAGTAACAACTAGAAACAATTAGTAACAACTTTCTGTTATTGAACAGACCTTATACCTTGATCAAATTGAAGCAAGCCATACACGTTGCGACCGGTTGTACAACTTGGTCGGTAATCATGTTGGTTTTTTTGCCACAAACAATATAATTTTGTGTACAACTTCGTTGCACAACTTTATTTGCAAACAGCTCTTTTTGAGTAAAGATGTCAAATAAAACTCGCAACCAATGTGCTTTTTTTGTATGTGGTCAGTGCGAAAGTATGAACAAAATATATTATAGTTGTGGGAAATACCCAATCACGTTGCAACCGCGTTGTACAACTTGGCAAAAAATTAAAACTTTTCGATCTTTCGTAAAACCACGACACAACTTAATAAAACAAATCCACAAACGTTGCAGTATCGTGCACAACCTACTGAAGTTGTACCAACGGTCACTGCGTACCTATATGGGTTTATAACAAAGCATAGTGTTTCGTTACCGTTTTAAAATTAAAAAATTTTTTACTAAATTTTTTACTAATTTTTTCCTTGTACTACGTACAAAAGCTTTGAACATTCAATGAAATAAGTAACTACGAAAGCTTTTTGTTTTGTAAAATGTTGCATGGATTATTTCCAGTGTACTGATCCATTCTGCTAATGGGATGATTATCTGTTCTAATATGTATTCCTCTCTCAATAAAAATTTTGATTAATCATAATTTGTAAAATCAAGTATTGATCGCAAGCCGAAATAATAAAGCTCCCCAGCCACTTGCAATATAATTGAGCAATTTTTCATATTTTTACAATAATATCGCTAATGTGTATGTCATATTAGAAAGTTGCACAATATATTGGCCAAAATCAAAAGGTTCTTGGTTGTGCACTAAAAATCAAAAAAATTGTGTAATGTGTTGGCAAGATTGTTCATTGTTACGTTTACTTAATCACTGTTAGGAAAATTGTTGTACCATTTATTGCATAGTGTAGGTCAAAACGTCAATAATATGTACAATAACATGTGCAATAATATTGTATAATGGATGGGCCGCTTAACTTTCAGCTTAAACCTATACAGTTCAAAGAAAGAAATAAGATTATTGCGCTCTGTTCCGTAAACTGAGTCGATTTTAAAACGAAATATTTTTCAAAACCGAATAATTTTTAATTTGGTGTTCCGCAAATTGTTCGAAATTTTTATAAAAAAATCTCTTTTAGTCCAAATAAATAAAAAGAAACACATTGAATTTTTTATACGTGCGAAGTGCTTTTCTACCATTTGGAAAGAAATTCTTACGGAAAAACGGCATTTGATTTACTTTCGAGCAGATTTGTTTACTCGATTTTAAAATGAATAAAACTATGTGAATTCAATTTAGAGAATATCAACAATTTTAATTCGCTTTGTAAACGAGAAATTTATACGGATTCGGTTTACAGAACAGGGTCGATTATAAATTTTTTAATTAAAAACTAATTGCACAATTCATTCAAAACAAAAACAAAATTATTGAGTTTTGAGAAAGGAAGAATCGTGTCCACATAGTGGCCCTGGCGGTAAAAATTCGCCAATATAAATAGCTTCATCATCAATTATTTTGTTATAGAAACGAGGAGCTGAATGAAAGATTATAGTGACAGTTTCATGAACATCATTATTAAGTATCATGCAGATGTAAAGTTTGTATACTTACTTGTTTCAAATGGAAAAAGTCTGACTCATTAGGTTTAAAGAGCTCCACTAAAATTTAATTTTCATATTTAAACCTTTCTTAATATGTAAAAACAAATAAAATATTTTTTTATTTTTATATCTTTTTAATAAACATTTTCATTTCTTAAGATTTTCTTTGAGTTGACAAATTGTGAATAGATTTTTTCGACAGTAATTTTGTTAAATAATTCTATTTTTCGTTTTTATGAACAAATTTCACCCTACGTCTATAACTGATATATTTTTATTATGACAAATGTCAAACTTTATATCGAAAAATGATTTCTTTTATGTTAGCTGTTTTTCCAATATGGAATTTGACATTTATCATGATAAAAATATATCACGTATAGAGATGTAGGGTTAAGTTTAATGTTTATTGTTTTAAAAGCTGATTCTAATAAGAGACTATTTTTGTTGACTTAAAATCTTTGGTATAATATTCTTTATTCATACAATACAATCATTCAATTGCTAAAGTAATGGAACTGGACGTATGTCAAATCTATTAAGTAAAAAAAAAATTATACATCTTTTATTTAATAAGGGTTCATAGGTTCCAAGGTAGATTAATACAGGTAGTGGTAATACTAAAACAAATACAACCTGACAGAAACAACATGGGTTTTTAATGTTGTTTCATTGCACGAAGTGTCAAAAATTAAGTCTTGACTTATTATTTTTTTCAATTTACTTTTTTAGTTTTTTCTTTACACTTCTTTTATCACTTCAACAGGTTGTAAGAAATAAACAACTTTTGACAGTTCCAATAATGAAAATAGATAAACAGCTGTATTTTCACTATTACCTGTATTAAACTACCTTGATAGGTTTATATAAAGGTAATTATGCAGGCTACCATTACCTCTCTTGGAGTGGTTTTGGCCACCCCTAGACTATTTTAAATTTCACAAATATTGTCCAGGGGTGGCAGCAGCTCAATTTACAATAACTACCCAGCAACGCCAATCGCCAATGGTGGAGTTGTTGTTTTCGTAATTGATATTTTTTGTATTGTTTCTACATAATTATAAAAATAACTAAATGTTATTGGACTAACATAAGCATTCGCCTTTTTCCAGTACTTGTCAGACTTGTAGGTATTAAATAAACTAAAATGAATAAGACTTAATTTACACGATGAAATATTTCATGAAATTGTTTGCATGAAACTTTTTTTATTTGCCGATATGCAGGGATGCAAGTTGGATGGAAAAATTTGCAATAAAATTTCAGATATTTTGTTACTTTTCTTTAACCCATTTGCTTCTCCACAGTTTCAATAAGCAAATAAGAATAGCTTCTGAAGAGAATTTCATGAAAATTTCATCGTGTGAATTTAGTAGAAATAACATTTTAATAAAAAGAAAATTGGTCATTAAAAATGCTCGTTGGAAATCTTTGGAGAAAGTTTTTATTACACGCTCAGGTTTGATCGCTGGCTGCCGATTGATATCTATCACTTTCTCCAGCTTTTTGACACTCTTCAACTTGCACTAGTAGATTCTCAAAAACACATTGACAATAATGCTTTGGTTAATGCCTTAATTTCCCGTGCAATAGCGGCAAATCTGTCCATCTGATTTTATTCACAGTAAAGTGAAATTAACTGATTTTTGCAAAAAATTTCGAATATTTACACTATACAACAAAATTATCTTTTTTTAAATTACAAGATTCTAACGACTGATTCTGGTGGAGAGCACCAAAAAATGTATACGTGTATCGGCGTTTTAAAAGTTTCCATTTGGGATTCATTTTAGGGGGAGTTAAGTTCCCTTCCTTTTACACATAGTTACAATAGACTCGGCATAGGATATCATGTAGGACAAAAAGAGCCAAAAGAGCATGAAATGCGCATGGCGCATTTACAGCGGTAAAAATGTTAGTAAATGCAATGGAAATTATTTCCAAGGACGTTATTCCATTCCATCGTAGTTTTTTGTAAAAACTTTCCAAACACACCATATGGCTGAGTCCAAATACAAATCTCAAAACGGATATAGCAACAATGGGATGACAGTTCCGGTTCGGAGCTTTCGCCTGAAATGTGTCGGTAGTGCAGTTAGCACTTCCGGTTTGGGGTCTGGACCGGAAGTTGGGTTGGTAATGCAGTTCGCGTTTCCGGCTCCGGTCTAGCCTAAAAGTTGGGTCGGTAGTGCAGTTTGAGTCTCCCGTTCTGGTATGGATCAGAAGTTGTGTCGGCAGTGCGGTTCACACCTCCGGTCTGGGCCGGAAGTTGGGTCGGCAGTGCGATTCATACATCCACTTCCCGACCGAAAGTTCACTCGTCTAGAGACATCATAGTCACTGCAGAAGCCAATTTAAAAATTTCAGTAAGCCACCATATTTGTAGAGGATCAATAATAAAAATATGTAGATGAACAATATAATGCTACAAATCGAAATGTCTTATAATTATGTCACTACGAAGGAAGTATTTTGCAGCACTGAATAAACTAACCACAAAAATTTTAAAAGTTGGTGTTTTGTGCTCCATATCGATTGCTATTTACGTCATTTACATGTAGATGTTATTGTTCATATACTACTCAATAAATTGCACAATATTTTCAAATTAATAATAGTACACAATAAGTAATAAACACATCCCCAAAGCAAAATGAAAACAATATTGAACAATGTTGCCAACACATTACACAGTTTTCTTGGTTGTGCAATATATTGTGCAACCATCGAATAACATATACACATTGGCGATATTATTGTACAATATGAAAAAATGCACAATTAGATTGGAAGTAAGTATGTGAGCCGCTTAAAGACTTCCAATCAAAACCTAAACATAAATTACCACTTTGCGAAAATCGGTATATTTGAATGATTAAAATTATAATTTGTTTATTAGTTTCCATTTCCTCCTAATCTTTCACTAAAGTCAGCCCTTTAACCCGTTTGAAACAAAGCTTTCTAAAAAAAGATTTCGAATGAGATTTTTAATTTGAGTATGTAAAAAAAGAAGAAAACTTAAATTAATGCTAATTAACAACTACATACATATTTTTTACACTCTAGTGTAGAACACCTGCATTACACAGCCTTTAAAAGACGTCTTTCAATAAACCATATCAACTAATAGACTTACATTATACAATATAAATACACTGAAAGAAAATATGATGATGTTCTATATAATACTATTAACTTTATTAACTTATTATGTCTGATTTCTAGTAGTTAATTTATTATAAATTCCATGTCTTTGTTTCTTAAAAATTTTCAATTAAAAATCTTTTTATAACTATTCAAAAAGTCGTTTTATCTTTTTTATTTAAAGGTTCTTCCTACAATTTCATAAACTTCAACAATATTTTTAGTTTCAACATCTGAGTATATTCTCTATTCAATATTCCTGTTTAAATTTTTTTATTTAAAATTTTAATTGGTTTTTAATTCTGTCATTTAATTTAAAGTTTTTTTTTTGATTTAATATAAACTTTAATAGAAAGTTTGTTTTATGTATTAATAACTATTTTAATTTTTTATTTAAATATAAAAAGTCAATTCTATTAGAAGATTTAATCTTTGTTTTTCTTTGGTTTTTAAAAATTCCTTATTTACTTTGTTTAAATTTCGTAAAAAAACGAAAATGCTTGCAATTCTTAGGCGTATTATCTTCAGAGGACTTTTAAGTTTATTTAATTTTTTTTTTGGTTTTTACCCTGTGAAACTATTCCGAACTATTTCCGTGTTCACTATATATTATTCTTATTTCAGGTATTTATTTTAGTTAAATACGCTAACTAAAATATTTGAGACCCGCTATTAGTAAAAATTTCTCAATAAACAATTCCGAATCTAAGACAGCAATATGGGCAGCTCGTCCTATTAATGTATTGGCTGTGTGCGGCAAAGCGTGATGTACATCATAACGTGTCAGAGTCAATTCAGGTCTAGCCAAAATGGGCGCTATTATATTGTGTACCATTTCTCTGAAAAATACAAATTGTACTAAATTAATGACTTTCATATTATAAAGTAGAAACTTTATCATACAAAAAATATTATATTAGAGTATAAACTTTATTGTCTCACCTGTATATTACACCCAAATTGGAATTATCACGTATAGCGGCTTTACACAACTCCAATCTAGCCGAATGTGCGGGCACATAACGATCTTGGCTGGAACCACACAGCAGTATATTTTTAAAATGATGTAATGTACTGCGTTGACTCAGGCGATAGAGGAAACTTTTGCGCAAATCAGTTGTATCACGCATGCATAGTTGTAACAGAGAACCTGATTTTTTCCATTTTTGCATAAACCACATGCCTGAAAGAAAACAGAAAGTAGTTCATTAAATTAAAATAAATTAATAATTAGCAAGTAGTTAATTAATTAAACCGATTTTCAATATAGCGTTAAAATAATGCTAGGAACACAATTGGGACGAACGACGAATTTCGTCCAACACGACGAATTCGTCGATAAAAATTCGCTGTGTAAATTTGTCGTGTGAGGCACAATAGCGACGAAAACGCAACAGCTGTTACAATTGATAAAGTTGTTTACTGTTTGTGTAAAGTGTGACCGTATTAAAAAAATAATACATACTTGAATAATTAAACATTAGCAAAAACACAGCTAACACCAATTTTTATAGTTAATTATTATCTATATTTACTTCAAATGCTATAAATAAAAATAAAAATAATAATTAAAGCAAAAATTATCTTTATTTACTAAAACACTTGAAAACTAAAACCAAACATGGTCACTTGGTACTGATATGTTCGTCGTTCGCCGGCGTAAGAATTATAAATAAATCTATTCAGTGTTCGCCGCGTATGATGAATTTCGTCTGACGCCGTTATTGTGTGTATTTTCATATACACAAATGTGTTTTATTTTTGGCGACGAATATTCGCGACCAAAAATTCGTCGTTCGTCCCAGTTTATTATTTGACATATTGTCATAATTTTATTTTAAATGAAATTTATTTGCTGGAGTTTAAGCAATTGTCTATATGCAGCATTTCGTTGGTGCTTTACCAACTCATCAGTAGACTTTAAACACAATTTTGAACAGTTTCAAACCCTTTATCTTATGTACAAACTTTTAAAAAACCATTTGAGAATTTACAAATACAAAAATGATTTTCAAAAAATAAGCATAGTAGGCTTTGAAAAGTATACAAAACCCAGCAAATAATTTCTTATTCGAATCCTAGTTAACATAAATGTGTAAGAAAATGTTTTGGAAATAAATCTGCTATTTCTAAATTGATAATCCAATCACTATTAAATTTCACATGGACATAGCAGAGGAGTACTTTTATTTAATTCGAATAGACGAGCTTCACACATTGCACAGGAGCAGAGCTGTGAAGTCCCAAAATAGAGCACTTTGGGCATGTAAAATATTTCAACGCTCGTCATTTTTTTGTTTCTCGCCCGATTACAAAAATGTTTTGTGTCCTTAACAATCATGTTTGGGTATGTTTGGGTATGCACTTATCTTTTCCAGATAGAAAGGTATACTAAAAATTCGTAATTCTAAATTTTTTCAAAATCTTTTGTCCAGTATTTTCAAGATAACAAATCCAAATTATAGCCGATTGTCACAATTGTTTCTTTGGTAGTTAAACAAATTGCAAATAGTTAAAAAAGCTGATGGCAGTATTTGCAAAATGCAAATTTGCACAATCACCATCGTGAAAGCCCATATTCTTTCTTTGTATTTTTTTTTAGCTTAATCAACACGATTTAAATTTTTAAAATTGGATAACATTTAAAAAGTTACAAGCCTTAGAAGTTTTTTTGAGTCACTGGCAGTCAACTTTAGGCCACTGTAACTTCTCTCGTGCTTAAGCCAGAAGGCTACCGAGACACGCGTTCTAAAGCCTAACTGCTGCTCTAAAGATGTTCGAAGTTTCAGATAAATCCAATGAACAGTTTAGAAGTTCCAGATATATTACCATTTACTTTGCAAAAGTCCCCACTGTGCAGCGGTTAGTGCCTTTATTCCCAGTTAAAATTTTATTAATGGAGTTCAGTGTTTGATGCAAATGGTCTTGCGAAAGTGCAAATGCAAAATATCGTAGCTTTTTTATGAAATGAGATGTATTTTGTAATTGGATTTCATAAAAAAGCTACGATATTTTACATTTGCTCTTTCGCAAGATCATTTGCATCAAATACTGAACTCCGCTAATGTTTTTTTTGATGATTTTTGTGCTTTAACCTTTCTCTTACATAGAAGCACATTGTGATACAAATACTTTAAAACTTAGTGCTTCCAAGTAGGAGCTCCCTATGCCTTTTTCAAGCACGTTTGTAATCGGAAGTATTACTTCTCACCTTTAAAAAACTGCTTATATGCAAGCTCCTTTTTTGACTAGCTTACTTACTATTCTCGTTAAAATTAAGTTATTTTATATTTAAATAAAGTCTTTCTTACCCATGTTAACAAGTCCGCTAGTATTATATAATGTACCCAAATGGGGTCCCGACAGCGATAGGAATGTATGCAGGCGTGGCAACAATGAACGCATTTGTGGCCGTGCCAATGCGCTGCGTACAATAATTGTTCCCAAAGAGTGTGCTACAAATGAAATGCGTGTAGGATTGAGTCCACAAGTTTCGATATGGTATAAAATTTCAGCAACTAGTCTGCAAAGTTAAAAAAGAAATGTAAAAATTTTATCAAATACCAAATATATATCAAAACCTAACCTATCAGTCATTGTATCGAAATCGGAAAATGTATCACCCTGATTACGTTCCGACATTAAAAATTCCAAATTTGCACCCGGCAAACCCAATTCTAAATAGGTGCGCACCAAACGCAAATCCGCCGAATTGCCATCTAGACCATGAACACATATAATTAAATGCATGCCATTGGGAGAGAAGGCTCTATATTCATCACTTATATAAAAATAGGGTAGTTCCGATGATAGTCGGGTAAAATCTGAATAAATGCTGCCACTATATTTTAATTGTTTGCGAAATTCTTCACGATATTTTTCAAATTCCATTAGGGATATGTTACATTCGGGACCTTTGTTTTTCGATTTGTGCGATTTCGTACTGCTAGAACGCGTCATTGCAGTTTGGCAATTGCTATAAGAATGGATACTTGTGACATTAGGCATGATAGTGGACAGATTTGAGTTTTCCTTATTTTCATCTTCAGCATTGTCTAGAGATACCGGTTGACTTTGTGAGTTTTGTGAGATTTTATTTGAACCATTCGGTGTCGAACGATTTGATCTTGTGCTGCTTATAATGGCAGTTTTTACTACAGCATTGCCAAAATCTTTAGGTCTCTTCATTTCGATAATGCTGTGGGATCTTACTACAGGTTTGTTAGTGAAAATATTGGCGGCAGTTATAGGTTTCATAGACTCATAAATATGATATACTGGATTGTCAATGGCCACAATGGGAGTTCTAAGATTTAACGAGTGCGGCGGTATCTCCTTTAAGGGAGGCGGTGGTGCCGGTGGCACTATAATCGACGGCGATGAATGTTGTTTTAGCTTCAGGTATGGTTCTGTGCTAAATGCTACGGATGTTTTTGTTATATTTCCTAGGTTAGTGTGTTTCGTTTTGAAATGTAAAGTTTTTTTTGTTTTATTTTCTTTCGTTACGGGAGGATCCCTAAATTCATCGGGTGGCAAAAGATCATCTTGAAATTGTTGTGGTGGTGGCACTCTTACATTTACTATGGATCCTTGAACCTCCTTAATGCTGGTCAAATCAAAGTCTGACTTGGACTTTTCCGTGCGTCGTTGCCGTTCTCTCCTCTGTGTCTGTATCAAAGACATATCAGAGTCTTCCACTTCTGTCGACTCATTGTAGGGTACATTTCGTAGATTTCTTCTAAGTTCCGATTTTAGGCGCTCCGTTTTAACTTTCACTGTAACTGAGGTGATTTTTTTATTAACACCCAGCTCGCTGGTGGTGGTTACTAAAGTTTTTGCATTCGAGCGATTTTCTTTAAGCTTTTTAGTTTTATTTTGTTGTTCTAACAGCTTTTGCAGTTTTAATCGCAATTGTTCGCCATTAAGGCGAGTTTCCAGCTCACTGGTTTGTTTAGTTTGAGTTTGTTTTAAAATAGTTTCCGGACTAGAAGGTATAACGGAACTACGCCTACTAGATACCCATCCGCTTTCCTCGCTTAATGATGACGTGGAATCGCTTAACACTCCTTCGGTGGTAAATTGATGAGGAGGTGCCAAATTTGGCAGGGACTCACTGAAACCACTAGTTGTCTGATCTTGATCACCTGAAGTAGAGTCCAACTTAAAGGGCACACTGGCAGAAGATAATATTTTTTGCTCGGCCTTTGACTTTTTAACTTTGGAGGGAATATCACTTTCCGAACTGCTGGACTCTTTTTGCAATGTACCATTTTTAAGCATCTCCTTAAGATCCGATACTCTAACTCTGGCAATTTCTACCGATCTGGGTATGGTCGAAGTTGTACTCGTTTCCAATTCACTATTGGATTTGGCCCTTAAGGCTTGAGAAGAATTACTTCGTGATATAACAATTTGTTGTGGCCATATTATGGGCTGATTACTTGGACCGTTTTGTGGCAGTGTCCTATTGGGTGCAATGATTTCCCCGTTAGTGATACTTTTGGGCAAGGAATTATAGTAAGTACGTTGCCGTTCTACCACTTTCTTCGGTGGGTTTAATAGTTTTATCTCATGGAGATAATCATACTTGCTGGCTGGCACAACATGATTTATGGGTTGCCTGCCTAAGGTGGCAGCATTTGTAGGGCCATAAAACTTTAAATGGTTACCATTTGCTAAAAGTTGACAGTCTTTAAAGTCTACCTCTTTTACATTTTCCTCAACATTTTTATACTTTTGCCTAA
Organism: Panzeria rudis; assembly: GCA_956483635.1. NCBI lineage: Eukaryota > Metazoa > Arthropoda > Insecta > Diptera > Tachinidae > Panzeria > Panzeria rudis. The sequence goes on along the minus strand of OY101448.1, from coordinate 153,021,034 downwards.
ACTCATTAATATTGCGCATTAAATCTTCCGCCTGAATCTTGGCCTTGGGACTTCCATTGAAAGTAAAACCCTTAGAAAAGGTCGGCTTTTGAACATCACTATGCAAAGAATATTGTCTTAATTCTATTTCCGACAATTTAGTAGGATAACCAGAATTATTGTAAGTACGCAGGGAAGGTGTACTATGCACCGTACCATCTAGCTGATCCAAAGATTTACTGTGTCTAGCTGGTAAAGTGCCAGCGCTGCCAACCTCACAAAAACCATTTAAGTTCTCATTTTCTGTTTCTATTTCATCTAAAAGACCATTAACCGAATGACGTGACATATATCTATGATTCATGAAAGGATTTGGTCCCTTACTGGCTGCCGAGGGTGCTATGGTTAAGCTGGCTTGCAAAATCTCGCCACCCAAAGCAAAACGCGGTGTAAGAACTCCAGCTAAGCTGTTGCTCTTCAAAGGATAATCACAAGTCACACCACAAGAACATTCCTTATTATTTAGTTTTTTTGCACTTAAAACAGATTTATCTGGCGCACTTTTAGTTTTACAATTCGTGGGCACATCTACACGATTCAAGTTGGGATCGGAACCAGTGCGTTTGCGTGAAAATTTACTAGGCTCTATATAACGATCTTCAAAGATGAGTGGCATTGAGTTTGTATCACCATCTATGGGTGTACAATGCACCGGTAGGGGTGGAAGGGATTGCATATAACGACTACGTCGTGCCATATCCGATATAGCTATATAGTTTTGATAGTTGCTATCATAACAACCGGCCGCTGTGTGTCTGGGGTTTTCCATGACAAAAAAGCCCTCAGAAAATCTGCGTACTCTAAGGATGTGATGCTTCTTAGCCAATAATGTATGCACCGAAGGTTGTGTGGAGGCTATTAAAACGCGGCGCCAAAACATTATACACTCGGCACATAGCTGAGCAATGTCCGAATTAGCTTTAATAGCGAAGTCTTCCTCGGTATCGTGATTCTGAAATATAAATAAAAAAAATTAAAATTTTAAAAACGATTTTTAAAAATCTCAATGGTAAGTACCTTTGCCTGCTCCATTAATTTAAGCATCCTTTCATTAGTGTCATTCTCTCGAAACGGTGGTGAGCCAATTTGGTTGTTAATATTCGGTGGGAGTACGTTACTGAACTCATTTAGGGAAAGTTTTAACTGCTCTAAAGCACCCAGCAGTAGACTGCAAATTTCACGATGCAATTGGCGGGATTGTAAAAGTCGACCAGCTGGACCACCACTACATTTTGTAGTACCCACTGCTTGGGGACCAAAAAATACTGCTTCTAAAGGTCCCGGTGACATACTGCCACGACAGCTCAGTTTACCCGTACTAAGCCAGGGTTTGGAATTCCTGGGAGCACTAAAAGTAGATATGAAGTGAAGCGAAATTACTTACAAAAGAGAATTTGTCCAGAATGAGTGCAACTAAATTACTCAAAATGACTACACCATTTCCAATTATATAACGTTAATTTTTTCGAAATCAGGGATGGAAAATAGGACTATGATTACGTACTAATTTTTAATCCAAAAAATATTTTTTTTATTCAGGCTTTAATTCGTTCAATTTAATTTTTTTGATTAAATGTTTTTATTGATAAAGGAATTTCTAAAATATCTAATAATTGGAAAGACAAAGAAAAATTTGTGACTGCATAAAGGTCGAACTCAGCACCATGAAGCTTTCGAGATCAACCAAAATCTCATAAGCGGAGTTCGAATTTATCTTTGTCACAGCAATGATAATGAATATACATCCACATTTTCAAATGGAAATGGCATAAAAGTAGAAGTCTATGCAGATGGCGTCATGCTCCTATCTACCAACGATTACCGAACTCATGGAATCGGCACTCAGCAAACTTCTTGAATGGTACAAGAAAAACGATCTGGGAATCAATCCTACAAAGACCGAATTGGTACTTTTTTGCCAAACCATATATAATTCCAGAAATCTGGCCACCATGTTTGGGTGCTATTACTCTGGAACTCTCGAAAGTGGCTAAATACATACTGGACTCCAAGCATTTGCAGAAACGTAATGCAGAGAACGGGATAAAGAAAGCTTTTTGCATTCTTGTTGCGCAGCTTTTGTTTTTTTTTACATAGAATTTGTTGTTGCTTAATATTACGAAGAAGAAAACAAAAGAGAGTTGCGTGTACATGAAGCAGTTTATCCCTTCCCAATCTTCTCACCTCTCTCTCGCATTAACTCAAAAGTTGCGCAGCAAAAGTTGACTCGTATGGACATAGACTTAAGGGCCAGTCGTTTTTAAAACGTGATTTTTTCCTTTAAACTTGAAAGTTTTAAAATTTAAAACTTTAAAATTTAGTTTAAAAAACAGAAACGCGCGTTTTAAAAATTCTTAAAATACACTGGATATATACGGCAGTGATCAAATTCATTCTAACCTATGGATCACTTGTCTGGTGGAAGGCAGTGGACAAGAGCACATGTCTCTCTACGCTGGACAAGGTACAAAGGATAGCGTGTCTCGCTATTACAGGTACAATGAGATCAACTCTTCAGGCCAATTTAGAGACAATGCTCCACTTAACTTCCCCTTGATTTTTATATCAAATGCTAGGCCTGACCTTAGACTCAGAGATTCAGGCAACTAAAACCATGACCGTGTTGGAGATATAACCAGTCCAGTTCTGGGGAGACAAATGGCCTATATAGCTTCTGTCATGAGTTTTGACAAACTCTTCTTTGTCGAGATCCTGAATAGGCACGGCCATAGCTGCCATAAATGAAGATTTTTTACGATATGACAAAAAACTATATGACATACTGTGTTGTTGTAGATATCGTAAGTTTTTTACGATATGACAACACTGAGAAAACCATACACCGTGTATGGCTTTTACGGTGTTATCATATCGTAAAGAACTTACGATATGACAACACAGTATGTAATATCGTTTTTTTTCATATCGTAAAACATCGTAAAGCAGCTATTGGCACGACTGAAACGGAAGGAAGAAAGGTCTTTATGGAGAGCCCCTAAATGCACACTGGTACTGGATTGCTCATATTACCCGAAACCTCCAAGGTGTTTCAGGCGGAGATTTATGCCATAACCATTATATTTTTGTGAATAGTCTGGTCCTCAATTCAAAGCTGGTGAGATCGAAGTGTCAACTGGCATCCATTTAATCTGTGATACCGCTTAAACGACATAATGTCAATATAGTTTGGGTTCCAAGGCATGAATACGCAAGACCAGGTTCGGCATTAGATGTGGCAGATTCATTAAGAGATATTGACATTCCTTAAGATGAGCTCTCAAGTAAAATTTAACTATGGGCCTTAAGAAAGACGGAACTCAGTATTTTCTACAAGTTCTAATTGCAAATGACAACTTGTAGAAAATACAAGACTCTTTGGCCCTCACTTAGTAGTAAAGTTAGGGCCGAGAAACTTCTAGTATTTGGAAAAAAGTGGTTGGAGTTATTACGGGACACTGTACGATCGGACGTGTGTCGGAATGTTTAGGCTTTCTCTATGATTCTCACTGCAAGAGCTACTTCTCTGTAACAGCACGGCTTTGCAGGAACGTAGGCTTAGCCATCTATGCAATCGTTTCATGCAGGGCCTGAACTATCTCAGGGGTGCACCAAAGGATAACCTGTAATTCTTTTTGAAAAGTTCTAGGTTGTTATCAGGATTTGGAATACCAGAGTTTGGTAGAAATGTGTATAGATATAGTCTTCTGGTCGGAACAATGTGCCTAATGGCCTCCGAATGCACTCGCTCCCATTGCGGGCTGAACATCTAATCTACAACAGCAACATTTTGAAAATTCGTTCAAAAACAAAAATCTCAAATAAATACCTATTTTGTTAACTTCCCGCTATCAAAAACATTAAATTAAAAATCAATAACATTAAATTAAAAATTAAAAATTTTAGTTCGTCACCTTTCTACCAGAGGACTAGCCGTTTGGGCGCTACAACGGAACAGACAGGCACACACAGATACACACTACAAACACCCCGCTTGTTTGGTCGGGGGTTAAAAATAGGAAGTTACTGTTTTCACAGCTATTTTCGAAGATCGAGCTTTCATCAGATCTCGACGTTCTGGAGTTATGGACTTCTATTGTAACTACATATTTTTACTATGATGTTCGTATGGATGTACTACGTATGTATGTGTGTGTTAAGGTGAAGCGAAATCCTTTTTCTTTAATTTGAATTTTCCTATATTGTGAAGCATAGCTTCCTCAATCAAATTCTTAAGGTTGCGCAGAGGACTTAATTTTTTTAATATAGCCGTTATTTGAAGTGAAAATATTTTGATTCTGGTTTACAAAGAGATATTGAAGCCCCAGTTATGAGTTTTGCCACAGTTCCCATACTACGGAACGTACTTTGGGGTTTTGTAAACTTGTTACAGAGTTGAGAGTTTATACTAAAACTTTGTTAAGAAGCCTTACGAAGGGACGGAGGTGGGTTAAATACGTCGAAAATGGCATAACGTAAATATTAAAAGCACCTTGACGCGCCGTTCCATTGCTTGAGCATATCAAGATGCAGAGATAGAAAATGCAAGTCGGTTGAGTGGTTCGAGAGATATCGTAGTCGAAAATTTTGAAAAAAATGTTTGAAAAAATGTTGATCTTGAAATTAGCGGGAAGCTGTAGGAATGGATGGCCTGCAAGATCAGACGTATCCCATATTTTTTCTTTTATACATACATATTCTGCGTCTTAATAATATACAGAATGTTGCAGTCATAGAAATGGATGAAATTTTAAATTTTTACGCTAGAACTTTTACGATATCTCTGAAGATAAAAGTTGGTAAAGCAATAGTTGTTGGAAACTTCACAGACAACAACTTTTAAGAAGCAAAATTTTTTGTAAATACTATATTTATTAAGTTATGAGACATAAAGTACACAAAAAATGCATTTGTTCAAAATGCTGTGAGCGTGCGACACGCCTTAATCTTAACTGATTGGCCTGAAATATTTTTAATTTAGTTTTTTTATAAATAGCCATCGATTTGGGGTACGAGATTTGAAGAAAACTAAATTCAGTTTTTTTACGACCACTCTAATGCACATATAACAAACGACTGCATATGACCAATGAAATTCTACACTAACTGAGTACAGTTGCTCAAGGAAAAACACTAAACCAAGGCAAATTCATACCAGGTAATCTCACTAATAAAACAAGTACAACATGTAACGAAAACCACAAGCATTTTGTTTTTGTAAAATCATTGTTCGTACTCAAAATCACAAAGCAAATAGTGTATTTTGACATCCGACCATCAAGAAAATGTTAAAAAAAGTTAACAGCTGTGTTTACAAGTTCACCTGTAGTGAATTCGCCTTGCACTAAACAATACAATAATTGGGACGCAATATTCTCGAGGGCGAAGCAGGAACAAAGTGCCACATATGAAAAATAGCCACAACGACTCGATTGAGGTGTTCCCTCAACCGGACCTAACTTACGAATATCCTTCACATATAAAATTAAAAAATAAATAAAAAAATGAAAAGAGAAGTTATAATAAATAATTGTGATCTTTAAATTGTACTAAATAAAATCGTGATATAGCACTATGGTACCAAAAAAGTCCAAAATGCACAAAACAAAATTACAATTGTACCATGATTTCCATCCCTGTTTTAGCTATCTTATTAATTCATGACACACATTCTTCTTTCAAATTAATATTCTCAAATAAAAATAAATAAAAAATCGAATAAAAATAAATAACTAAAAAGATAAATTACTCTAAAAATGCATCATGATATTCTATTTCATTATAAATTTCTTACCAAAAAACAAACAATAAAATAATAACAAAATGAGAAAATAAATTAAATAACAAATGGTGTTAACTACAGATTACAAATTGCTATTTCATACGTGTAAAATGTAAAATTAAATATGGATGTTTCTTACCATCGTTGGATAAAATGGAAAAATGATTTCCTTTCATGTGGAAGTATGGATGGACATTTGCAAACGTAATCATAATGTACATTTAAGTGTATTGCAACATGTCATAGATATGAACGAATCAAAATGATGAAACCAAAGAAATAAAGAGCAAATAAAGACGAACGGAAACGGAAAAGGGGGGGGGGGGTGTTTTTTAGGTCAATTGCAGGGAGTTGTTTGTACCAATAGTATATACAGTTTGAATGATGAATGTCATGATGATATTTTGAAATGTAAAAAATATAAAAAAAGATAATGATTATATATTTGTTTTTGATTATTATTAGGAAAGTTGGATAATACCAAATAATGCTAAAGGAAAATTGTTATATTTGTATAAAATGTATGAAAAAGAATTCAATTATTTACTATGATTTATTAAATAAGCATGTATGTACTTGTTGTGGTGCAAAGAAATGAGAACTTATACCATTAAGAAATTTTCTATATTAAATTTGTACAAAAATCTTATCCGATGGTGTTTTGCAGTTATTCTTTTTTAACACGCTTTTATTAGCTTTACCTTTATGTATGTATTTATGTATAAATGTATGTATGTATGTATGTATGTATGTATGTATGTATGTATGAATGTAACGGAAAATTTCAACGTAATTTTCACCAACTTCTAGACGTCCAATCAACTTGAAACCAACCTTGCACACGCATTTAATTCCGATGTACAATACAATCTGATGAATATAAAAAAGTGGGCTGTGCCACGCCCATACTAACGAAATATATTATACCTTGAAAACTATAGCAGTCAGAGTATTCATATATGGTATGGACTATTTTGAGAGCATAGTGCGAAGTATGTAAAAAATTTTATACGATAGGACCGGGGGAAGGGCACTCCCCATACAAAGTAATTAATAATAATCTAATCTAATTTAAAGACAACACAAGACACGACCATAGGTAACATGCCGTCTACATTGGATATGAAATGCTGTTAAGACATGATGTTATGAAAGCGTTGTTGGAAATGCTCTAACAACAATGTTAAAACATGAAGAAATCATTAACATGAGGGGTCTACACTTAACATTAACATGATGTTAGGTGCTACTGTTAGGCATTTCATGTCTAATGTAGATGTAGGGTAAGAAACTGGTGGGATAGCTGCGAGGAAAGTTGTACTCCCATACAGAGTAATTAGTAATTACGTGATATCTGGAAAGCTATGAAAGCAAGGGCCTTCGAATTTGGTATGAACTAATTTCAAGGCAACATACAAAGATAGTTAAAAAATTGGTGCAGAAAATGCGAGGGAAGGGTACTCCCCAGAAAAAGTAATTAGTAATTACGTGCTGTTTGGAAAGCTACGATAGTAAGAGTCTCCAAATTCGGTATGAGGTAATTTGAAGACAAGATACGAATATATGCAAAAAATTACAGGGTAGGTGGGAGGAATGGGGTACTCCCCATGCATAGTAATTACTAATTATAAGCTATATGGAAAGCTTTGACAGTAAGAGCCTTTAAATTTAGTGTGAGTTGATTTTAAGACAAGATACGAAGATAGATATAAGTTTGGTGGTGGATAGGCGCTGGGGAAGGGGTATTCCCCACACAAAATATTTAGTAGTTACGTATAATCTGGAAAGCTATGAGAGTAAGAATTTTAAAATTTTGTATGAATTATGTCAAAGACAAGACACGAAGATGGCTAAAAAACTGACGGAATAGGTGCGAGGTAAGGGGTACTCCCCATATAAAGTAATTAGTAATTACGTGCTATCTGGAAAGCTATGACAGTAAGAGTCTTAAAATTTGGTGTGAGTTGATTTGAAGACAAGATACAAATAGAGATAAAAATTTGGTGGAGTAGGCACGGCGAAGGGCTATGCCCCATACAAAGGAACTAGTAATTACGTATTATCTGGAATGATATGATAGTAAGAGTCTTCAAATTTTGCACGAGTTAATTTGAAGACATGATATGAAGATGGCTAAAACACTGAAGTGATAGGTGCAAGGGAAGGGGTACTCCCCATACAAAGTAATTATTAATTACGTGCTATCTGCAAAGCTATGATAGTAAGTGTCTTCAAATCTGGTAAGGGGTTGTTTGAAGACAAGATACAAAGATAGGTAAAAAACTGACAGGGTAGGTGCGAGGGAAGGGGTACTCTCCATACAAAGTAATTAGTAATTACGTGCAATACGGACAGCGAAGCCATTTTTAACCTTTTTTTACGATATGACAAAAAACGATATGACATACTGTGTTATCATATCGTAAATTTTTTTACGATATGACAATACTAAGATAGCCATACACGGTGTTGTCATATCGCAGTATTGTCATATCGTAAACAACTTCGTAGCTCCGCTCCTGAACAATCTGCAGAGCTAGTCTTCTTGAGTTAAATTGGAATACTCCTCTGCTATGTCGGTAGAAAATCTTTTATTGACGAGATTATACGTTTAAAAATTTCTATTGTATTTCCAAAAAATTTTTTGGACAAATGTGGCTATCTGCCATTAATTAAATACTTTAATTTATATTCCCCCAAATAAAAGGAAAATGCCGGCTGATTATTAAAAACAAGGCCTGTCAAAAACAGTACACATTTTATTCTCAGGAAATTACAGGCAAAAATGATAATTAATTATGTCTCTTGCAGAAACATTTTCTTACTTTAAAATTTCCTCTCAAAATTTATTTAATTATTTTAAAATCTTCAGCAAGTTTTAAAACAGCATTCGTGCATGTGTAAATTTGCATTAAAAATCCAATTTAAAATATAATAAAGGTTGTGCAAACATTGTTAATACAAAAAATATAGTAAAATGAAATGAAAATGTTAGTCTTTGTTGTAAATAGAATAAGTTAAGTTTGTTAAGTAAATTCTGTAGCGATATTAGAGCAATATTCTGCAATTATTATTTGCTCATATTTTTCACTCGTTCACAAGTCAGTTTTGTAAAAGGAAAAAGACAATTATATTTTCCTAAGGGAAGGTGTGCCAAAAAATTATTATTAAATTAAAGAAGGAATCTTGAAGTTTGAGATAACAAAATAATTTTTCAATTATTAACGTTTACATATTTTCCACAAATGTTCTGCAAGTTGAGTTCTGATGTACGAATCAGCAACTCGAATAATAAATATATACATCAAGGAATTACCAAAAAGACTTCCTCCTAGGTGTACAATGGCTCTAACGTATAGTTCGATTTCCAATTTTAGTTGACCATAATATATAATACCTCATAATTTCATATTGTGCCACGTTGAATTTTTCCAGCGCCGTGGACTAAAGTGTGGTGTACATCTCTTAACATTTAAAAATATCATCCTGAATTACTATAACTACGTTACATATGGGACATTCCATGCCAAATCGGACAGTTTTGGACTTGAACCCGTTCGATTTCGCTCATTTTTAGATATCTTCTGGTACGTATTAAACACCGCTACTAACTATATATATTATGCAGATTTTTAATATATTATTAGACCTTTTTATCAGCTCTAGTTTTCGACATATACCGTTGTCACAAATAAAGGCACTTACACGTAGTTATTATCATAACTCAAGAAAGGTTTGTCCTCAACCACAAAATTATCTTTAAGACGTGTACACATTGTTTCTAAATCTGCGCAGTAGTTTCAGAGATATAAATTAAAAAAAATTTTGTTTTTAAAACTTCATAAAAAATAAAAATAGTATCTAAATATATTCCAAAGGAGCTAACTGACACCTTTTTCATTGAAATTGGTGCACAAATGTTGATTTTATTCACAAGTTAGTGAGAGAGCTGAATTGATAAAAGCTTATATTTCCATACAAAAGCAGCAAGCACAAATAAGTTGAAACTTCCTGTTATATGGAAATTTAAGTTTTTATCAATTCAGTTCTTTCGCTGAATTGTGAATAAAATCTAAAGTTGTGCATCAATTTCCATAAAAATGGACTCATTTCTTTTGGAATATGTTTAACTAAATGTTACTGGATAAACAAACTAGCTCGTTGTTTTATTTTTTATTTTTTACGAAGTTTTAAAAATAAAAATGTTAAAAAAAGTTTTTATAAAATAAAATTTTTTTTGTTCAAACTTTTGCGATATCTCCAAAACTGAAGTGCAAATTTAAAAATAATGTTTGCATGACTTAGATATAATTTTGTTGTCGAATTTCGAATTTTTCCCTTTACTGAATAAGGCAAACTCTTCCCAAGTTATGCTAATATATGTCGTACAAGTGCTTTTTTTTTTGACATAGCGCTATACCGCGACTTTGATTCGCTCATGAAGGTTTCCGTACGAATACCATATACACATCTGTATGTGTGAGGTAAACTACAGCAAGTCACATTTTAAAAATTTTGCAGGAGGCTGCAAAAACATGTTTAAAATCGCCTATGATTCTATCCCTGTAGGATTAACCAGTTGACTCACCCCAAATATTTTATATAACTCTAGTATTATTTTGTTAAATCTAACATATTCGTAATAAAATTACATCATAAAATATTAACATTACTTATTAAAATGGACTTAGTGTTGTTTACCAAATGTGACTTGGTGTAGTTTACCTCGCACATACAGATACATATATCCCTTTTTAGCATACTTTTTCGTTTTTGGGTTTTTTGTTTTGACGAATTTTTCGTTTTAGGTTTTTTTGTTCTTTCGTTTCCTGCGATTTTTTAGTTTTGGCGATTTTTGTCGTTTTGGTGCTGTTTTTGTTTTCTTTTTAGCCTCTTTCTGCTTCGTTTTGGTTTTTCCTGTTTTGGGTATTTTTGGAACGTAAGTTCTTTATGGCGCGCCATGCACAACAATGCTTTGAATAGCAAAAATCAATGCTTGTGGGTAAAACAAATTTTTTTTTGAAAATGAAAAAAAAACTGATAGCAATACCAGTATAATGGTGTTGCCGCTGGAGATTTTTTAAATTTTAGGTGCTGCCGTAATTTTCTGGGGAAGTGCCGGGGAACTCCTGGGATTTTGGGATTTTTTGAACTAGTGTTTGGGTATCTCCAATATGGTTTGTGCCTTTGCTGAAAGGGTTGTGACTTGGATAAGTGGTTCGTGGCAGTGATAGCTGAAGATGTCTCTGCTAGCTATCCTTACTAATATTTCCAAGGTAAGTATAACGTAAGGAACTAAGCTCCAACACGGTATCCCACGACACCGTGCTTTATTATTTTTTTTGCTTTGGGGATTTTTCCGTTTTGCGGTTTTTTAAAGTTTTTTTTGCGATTTTTTATTTTGGCGATTTTTTTTCGTTCTTTTGCGATTTTTACCGTTTTGGGGTTTTTTTTTCGTTTCAGAGCTTTTTTTTAATTTTGGCGATTTTTTGTTTGTTTTGGCTATCTTTTAATTTAGGGTTTTCTTATTTTTGGTGATTTTCTTTTTGTGTTAGCGACTTTTTTCATTTTGGAGCTCTTTTTGTTTTTAAATTTGTTCCGTTTTGGCGATATTTTTCGTTTTGGATTTTTTTTAATATTGAGTTTTTTGGTTTTAGCGTTTTTTGGTTTCATGATTTTTGCTTTTTGGCAAGGTTTTTTTTTTGGCTTTTTTTTACGATTTTCTTAGTTTTGGCGATTTCTTTATATTTTGGTGCTTTTTCGTTTTAGAGCTTTTTTAATTTTGGCGACTTTTTTTTGTTTTGGTTATTTATTTAGTTATGCCGTTTTTCAAAAGTTTGGCTTCTTACGGTTTCCAAGATACAGCTAATTGTCAAAATAACATGGTCTAACTTACATTAACTGATAGAACACCCTTTAGTTTTTAGATTTTTTTATTTATGTTTTAAATTTCAGTATATATTGGTGTAGTGTGTATAATAATACACAAACTTTGAAAATGTCAAGTATCTATATATCAAGTGTCTATATATTACACAAGGATTTCAACATGCTTCGTTGCTCACTTTAGAGCCCTCTTTAATTTTTAACTCTCACATATTCTGTAAAAATTTCAGCTCCGTACCTTTTACCGTTCTCGAGACAGTATCCTTTGACAGACAGACGGGCGGACGGACTGCGTGGCGAAAACAATAGAGATCCTTTTCACCTTTGATGTACGGAACGCTAAAAAGCGGAGTGAAGACTCGCGTTCAGCGTCCCAAATAACTAAAGAAACAACTTTCGGGTCTAGAGAACGAAAAAGTTTATTGAAATTTGTAAACATGTGTAGTTAATTAAAATTTTGTTTGCTAAAAATTTTGAAAAATCAATTACTCTATACCTGTTGAGAGTAAAATGCTCGTGTACATTGTACATTGCTGGCGTTTACATTGTATTCAATAAGTGCCAAAACATATCAAAAAATTAGCGAAATCGGAGGGGGTCTGGTCAAAAACTATCCGATTTGGCATGGTATGCCCCATATATTCTTGTAAAAAAAAGAATACAACTAAAAGTACAATAGCCAGTTGACTGTTACATTTTGCACCATCTTTACTTATTTTATCCGGACATATTTGTTCGTTTGGACATACTTATCTTTTGTAGTCGTACCTTTGTTTTCAATTTAATTGACATTGACACAAGATGTTCAGGGGTCTTGCTCTCGGCATACTTTTTATTTTTTATTTTAAACATAAAAACACATTACACTTGTAACAATTTATTAAGCTGCTAAATAGTACATGTTCATTAGGATGGATGAATAAAGAAAAAAGTAAAGTCAACTCTTGCTATGAAATAATATAAGACTTTTTCATATTGATTTTTCTAACTTTGTGCAGGATAAAGTGTAAATATAAAAAATATCTTAAACCAAACTGGACTTTCATTTAAAGATTACAACATAGATTACTTTCATCGCTCCTTTAATTTGGGTGCCTCCTAATGTACTTAAATGTAAAATAATAGCAAACAAAGTTATAAAAATTTGTTAGCTTAAAAAGTACCCTACAAACAATTTCCAGGGCAGAAGCTTCTAAATAGTGCAAATAGGATTAAATTTATCATGAACGATATCTTCTCTTTATAGTAAAAGCAATTTTCCCCCTTGTTTTTTTGGCCAAAACTAAGAAACTTAATATTTAAAATCTGCAATTATTTTTGCTTTACTCTAACAAAAATATAACAAATTAAACATCCCTGTTTACATTTTTCCGTCACGTTGCTTTACCGTTACGTTATAATCATCCTTGTCGGGAATAACAGGCGAGCATTTTGTTCACGTGAAATATTTCCCATGAACAAAAAAAAGGTAAAAAAAACCAACAAAATAGTACACGAACACAACAACAATAACAACACAAAATTGGCGATCACAATTTTATGGAAAGGGAACACATTTCACATGAACTTTTATTAACGATAAGGATGAATATGTTTTCCATTCGGTTTCTAAATTAGTTAAAAAGTAGAGACTAAATGATGAAAGAGAACTGGGGTTCGACGAGTTTTTCAATACAAATTGACAATAATCATACGCCGTAAAAAGCAGTCATGAGATAGAATCTATTTTATTTTGAGAACGTTTTTTCTCATGCTCTCAGTTTTAGCCACTCATTATTCTCTCAACAATGTTGCCGTGTTTTAAGAAAATTTCATACATTTTTCATACGAAATTTAAGAGCAAAAGAAAATAAACAATAATTTAAGAGAATTTTGAAGCTACTGCCGTAGAGAATAAAGTATAAATTTCAGATGAAGGGGCGGCAGTGGGCTAGGCCAAACCCAGAATCGATCTAGCCCCCACTAAAAATTCAAAATATTAGAGTCATTTTGATAGCATAAGTGAACTGTAGGGACTAATGTGGGCTTTAGCCCCATCCCCCCAGAAAAATTTCTTGCTACGCCAATGATAGAAAGTGAGTAATTTTTAGATGTATACTCGTATTAGAGTTTTGGTGAATTCGTGTATTAGATCAATTGAATCGAAATAATTGAAGTGACGTGTAGGTAAACTAATATAACTATAAAGTCTGAAATGGGTCTGAAAAGGAAATGATTCAAAATTCTCACGCCTGAGAATGCGTGAGCGTGACTAGTAAAACAATTTTTCTTCGTGACATTAAGTGATACAAATATTTCAGGACCTTAAGAGGGAGACTTCCAAAAGTCGAATTAAAAAAATTATTTAAATCGGGGTAAAATGTCCTATAGTGCATTGGGAAGAATTAATAATCTCGATTTATATCGAGCTTTCTCATCCAGTTCAAGATTACTTCAGGGGTACCGCATGGCTCCGTTCTTTCTCCTACCCTATTTCTTATTATTGTTAATAGCCTTCTCTGCCGAACTTTCAGCCAATCCTACCTACTCTTTTACAGATGATAGCAGCGTCTGCCATTCATATTCATTCAGTAATAGATCAAGCGTGTCGTAGATTGGGACCTCGAGGTAAAACATGAATGATACACTGTTTGATTAGTATACAAACCATGCGGCTTGCTTACGAACAATCGCTCACAATTGCAGGTCGGCTGTTTTTGGCATGATTTGATTGTGATCGAAACAAAAACACTCGAGTATATTTTTGTGTTTTGCAAAGTATTGTTGTTGGGAGCAAACACGTACATATGTGTGTATGTATGCAGGTTTTCTTATGCCGCTTTGTAAAGCAGAAACAGCACGAATGAGAATTGTACGCAACAACTACAATAGCACGAACATTTTATAAAATGTATGTATGTATTGTGCGCGTCATAAATAGTTTTACAAGAATGATGGGAATTACATGTTCGTTTCAATCCGGTGCGGTTACAATCATACCAAAGAAACTAATCACAAACATTCATACACAAACCTATGATCAAACCCATTTGAAATACATGGGTTTAATCATAGGTTTGTGTCTAAAACGATCTGCTAAACGAGTTCGAATAAGTTGGACCCAAGTCTAGTTCATTGCGAATACAAGTGATTAGAGCTGATTGTTTGAAATGAGCTATTGCGTTTATAATCATTACTTGTTGATGAACAAAAATAATCGCATCACAAAAAAATCAAAGTACGTGATTGGCTATACTTGCAAGCATGGTAGAATAATATACAAGGTAGCCCTGGAACGTCAGATGATTATTTTCTTATTTGCTTTTTTCATGGTACGAACTGTCAAATATTGTGTATATGTGAAATAACTACGATGCACACACAATACCACACGTTTGTTTGCTGCTTCTGTTATACAAACACACACATACCCTCTCTATTAATGTTTGACATTTTCTATCCCAAAATGTACATTAGTATTAGTTATATTATATTATTCTACCGTGCTTGCAAGTTTGACACTTGTTGCAGCTCACTGGTACAGATATATGACCGAACGTGCATCTGTAGTTATGTATGGTATAAGTATTAAGGAATCAACAGCTCTTGCTGTTCTTGGCTTGATGATACAGATTGACGTTCGAAGGACTGACCACATTTTTCAAGTCTCAAAAGTGGCATTGAAGTGCCGTGGTTTCTTAAGACGGTATAAGAGATAGTTCACTTCATCGGATCTCCTTAGAACTTATACCACATATATCTAAACAGAAATGAAATACAACTCTGATATATATGGGGCGGAGCTTCAACGTCTACTTTTAAGTTACTTGAACGCGAACAGGAAGCGCCGAAGTAGTTCATCAGTGATGGAAGGGTAGCCAACGCTATTGATTGGCTGCAGAGTGGTTCCAATTGGAAAAAAGGGTAAACTTGTATCTTTGAAACTTGCGATCTGATTACAAAACGATGTGTAAAAATTTTAGAGGAGATTCTAAGCTTCAAGAATATCGAACTTTGGACCACCCAGTTGAAACACACGTTGATCTACAGGTTGTCAAAGTTGACTACCTCGGGCATGAAAATTCTTGTCGGCCTCATAACTTTTACAAATATTATCCGATTTTAATAAATTTAAATTTGTTGTAAAGTTTATAAACATATATTTGGTAAAAGTTATAAGGCCGACAAAGTTTTTCATACCCGAGGTAGTCAACTTTGACACCAAGTAGTTCAACGTGTGTTTCAACAGGGTGGTCCAAATTTCAACATTCCTAAAGCTCAGATCCTCCTCTATGATTTTTTTATACTTGGTTTTGTAATCGGATTGCAAGGTTCAAAGATACAGATCTATTACACTTTATAGGGTTCCGTACATCAAAAGTGTAGTGGAACCCTATTGCTTTCGCTACGCTGTCCGTCTGTCCGTCTGTCTGTCTGTCTGTCTGTCTGTCACAAGCTGTTTTCTCGGGAACCGTAAGAGCTATTGACCTGAAATTTTCACAGAATATGTAAACAACAAATATGTGCCAGTTAAAAATTAAAGGGTGGTCTAAAGCGAGCAACGAAAAATGTTGAAATACTAATGTAATATGCAGACACTTATACATACACACTTAAAATTTTCAAAATTAGTGTTAATTGGTGTAGTCTGTAGAATAGACTAAACCAATTAGCATCGATATTTAAAACAATAAAAATTAAAGGGTGTTCTATCAGTTAATGTAATTTTGACTATGTAATATGGACAATTTGGAAACCGTAAGAGGTAAAATCTTCAAATTTAAAAAAAACGCTAAAACTAAAAAAATTCCAAAAAAATTTCAAAACGAAAATTCGCCAAAATGAAAAAGCGCTTAAAGAAAAAAGCACCAAAATTAAAAAAAAATCGCTAAAACGCAAAAAATCACCATAAACAAAAATATCGCAAAAAAACTAAAAAACGCAAAAAAAAAAAAGAAAAAAAGTCGTCAAAACGAAAAAAAACACTGAAATTTAAAAAAAAATGCTAAAAATATCGCCAAAAAATTACAAAAAATTAAAAATATCACCAAAATGAAAAAAGTTCCAAAGCAAAAAAAAAAAAGCGCAAAAATTAAAAACAATCGCGAAAACGAAAAAGGTGTTAAAACAAAAAACAAAAAAAATCGCCAAAACTAAAAAAATCGCCAAAAACCGAAAAAGTCTCAAAACTGACAAAAACGTCAAAACTAAAATAAATCGCTAAAACTAAATATATCGTCAAAAAGCGAAAACGTTAAAACAAAAAAAAAATACGCCAAAACGAAAAAAATCACCAAAACTAAAAAAATAAAAAAAAACAAATAATAAAAACGAAAAATCGCAAAAAACAGCAAAATGAAAAAAGCTTTAAAAAAATCGCTAAATTAACATAAAAAACTAAAATTAAACAAAAAAGCAAAATGAAAAAATTGCAAAAATGCAATAAGGGCAAAAACGAAAAGGGATATATGTGTATTCATACGGAACACTTCGTGTGCGAGTTAAAGTCGCACTTTACGTATATATTTCAATTGGAACTACTTTTTCAATTCGAAGAGATTCAAACTGTGTGGAATAAATTCTCTTCCACACATCATACAGAGGATACTATGAAGTGACTTGTACAATCAACAATCTTTCAAATGTTTAAAGGATAATTACTAAATATATACACAGTTTAATACACATAGAATAGCGAGAAAAGGCAAATAATGAAAACATTGTAGAAAAACTGAACTATTATTGTTTTATACAAAGTTTTGACGATTGTGGCGACATAAAAGTTGTGCCAATTTAAGATTCCACGATAAAATAAAATGTGGTGTTGAAATGACCTGTAGTTTTGTTCGTGGCTGTTGTATTCTGTAAAAGTAATATAAAACTTTATGTGTATGATGAGTTAACGATTATGAAATGATTATAAGGATGATGAAAGGCAAATAAATATATAAATTAATTTTTAAGTGTGCGAACTGTAAGCACTAGTTTAATAAACTAGAACACAATCATTTAACTTGACGAGCATTTTGATACCCAATATTAACATATCAAAAGCTTAAGCAACTCAAGCGTTCGATAACAAAAATGCTATTGATAGAACGAAGTTGAGTAGTGTACTTTTCCATTTCGCATGCAACTTGCGGAAAACTGATAATATGACAACATTGAGATCCAATAGCTGATGCTGAATTAATTTGAGTGCAATTTGAAAAAACTTAAAATGCCTATAAAAATATCTCTGGGAAAATATATGTAAGTAGTAGTGTTTAGTTTAAGTAATTCACCATATTTATTATTTTTCGTTTCACATTAATCAGCTCAATAGTAAATTTAATCTAATCTAAACTTATTTTTGTACCTCGATCTTTATACCCGAAGCTAGTTTCAATACATTTTTTCGTAATCATTCTGGAATGAGATGAATAGCGATCGATTTCAAAAAAATAAATTCTACTGAAGGATGACTTATTGATGTCTTTTATATCGATCTCTTTGCGCGAAATTATCGTAAGCGAGATTTTTAAAAAACAATTTTTTTTATTGAAATCAAAATTTTATTTTTAAAATCGTCAAAATTTCAAAATCGTTTATAGCTTTTGAAATACAGGCTATAAAATTTGATCGTAAGCGACAGTTTATGAATATAAATCATGTTTAAATACAATAAAAAAACCATTCTGCTGAAAAATTTAGTTTTTGTCGCTTACGATCATTTGGCGCTAAGGGGTCGTCGATATTGTTTTCGAGGGTTAGAATATTTTATGCGAACTTAAATTTGATTTCACTGTATCGTGCTAGTTACAGAACACCTATCTGGCTATTATTATTTACATACCGGATTTTCTCGGAACGTCAAGCTTTTTCACATATCTGCCCCCTTATTCTGTAACTCGCTAAAGCTAAATCTCTATCGCTAAAAATCTATAAAGTCGATTTATCGATTTTTGGCTACGAATGCAATTTTGCAACGTGTATTGATAAATTAGGTAATGCCTTAAAAAATGAATCCGCCGAAGTTTTAGTGTTTTTTGTCATCGCCAAAAATGTTTAATATTATTGTATTTGTTCAGCATTTTAGTGATCGAGATTTGGATTTAGCTTTAGCGAGTTACGGAATAAGGGGGCTGATCTGGCAAGCCCACATAAAAACCAACCCTCGTATATTATGCAGCATAAATATGTTAATTGTTTTATATCGTCAATGTACTTATTTTCACTATTATTTACACTTAATTATTTTCAAATTTAATTAAGCCTTTATAGACATTTTCAAGTAAACTACTTTGAATTCTTCATTGTAAGGAGAGAATGTCGTGTTTAATAAAAATTTTTTGTATATAGTTAGCCATTGCAACTCCTTGAATAGCATTTCACAATTATTTTTATTATATATTTTCTTTCATATATTATGTTCCTAAATAGAATATGGATTCGTATTTTGATTCATATCAACTATTAAGGTAAATTGTATCGCTAGCAAGATGATAACAAATAACACTGTAAAACAAAATAATATTTTTTTTGTCAAAACAACAAGTTTCTAACGACTGGCAGAGGGCACTAACAACATGTATACACGTATCGTTGTTTCGAAAGTTTCCTTTTTAGCGGTAGTTAAAGTTCCCCCCTTTTGCAAATAGTTACAGTGACTCGCCAGGACATCTTGTAAGCCTTACCTTAAGGTACATATTAAAAGTGTTTAACGCTTTTATGTGAAATGTTTTACCCTCTAACTCTTCGCTATATGGATCTTTTTGTCCCTTTCTTAAATACATCTAGAAAAAAAAAACGACTACAAAATAGGCGTGGCACCGCCCCCATATTTAATCATCATATACTTTTACAAGAACTAATTGTGTGTGCTTAGTCTCATAAGAATCGGATAAGTAGAAGTAGCTAAAATGAATATTTACTTTTCATGGGCGTGGCACTGCCCACTTTTCTAAACATAATATTGTACTGTAACGATAACTAAAGGTGTATGCAAAGTTTCATAAGAATCGGCTAAGTAGAAGTAGTTAAAATGCTTATTTACTTTTCATGGGCGTGGCACTGCCCACTTTTCTAAACATAATATTGTACTGTAACGATAACTAAAGGTGTATGCAAAGTTTCATAAGAATCGGTTTAGTAGAAGTTCTTGAAAAAGAATATTTATTTTGCATGGGCGTGGCACAGCCCACTTTTTTTAAATCCTGATATAGTATTTAAACAGAAGCTTAATGTGTGTGTAAGATTTCATAAAAATCGATTGAGTAGAATTAGTTGAAAACGAAAGTGTATTTACTTCATATGGGCGTGACCCTGACCACTTTTCACCGGGACTAATCTGGAAGTATATCCTTTTGATATACTTCCAGCGGAGTTTTGAGGAAACATACATAAAAAAAATATAAAACACATGACGAATTGCTAACCTTTCTCTTTCTTTTTTAAAGTCGGTTAAAAAGAGGCAATACACACCCCTTCAGCAGCAATAGAGTGGGCTGAATTGTTCTACAAAAATGTTCCTAATGCTGCACAGTGTATCAAGTTGAAAAATAGGGCACTAAATCTGTATCTTTGGAACTTGCGATCCGATGACAAGACAAAGTATGTAAAAGTCATAGAGGAAGCCCTAAGCTTTAAGAATATTGAATTTTGGACCACCTTGTTAAAACACACGGTGAGCTACAAGGTGTCAGAATTGACTACCTCAAGCATGAAAAATCTTTGATGGCCTCATAACTTTTAAAAATATTATCCGATTTGTATGAATTTAAAGTTGTTGTAACGTTTATGATTAAATAAAAATAACACCTTTTATTTCTTTAGGACACATTTAATATTTTCAAAGATATTTGACTTTCAATTAAAAAAATTTTTGTTTGTGGCCTCGACTTTGCTCCCTCTTTCGTAAATATCTTCGGTTATAGAATAGCCAAAATTTGCAAAAATATATTTCATGACTTTTAACACAAGCGTTGATAATATTTAAAAATAATTTATTAGTTATCTCAATTCATGTAGACATGAAAAATAATCAAGTTCTAGACTTTGAAATGAGAGTGAAAAATGGCTAGATTTTGCCAAAAATAGACCTTATTTACAATTAATTTTAATTTTGTGAGCTGCTTTTTTCCAGATTAATATATTAATTTTTAGGTAAACTATTAAAGTTTTATTAAAATACATTGAAATTGATTATGGAAGGCCATTAGCTAGTTCTTATGCGCATTTCATTGGAGCTAATGCAAATCATCAGAGAACATTTACCCAAAAATCTCATAGGAATCGTGGGGCGTTGTTGACTATAGGCTACACAAATTTAACGTGCCCAACGGTCTTATTTTAGTTTGATCAATGTCCTATATTCGTGAGCAGAGTGGTATGGTGACTGGTACCTGACACTACCTAATTATTATTTTTGCTTTCATAACATTATCTGCATCATTATTATGTTTCATTGCAATTAAACCATTGAACTTCAACATTTTTTTACTAATTTTATTTTTAAGTTTTTCATTTGATTTCCTGTCTAAACTCTATAATCTGGCATTTTTTTCGAACTCTACCTGAGATTTTGAATTTTTTTCATGGTGTACTGCTGTCGCTTAATACCCATATTGAGAGGCTGACAATATGTATGTAATCCCTCATTTTATACTGGCCGCCATTTTGTAATTGGATTTTTTCATTGCATACTGTACTCTACTAGTCAAAACCTTTCATTTGATATCCATATTCAGGTATTTGTAAAGTAATATCTTATTCGCCATTTTGTGGCGGCCATCTTTGTCTTACAATAGTACATGGGCGTGGCACTGCCCATATA
Organism: Panzeria rudis; assembly: GCA_956483635.1. Lineage (NCBI taxonomy): Eukaryota > Metazoa > Arthropoda > Insecta > Diptera > Tachinidae > Panzeria > Panzeria rudis. Next base: position 152,999,537 of record OY101448.1, on the reverse strand, counting down.
TTGTAATTAAAAGTAAAGCTGTGTACCGAATTGCTGATCAATCGGTCAATTGGAAGGGGGCAAAAGTAAATATTACTTTTTGTGGGCGTGGCGCAGCCTTATTTTCTAATTAATAAACTGTATAGGCATCGTAAGTATTATGAAGGGCCTAAAACTAAGTATTAAATTTTATGGGCGTTGCATAGCCTACTTTTCTAATCACAGCATTGAATTGTCATCAAAAGTAAAGGCGCTTACAAAATTTCAGTTCAATTGGTCAACAGGAAGGGGGTAAATGTTCAATTATTTGATTTGAGCCAATCTCCACAAACTCTACAAACACGGTAAGCGAAATAAAACCATGTAATGAAAAAATATTTAAACAATTTTAACGATATATTGGACGGGAATTTTTGTACGAATTTTTAATCGAAAAAAAACATGCAAAAAATGCGACTTTCCTTGTTTTGTTTGACAAAATTTTATGCGTATGAGTAATATGATAGCGCATACTCTCATAATACTCATACGTATCGGATTGCAAGTTTTAAAGATACACATTTATTACACTTTTTTCCTAATCAGTCGTTAGAATCTTGCTGTTTTTTTTTTGCGTTGTACAGTGTAATTAAGCACTTTCTTTATTTCGGATTTATTGTTGTATAGATAATATGATTTTATACAAAGTTCATTATATGCTATAGCCTTCGTTCACATTAAAGATCATGTCAACAGCAGGTTTCTCATGCAGCCATTATGCTAGAAATTTTATTATACTTTAATGTGCATAAATGCTCTTAATAGATGGATAAAATGTAAATGGGTGTATAAAAGAAACATCATAGTCATCTTTAACAAATGGTTGCTGCATGAATGACACCACCCAACAGCACATTCAATATTGCTGACACTCTTCTCCTACTGCTCATCATTTTGACTGACTGCTTGCTTGTTGGTACTTTAAGCCACAAATACTTGCACCAACTTTGTATGCTTGTTTTTGTTATGTGCAAGTGAATGCAAAAACTTTTGTTATTATTTTTTTCTTAATACAAAATTTACTTACTTGATATATGGCTGATGCAATGCCACCAAGCTTGCATGTATGCCTACACTTATGGCAGCCAAGTGAAAATAATCAAACAATACGGGCAAATGATAGTGTAGACCACGTCCTGGATGAAAATTTAGCTGTAGTGTACGCGTTGATGCCAGAGACAAATTGGAGGCAGAACCATTTTGTTCAGCAAACCACAATTCAAGTTGTAAAGAAAATTCTGCACGTTCTATAGACTCTTTTAAATGACGACTGTCAACTGTTGAGAAAGAAAGCGGAAAAAATGAACAAAATAAATAAATATTTATTTTTATGGCTAAAAAAATAAAGTGAAATGAATTTAATAAATAAATATTGTTGTTGAAATTTTTTTATAAAGTGTGTTCCAATAAGGCTGGATCGATGAAATACACTGCGAAGGCGGCGGAGAAAAATATTGTTTTTTAATTCTATCACTGATTCCTTTCTCAAATAAATCAATTTATCTAAATTGAAGTATTTAATTTTATCCGAAATAATAACTTGAATCTATACACGCAGAGAAAAGATATCGTTTGTGGCATGGTTGCGTCAACAATATAATGTTTTCCGTTATAGCTTATGGTTGTGGCAAATAAGTTATAATTGATTTAAATAATTATGAATTAGGGATACCAAACGGGACTGGTTTTTGTAAATTCCAGGATTCGGGATTTCAGAGTTTCAAATCCCGGTATCCCGGGATATTTCTGGATTTCAGGATTTTTCTTGATTTCGGGATTTTTATTTTTTTCATAAAACAATCGATTTATAGAGTAAAATATATTTATTTTTGTGTGTTTTTAATAGCAACTATAAAAAAATTAAGAAAAAACCTAATTTTAGTGTATTTTAATATACATTTTAATATTTTACTTAATTGTAAAATATAAATTTGGGAAAGAGGACGTTGCAAAATTAAAACTTAGTTCATTGAAGTAGGATCTTAGAAAATAAATTATAAGTTTTGTTACCTATTTATAACTTTTGTAGTTAGTCAAAGTACTCTAGCACAAGCTTCCAGTTACCATAATCGGCGTATCCAGTCAGTTCATGCCCGCTTTCACTACGAACGTGGAGAAGTTCGTCTATCACCACCGACCAGGGGAGTGATGATGGAGGGAGGATACCCTTTGACAACCACAACACATTTAAATTCATTATGAGTTTTTAGTATAAGAATTTTACTTAAAAAGCGTAATATAGATATTTCGGGTTTTCCCGGGATTCGGGATTTGTCAATCCCGAAAAATCCTGGGATTTTCGGGATCGGGATTTCGGGACTGGCATCCCTATTAGGAACCAATTGAGTTATGAATTTTAATCGAACTGTATGGTTTTTTTATCCAACGTTATTTAATTAGTTTGTTCGTTTTTAATTTAATCTTCCGATTAAATTATTTTTTATTTAAGAAAGAAATTCTCAAGCATGTAAATATTGAACATTCAAAGAAAAATTTGGCTGTGCAGAAGGCTGAACTGACATCAGATGTTTCGAGACCACCATACTCCTCTTATCAGAGCCCTTTTGTACCGACACTGCCAGCGACGGCAGCAACAACCACCTAGCGAAAATCCCAATTTTTTAGTAAGCCCAATTAATAGATGTGTCGCCACCTCGTAGCGAATCGCACATATTAATGAGCTTTTGTAAAGGTTTGGAACTTCACTAACTGTTTTTTCTTTATCATGTTCAACTATTTTAAGCGTTTTGATTTCTGTCTTACCTGATGATAAGACTGTGGTGAGAGCTGTCCCTTTTTTCTGTGTCGCTTGAGTTGAATAAATAATGTTAGCAATTAATATTCGGCCATGCTCAGAAAACTATTTCTTTTTGACATCACAAAAAACAGTGTTCTTTTAATCGTACAATTTAGTGCATTCGTAGCTTAGTTGGGTGCACTGTGGCTGATTGATAGCGATGCTAGCCTGCCAGTTTAGAGGTCGTGGGTTCGATTCCCGCCATAGACCCTGGATGTTTTCCGCCGGCAAGCTAAATCGCTTCGCGTGTTATGTTTGTGTATTGTTGTGATGTTACATATGTATTGTTGTCGTGCTAGAAATGTCACATTAATATCCCTGAATAGGTTTAAGTTGAAGGTTAATGTTGAAAGTTATTTGGGATAAAATATCTGAAACATAAAATCTAACTGAAAGGCTGCAATAAGTGAGATTTTAAGTTGAATTTTCCTGAAAGCTTCCGATTTCAAAACGAAATGGTTTTCAGAACATGTCACATTGCAAATATATGTGTCAACAAATATGTATGTATGCATAAGCTATGTGAAAATAGAAAATAATACTTTTATTTAGATTCAAAAAGTTTCATTTTAAATTTAATTTCAAAAATATATATACATATTTAAGTAAACAACCTTTATATGGTTATTTAGAGCCATTCTATTTTTATCTAAATATATAATATGATTAGTTTAAATCATAGTATATTTACATTCAATTAAACATTAGGTTGTATGAATCATATTATTGTTATATAAGATAACAATATTATATTTAGAGCAGATTTATTATCATAATAATATGATTTAATTACAACCAAATTCAATCATAGTATGTTGTTCTTAGATTATGGTTGCCTCAACCATGTTTTTTCTTTGCGTGTACAGTTTAAAGAAATAATGCATAAATATTAGCTAAAATCTTTTATCGTAAATAAAATTTACGTTCTCCGGGTGTAATAAATTCCTTTGTCTAAAAATGTTTGTGAAATAGTTTTTGTTCTAAACATGTTTATTTTATAAGATTTAACCTAGAAATGATATTTTGGACACAGTGACGTATGGTTTATAATGGAAGGCGAAAAAATAAGTTCAAGATCACTTATACGCCTCTTATACGTACGGGTAAATTTATATGAATTTTTATAGTTAAAAATAGTTTTTATTTTTGTTTCTTTTAAAATTTTGTATTTCATTTGGAAAATTAATTAAAGCACACAATACACAATTCTGTGGTAACGAACGAATTGTGGGTGTTTTTCGTTGTATTTTTGTTTTATTTAACCAGACTACGTGCCGCCAATATAAAATTGAAAAGGCAAATAAAAGCTACAAACACTTGTTAAATTGTGTTAATTTATTTTTACATATAAATTAATTTTATGGTCTTAAAATCAACAGTATTTTAATTTGTATAAATGTTCTGTTTCGTAAGTTAAGATTTATGAGCAAGAAATTCATATATGAAAGATTTAAATTGTTAAAAAAAAACATATCCATTTTGAATTTCTTTCTTTATGTTACGCCAATTACTGAAGCAAGAAAATAAATTAAGAATTATCATTGTTTACTTTTTTTATAGACTGCATAGCACAACACTATAATTGTCAATCAAATAAAATTTATTAAATTTCTTTGTTAAATTACGCGTATAAATGAAATTGTATTTTTTACGAGCAACTTTTTTTGTAGTTTATTTATTAATGGCTTCCCTTTCTTTGAAAATCAATAAAAAAGTTGAAAATCAACAAATTATTTGTTGCATAAACATTTTACCAATATATTTTATTTTTTTATTGAAATTACACACAACCGCATTATTAATAGACGTTTTGGAATTTATCAGCCGTATCACAGATTCCGTTCGGATTGGTTTTGATTCCGTAGCTCTCATTCCGAAAAAGTACATTTTTGGTGCTTTAGATTCCGTTTATTTTGTACTTCGTTTTAACAATGATAAAGTTTTTATACCTTGAGGCGTTTTTTTACTCTTGCTTTGAGATGCAAAGCTCACATTAAGCTTTTTATTAACATGGAAAGCTCATGACCAAATATTTATTTGACGCTCCTAAAAGTATGCAAATGAAGTCAGTAGAAAAGTGTTTTTTAATTCCACTTTGAAATTTAAAAGTGGTTTGATTACGAAGAAAATTTTCGTTTTTCGTTTTCTGAAGAAGCAACTTACGGAATTGAAACCATTTCCGACCGGAATGGTATTCTGTGACATGGCTGTATATATCGCTTATTTGCTACAACGACGTCATAACACAAAAAACTAGTATTACAGAAAACGAGTTCAAAGTTTTCGATTAATTCAGAAGAATATCGAAATATAGGCAAACAATTCTAATTTGTTTAATATAAATTGACGATTTAATAAAATAGAGACCTCGAGCTAGAAGAAATTAGGCAAGATATTAATTCAGAATTATTAGTTCAAAAATCACTAATTTTGAGTCATGATGATGTTGCAGGAAATGACAGATATTGTTTTCTTTTCTTAATCAGCCATGTCACAGTATACCATTCCTATCAGAAGTGGTTTCAATTCTGTAAGTCGCATCTTCAGAAAACGAAAAACGAAAATTTTTTTCGTAATCAAACCACTTTTAAATTTCAAAGTGGAATTAAAAAACACTTTTCTACTGACTTCATTTGCAGTAAATACTAAAAAAAAGTGCATACTTTTAGGAGCGTCAAATAATATTTGGTCATGAGCTTTCCATGTTAATAAAAAGCTTAATGTGAGCTTTGCATCTAAAAACAAGAGTAAACAAACGCCTTAAGGTATAACAACTTTATCATTTTAAAAACGAAATACGAAATAAACGGAATCTGAAGCACCAAAAATGTACTTTTTCGGAATGACAGCTACGGAATCAAAAGCAATCCGAATGGAATCTGTGACACGGCTGATTATTTTTTAAATGAAAGTTATAAAATCAGGCTTGAAAATAAAAATATAGAACGGCATCATCGACCAATGTCAGTTTTTATTAAAGAATATCAACATACGTATCAACATACAAGAATTCTTAGGCAGCAAACTGAGTTGCTGCTTTCGGAATGATTTTCCGCCAGCCTACTTAACATATGTATTAAACAATGATTATAAAGCAAAATTTTTTCCATTTAAACAGAAAAAATAATAGCAAAAAATTTTCAAACAAAAGTTTGTCTAAAAATAAATTTCATTTTCAGTAAATGTTCTTTACATAATCAATGAATTGTTTGTTTGACTATTATTTCGGACGCAAACACCAAAAACAACAAGAAAAACTGTGTCGTAAAAAAACAACCCCGATGACGACATACACACAAATAACAACAACAGGAATGCGGTTGTAGCAAGTTTGTTTACTGAAGATTTTTGAGTAAATGAATTCGTTAATGTCGTGACGTTAATTCTCATTCATTTTTTTAGAGTCTTTAGATAAACATTCAGACTTGAACACATTTAACAAAGTGAAATTTCATAAATACTTAAGGGATGATGATGATGACTCTGACAAAAATTTTGTTTGATATATAACGAAAAATCCAGTAAATATTTTTGTTTGATTAAGTAAACTATTTTGTTTAATATTTGTTAGTATTTTTAGACTAATTGTTTTTCAGAAAATCCGGTAAATCTTTTTGTTCGATTTAGTAAATTGTTTTGTTTGGCAAGTCTCAGCCATTTTTTGATTTTTTATACATTTTTAATAAATAAAAAAATTTCCAGTTTTGCATAAAAAAAATATATTTTTTCATCATTGCGGTCTGAATAACTCCGAAATCATTGAGTATATAAAAAAATAATGTTCCAACGACTTAAAGATAATTTTATTTCAAGTTTTTCAGTGGTCTCTGTAATAAAATTTGACTATCTCTGCCAAGTTATGTGGTGGTCAAAGGCCATGACAAAAGTTTCATTTTGTTGCATAGTATTATGTTTAATTATACTTTTTCATTAAACACTAGCACAAAAAGTTTCATTCTGCTGTTTAATAGTATTTTTTCTCTCATGAAATTTTTTTTCTCTTTTGAAAATTATACTTAAATTGTTTTGTCAAAAGTCCATAGAAGTGATTTTGTACACAGAAAAAAATAAGTTTCGTTTTTGACAACAGAAATCCCGGTACTCAATTAATTTTTTTTTTAATTTCCTGTCATAAAGAATTCCGCTATATTGATAACTAAAATTGTAAGAAAATTAGATATTTTTAAATTAATAATCGAAATATTGGAATGAATAAAACATTCTATCAATAACTTATAATATTTTCAATAAACTTTATTTCAAATTTGGGGTATAAAAATAAATATTTTTCAATAAAAAATTTATTGAAAAAATATATATACGTATATATAAATTAAAAAAAATATTGACATGGCTGGGATACGAACCCGGGCTCTTCAGACGTTAAGCATGCTCTCCACAGCTGAGCCATATCCCAGTTATTTTTTAATGCGATAAATTATGTTTTAAAGTGCTTACTCCATACTAGTTATGTAAAGAAAGGAAATAACCGCCATGGGAAAGGAATATGTATTTGATTTAACACCTCTGTCAATTAAATATTTGCAATTTTTTATCAAACACTTTTTATTTTGTGATATTTTAAAATGCGCGGTTTTGCTAAATATTGTATTAAGTTATTGACAAAGTTGATTGAAATTCGTAATTTTTTCAACAACATGGTCTTATTGAATTTAATTTTTGTCTTTCTGTGTATGGAATAATTATGAGGAAGCACTAAAATACATACTGTTCTCAATCATTATGAAAAAAATTTTAGAATTCTTAAAATGTGTTTCTTGTGACATATTCTATAATGATCATTTCCATCCTATTTTTCATTTCATTTTAATGTATATTCTTTTTTTTTTGTTTTTAACTCAAAACAGAGTTGAGCGGGGCATAAAAATACATTTAGTTTGCAATTGACCCATATTTCTATGTGAAGAAATATTTAATAATTGTCTCCATGACTTTCTAACCACCACCCTACAAATTTTGTAGCTTCTCTTCTACTCAGTATTGTGAACTTTTTATAACGAAATAGCGCTGTCCACCTCCTTAAAAAGCGCTAATAATAATAGCTAACACCAGAGAGTACATTCTTCTTATTGATATATATACACTACTACTTCATTCATTGCAGTCAGTGTTGCCAAAATCTGATGAGGGAAAAATGCTAGATCTTTATGAAAAAAATGCTAGAATATGCTAAAAATATGCCAAAAATATATGCTAAAAAAATATATGTGATAAAACAGAGGCAAAAAATTTAAATTATGTAATTGCAAAAATAACTATGCATATTAAAACTGAGAAAAAAACGAACAACACTTTAGTCAAAAGAAAACATTAAGTTAATTTTATTATAACCAAAGATATTTTCATAGCTGAAAGAAAATATAATTGACTGTTAGCCTATGAATCTTCTTTCGCTACATTATTTTGGCTTAACACACATTCTATGTCAGTATTCGACAATAATATTATGTATTTAAATCACTTATTGTCATTACCTATGATATATTTCTCAATAGTTTTCTCCTTAATATTAAAAATGTTGTAAATTGTCAATCTGATAATATGATAAAAAATGCTAAAAACATATTTTGTAGTAAAATCAGTTTGAAAAATGCTAGATCTAGCATTAAATATGCTAAATTGGCAACACTGATTGCAGTAAATATGCAGGTTGAAGGTTGAAAATGTTGAAAATTTGCATAAAATCGCAATATTGGAAATAAGCTAACTCGGGAAAAAGCGCAAAACATTGTGAAAATTCGAAAAAGCGTACTAAACATTTAAAATTTGAAGTCCCTAAATAAAAATAAATAAATAAAGTTCAAAACTTTGGAAAAATTACAGCTTTCCCGAAGAGAACTGAAATGCGTGAAAAATTGCAAAATTTTAAACAAGCCATAATTTCTAATAAAAATCGCTAAAACTCTAATGAATACTAAAAATTCGGCAAAAAACACAAAAATTGCTATTCAACTCTTGACTGCAAACCACCGACTTTGGTCGAGTAGTCTAAGCAGAAGAGAACTCTGAAGAGATTAGCGGGAGCTATCGAAACCTGTCAACCCTCCGTGCAGTAAAATTTTTCTTTGTCTACATGCTTCACATTTATCCCCAAATAAAAATATAATTTAATTGAAAAATTAAATTAAAACCGAACTCAAGCCAAAATAATTAAATTTCTTTGGATAATGAAATAATTTCATTAAAGTGATGAAAGAGTTTCACTAAAACAATGAAATTATTTCACTGATATAATGAAATATGCTCATTAGCTTAATGAAATTATTACATTGGAGCATTGAAGCAATGAATTTATTTCATATATTTAATAAAATTAATGAAATTAATTAATTAATTAATTAATTATGTAATTAATGAAATTAATGAATTAATGAAATTAATCCAATGATGTGTAACGTTGGTTGAGTTTTAATGAAATTTTTCATTGGATCAATCCAAAACTCACAAAATTCTTTTAGTGTAGTGAGCTAAATTTTGAAATAACGGTATATGGAAGCACAGAAATCATTTCGCCATAGCTTTCTGGACAAGAATTCACCAAAGGTTGAAAGTATACAAGTCACATATTTTATCTTGTTATAGACAATACTTAAAGTAATATTATATTCGAGGACAACATTCGTATAAAATAGAGCTTGTGGAAATAATTTATGCCAAATAAGCTTTGGGAAGTTAATAAAAAGTTGATAATAATGACAAAAATTGAGCTAAAATGAATTCAGTATTCTAGGCATACAAGTGCAATATCCTGGTACGCACAATTATTCCCAAATATGTTTAAGTACATTGGTAAATTTTGAAACAAAATGCTATTAACAATAGTCTTAGGTACATTTTTCTTTGAGATAACAATGTTTAACTACTTTTTTTTAGATAAAAACCAAAAAAAAACTTTTTTAATAATAAAATGTGAAAATTTGACTAGCACCAAAGGCGCTAAATTGGCAACTCTGCTTCTATTATATTACAAGTTTCATATTTTTAAAAGTCCTACTTTTCCAAAAATTTAATTTTAAATTACATAAATATTTAAATTAATTCCAAGAACAAAAAGGAAATTTATATCAAGTTGTATCTACTTAAATGAATGTATGTAGTTGTCAACAATTACATGTAAATTCAAAACAAAGTTAACAACAGCAAAACAGTATAACTATAATCCTTTTCGCATATATATAGAGTTTTACTTAAAAGCACAAAAGAAAGACTGAATAATGTAATCCTGTCACTAAACAAAAAGGAGAAACTTTTACAATTTCAAGATAATAACTTTTATTCTGTTTCCTTAAAGCCATTGTCGGTATAAGATATTAAATTAAAAAATGTTGAAAAATTATATTCCCTTTAAACTAAGAAGTTCTTTTATTTGGCCAATATTATATCATAGAACAATTTTTTTTTCTAAGCAACATTTTTGCTAGAAAATTTAAAATAACAAAAAATTTTGCTAAACGAAAATATTTAAATAAAAAGAAAAGTTTAGAATTGAAAAATGTTATACAGTGGTCGATTTCCTTTATATTAATAATATAATATAATATATATATAATATATATATAATAATATATATATATATATATATATAATAATATAAATAGAAATTTTGGTTTTATTCGCAAATAAGTGGCGTTACTTCTTTGATTTTGACAAAATTACGTATGCATATAATAGTGGCCCAGCCAAAAAAGGTGAAAAAAATTGCTACATCGCGAAATTCTAGATAAGAATTTGAAATATTGTATACATGTACTCGTATGTCTTGATGTTGTATAAGGGGCTGTTTACATATTACGCAACGTTCTTAGAGGATGGATGGAGAATGGGTTAATGGGTAATATGTGAACAGCCCCTTAGCCATCTCAACTTTAACCTAATTTTAATTTTATTGCAATAGGTTTCATATTACGAAAGATATGATCAATTAAAAAATAGATGCAATTTCGGACCCCGCAACTCCTGGAAGAAGCAATAGAACGACAAACAAATTCAAAAATTTTTTTTAACTTTCAACAGGGCGAGAGTTATAGGTAAGTGGATATATTATATATATAGCTCTTTTTAGTATCAGCCCCCTGTCCCAAAAATAGGTGATCCTATTATATATCATCCCAGCAAAAACTTTTGTAATTTTTATAATCGGTAATACTTCATTAATGGGCTACAAAGTAATGAGTAGTACTTATTTATCTTATTACTATACTTCAAATTAGAACTACTACTTAGTTTTTAATTTAATTAGTACGTATGTTTCTCATTATCTAAAAATAGTTATAATTTGTTTAAGAAATTTATTATTTGACATATTGTCATCATTTTATTTTAAATGATAGTTAAGCATTGTCTATATGCATTTCATTGGCGCTTTACCAAATCGTCAGTAGACTTTAACCACAACTTTGAAAAGTCACAAACCCTTTATCTTACGCACAGACTTTCAAAATCCATTTGAGAATTTACAAATGAGTTGTGGTTGAAGTCTACTGACGATTTGGTAAATGAAATGCCAATGAAATGCATATACACAATGCTTAACTACCAGCAAATAGACTTCGTTATAATTCATTGTTATGTATTAATAAAATAAGTAGACAATCACTTTTTAAGTCAACATGTGTTTGTACATGAAAACTAATCTTTGTCGCTTAAACTTGTCTTCAAATCTGAACGAGCACAGGTTTGTATCCCAGCTGGGTGAAAAATTTTTTTTGAAAATATATCTGTGTATGAGTGATTTCACGTAAAACGGCCCTATGCAAGGAAAAAATATATTATTTAATATTTTTTAAGCAATTTGAGGCACTTTTAAATGATCATCCATCCATGAATCATTTTGCTCTCCCTCTTCGTATGTTTAATATTTATTTCAGATTTTCTTTTCTTCCCTTTCTCATTATTAATAAAAGCCCTTATCTCTGAAAAGAATATACTTTTTTCTCTTTTTATTGAAGTTAAGAAAATACTCAGCTAGAGTATTCTGCTGTCTATAATAGAACGGATAGCAAATAATTTAATGTGTTATTATTTTCTTATGATTTATTTTTATATTATTTATATTAATGATATCAATAAAAAGTTTTATTTCTTCGAATTTTTTTAATTTTCGTATTAGGTCATACCCGTCGGTCACACCCGTCACATTTTAAAAATGATTTTTTGTTAAGAAAACTGGTTTTTTGTCAAACAGTAAATACGTAATACAGCTAAAAACATTTTGAACAGACAGCTATACCAAAATTATTGTGTACGTTATAGTAACAATTTTACAGAATTTATGATGAGTCATAATTCTTTAAAACTAAGATCAATAAAGGTCAAAGGTCAGCTTTCTGACGACCATTCTGAGTAGGAATCGTGTTCTTTCAGTGTCTACCCGTTATTTAACGACTTTAAGCTTAATGGCCTTGCGAGCCGCAACCCTTTTTTTAAGTAAATAATTTTATATTCTTTATTTATAACAAAAAATATGTGTACAGTGGTCACACCCGGCTAAATGGGATTACTCATATATAAAAATGAATCTGTGTTTGTATATTTGTTTGTTGGTTCCTTATAGGAAGCCAAACGGTAGCACCGATCGTACTGAAATTTTGGCACAATCTTACTGACGATCGGAAAATTAAAATAGGCTAATTTATTTTTTTCCCTTTCGGGGGATAGGGTACTCCCCATACAAATAATTTTTTAATTTCCTTCTATCTGCACAGCTATATTAGTGAATCTCTCCAACATTGACGTGGGTTACCCTTAGAATAAAATAAAAAATCCTAAAAAATTTTGGAGGAATAGGGGGGTACCCACCATACAAAGTAATTATTAATTTTCCTATACCTATAGAACTATAGCAATAAAGCTCTTTAAAATTGATATGGATAGCTCTTAGAACAAAGTAAAAGTTCCAACAGAGTTTTGGCCGTATAATAGGGGGGGGGGGGGGGGATGGGGTTACCTCCCATACAAAGTAATCATTAATTTTCCTATATCTACAGAACTATAACAGTGAAGATCTGTTAATTTGATGTGGGTAGCACTTATAACAAAGTAGTTATTAATTTTCCTATATATTCAGAACTATAATAACGAGGCTCGCTAAATTTGATAAGCGTAGCTCTTAGAACAAAGTAAAAGCTGCATCAGAATCCTGGTCTTTTGGTATGGGGAGGGGGGTACTAAATATACAAAGTAATTATTAATTTTCTTATATCTACAGAACTATAATAGCAAGGCTGCCTCAATTTGGTGTGGCTAGCTCTTAGAACGAAGTAAAAGTTCCAACAAAATCTTGGGAGGCGGTAACTCCCATACAAAGTAATTATTAGTTTTTATATATCTTCAGAACTGTAATAGTGAGGCTCCATACATTTGATGTGGGTAGCTCTTAGAGCAAAGTAAAAGTGCCAGAAAAATCTTGCACGTATAGGAGGAGGGAGACGGATACCCCCCCCATGCAAAGTAGTTACTAATTTTCTTATATCTTCAGAGCGATAATAGTGAGGCTCCATAAATTTGATGTGGGTAGCTCTTAGAACAAAGTTAAAATTCTTAAAAATTATTGGGGAGAAACGGGTGCCCCCATACAAAATAAATAATAGTTTTCTTATATCTACAAAACTATAATAGTAAGGCTCTCTAAATTTGATCTGGGTATCTTTTAGAACAAAGTAAAAGTTCCCAAAAAATCTTGGATGTATAGTAGTGAGGCGAGGGAACCCCACATACAAAGTAATTAATAATTGTTTTATATCTTCAGAACTATAAAAGCGAGGTTCCCTAAATTTGATGTGGGTAGCCCTTAGGACAAAGTAAAAGTTACAACAAAATCTTGGACGTTTAGTAGGTGGGATGAGGGAGGGGGGGGGGGGGGAGGTGTAGTTCCCTATACCTGGAAACTCTCCAAATTTAATATACATTGCTATTTAAACAAAATCCTGGTGGCATAGGAGGGAGGATACGGCAGAACAAAAAAGTCATGTACTATTTTTCTTATACCTTCACAAGATTGGGGTAGCGAAGCACCCAAAATGAGCTAGTACTACTATAAATATGTGTATAAAAATTTTTTTTATATTTTAATTTGTTTATTTGACTACTTATTTTTAGCTTAAAGTAAGCCAAATAATAACTCGTCAATTGCTGTGACAATGTAACTACATTTGTGAGGGGTACCCCTCATTTTTTTGGACTTCTCAAACAAAAATAAGTAGTTATCGAGTCAAATTGTAAGTAGTTATGACTTAAATCCTCATGTTCATTTTAATTACCAGTAAGCAACGTTTTTGCTGGGATATTACAGCAAATTTTTAGAAAATTGCATTTTCCAAATTTTCTATTATAACAAAATAAGAACTTTGTTTCAAGCACAATATTTTTCTATAGAAAATCTTGTTTCAAACAAAATATTTTATGAAGAAAATTTTAGTTCAAATAAAAAATTTTAATAGAGAATTTTTTCCAAAACAAAAAATTTTCTACTCTAGAAAAAATTTTCTAATTAGTTTTAATTATGCAAGATGCTTTTTTCGCAAATGAAGATTTTTACTATTCAGTAAATTAAGTACTTTAATATTGAAGTCAAAACATGAGCTCATAGAAAAAGCATCATAACGCTAATGTAATTTGTTATCAATGCTATGTCAAGAGTATTCGTTTTTGGCCCTATGACACTTTTCATCATTGTAATGTAAAACTTTACATTGACTGGTCATCAATGCTAGTGCTGACAAATCTGTAATGACCCACCGACATCAGGGAAATGACGAATTAGAAATAAATTTAATGGCAAAATATTATCTATATAATGTCACTGATAGAAAACCCGTCATAACGCTGATATAATATGACATCAATGCTATGTCAAGTGTCTTCGTTTTTGACCCCATGACACTTTTCATCGTTGTGATGTCCACTTTTACATCAGCTGATCATCTTGCCATCAATATAGTGATTAAAACAATTAAAAATATATAACATGTTCTTAATTTTTTTACTTGTTTCTATTTTAGTTACACTTTTTGTTATTTTATTTTTTCTTCTAATGTTGGTTTAGATCCGAAACTCCTCAATTCATCGCATATTTATAAGCTGACATCTCTACTATTTTAGGCACGTCAGCATCTAAAACAACGAGAGCATATAGACAACATAAACATCATTGGTGCAACATACATATGATGACTATGTGTCATCAATGGGATGAAAAAGTGTCATAATCTCCTTTGCTTTAAGGTTTTGTCTACACATGTATACTGTACTGTCATAGTAATGATGATGACTGTACATCTATGCGGTATCATGTTTATTAACTTTTTAAAAATTTATTTAAACATGAAAATAAAACAATGAAAATTGTATCAAAATATAAATTACAAATGTTAAAACATTTTCTACTTTTTTCTCTTATACTTATTTTACACTTTAATAATATATAATAAGTGTGATTGTATTGATGTCATTTTAGTCACATACAGCACAGATAACACTTAAACTATGTTACAATTCTCTGATGACTTCTTTTTAAATCAGATTGATTTCTGTTTTCGTTTGATTGATGACATTTGTCATATCATTGATGTCAGAATCTTGATGACAAGGCGTCATCAATGCAAAGATACTTATTTCTATGAGTGTACAGCGATAAGATTCAGCTCATTTGTTGAAATTGGGAAGGTTTCTAAAAATTCAAAATATGGTTGATGTCGCCACAAGGATTTCATTTTTGTTATACGATTTCTTAGTTTTTTCTAGCACCCACACAATTAGATCCATCCTAATGTATAGTGTATTTTTCTAATTTCTTTAATATTTATTAAATATGTACTTTTGTTTACAAGAGCATGTATGTTTTAAAGAATCTATAAATATTCGTTGTTCTGTTTTTGTGTCGAAACTTTACATGACACAACAAATTAAATTAATTTATTTCAAAATTAATGATCATTTCGCTGATGTGCATTTTTACGCCTTCATTACGGTGTGTTTTTGAAACCGTATGTCAGCCGTCAGTCTTTCGCTTTATTAGTGTTTTGTTTTACCTTGAATTTGATTTTTTTTAAAGCACTTTCATAATGCTTCTCTATTTTGTTTATCAGATTATTACAAATGTTTTCAAATATTTTATCATTCAAGAAAATAATACGTTAATGAAAAATTAAATCAGATAATTTTTTGACGAGAGCTGCACAGTGGAAGAGAATAAAAATATTTTGCAGATAAATCACTACTAAATCTGTTTTTAGACTATTATACAAGCTGTTCGACTTCTGCACAAAATGTTGTTGTTGCTTTTTTAAAACTTTCCATAAGCTCATTATATCAGGGTTCAATTTTCTACACAAGTCGAACGGCTTGTGAGATAGTGTAAAACAGCTTTAAGCGCATAGTACGTTTCATAAAATTTTACATCGGCATAGCAGAAGATTATTAGAATTTAAGTTTTATGGAAGAACTTTTCCGATTATTCGGAAATGACGTTATGTGTTCTTGATGTAGGTTACCTCGGATACATTTAAATAGCACTAGTAAAGCTAATGGTCGAAACAATCGACCTTATTCTACATGAAAATATATCTACTAAACTTTATAGAAAGACAATCCAAACGTACAATATATAACGCAACTATTATTAATTAATGATATATAGAAAACAAAAAAACGGCGGTGAAACTCACTAGCAAAATACCTTCAAACAAGCCAGTTCAGTTTATTGGCCCCTTTCCTTCCCTTTTAGTCTTATGACTTTCCTACAACGACACCAATTCAAAGCAGAGAAAAATTTCGTTTTGTTATTCTTTTTGCAAACATACATATTTTGTTCATTTTTTAACTCTACACTAATACATGCATGAGTATTATGTGCGCATGTATTAGCTGAAACTTTAAACCAGAGCCATGAGATGCTTGTCATGGCCCACGACGTTCGTCGGCTAAATAGCCGACAATTTTCATGTACACAGCCGACAATTTACCTATAGACAACCCAAACAATCAGTATAAACAGCAACAAGAGCACAACAGTAATTTGTACCTATCAACAAAGCAATTAAACACTAACCCACTTAAACAACAAATTATTTCTCATTTATTTAGTTTTATCTTTCTTTGCCTGGCTCTGCCTGAACCGATTTTAATTAAATATAGATTGTGCACATCTGTAAATAAATGTTATTAAAATGGTACAAACTTTGTCAACGTCGGCCGTATAGTGTGATTGTAAAGTGCATAACAAAAAAGAACGCACGGTATCTTGGGACACCGGATTGGAACGAAGTTCCTGTCTCCTTCGGCCTACCCCCAATTGACGTAGGCCATCATATTATACTCATACATAATAGACTTTTGCCCTTAAAATATTGGATATCTGCAGTTTCTTCACACATTTTTTCTCTTGAAAATAAAATTCACAGAAAAATTCCCGTTTTATATATCGTTAACATTTTTTAAACATAAGAGGATTGCTATTTTTTTAGTAAGTAGTTAAAAAATAAAAATTAAAAAATGATGTTTAGTACAGTTTTCATGCAGGCAAATGAAATGCTTGTGAAAACTTGACTGTTTTGGCAAAATCTGTTCTTCTGCTCTTCATAATCAAAGTTTTAAAATTCAATGTCAAATATCTTTTGAAATATTCAAGATATTTTAATGAAATAAACTGTATTTTCTTTATTTATTTATCAACTTTACAGCAGGTTTAAATTCATTAAAATCAGATAACATTTGCAAAAGTTATGAGGTTAACAAAGTTTTTCATATCCCAGGTAGTCAAATTTTACACCCTGCAGCTCAATGTGTTTTTCAACGGGGTAGTCCAAATTTCAACATTATGATTGCAAGTTGCAAAGATGCAGATTAATTACCCTTTTTTTCCAATTGGAGTCAACAAAAAATACACGTCGCCTGGAAGATACTTAGGCGATACTTAAGTGATACTTTGGCGATACTTCTCAAGAATTTAGCAGATACCTGGTTTTAGCCGAGACACATACATTCATCAGCGCCACCAACTATTAGTAACGACACAAACCTGGGCCAAGGCTTCCAAAAAATGGACAAAATCTCAGAAGTTCCCTGGACTCTCAAAAACTAGGACAAAAATCTCCCCAAAATCCCACAAGTTAACCCGATACAAAAAAAATGGGAGGAAAATCTGTCCAAAACCCCGGAACTTCCTCGGAAAACAATGGCAGCACCGAAAGCCGCGAAAATACTCAAGCGGCAGCTTTGAGTTTTTAAGGACTTTAAGCTTCGCGCCGGCCTGTTGACTTCGTTATGAATTGTCGTTAAACGTATTTCCTACCAGTATTCGTTGCATGTATTTCTTCATTAATAAAATTTTTTTGCCACACAACATAGAAAACATGTATATGCTGCATATCACATGCACAATGAGTCATAAGGAACTTCGTTGCAAAACATCTTGCCTATTAATTATATAGATAAGCAGACATGTTTCTTGTAGGCCTTTATGGGGGATTTTTTTAATCAAATGAGAAAGAAGAAAACAATTAAAAACGTTAATAATAAAAGTTTGAGGAGCATTATTTCGGGACCTCATAGTGCCCACTACTGGTTGTCATGGAGAGTATGAATTCTCCTCTTATATGTAAAATTTTATTTAAATCGTATACTCCGTTTAAAATTTTCTGCTGTATTTACGAAAATTCAATTCTACTTCACTGTGGAGTGTACGAAAGAACAGCATATGTAAGAGTTCTGCTGTCAGCCAACAAACAGTCAATGAATGAATGTTCGATGTCATAAAACCAGCAAAATCGCTAAAAAAAATCACTTGAATTTTTGAACGCTTGAATGCAGGTCAATGTAATTTGAATGTGCGCTAGTATTGATTGAATGTTCTGCTATTTTTTTCGTTACTTCTGCTGACGTTGTTGCTTTTTAAAGCTTATAAAAATCAGTGACACAGTTATTATGACTGCAAACAAAAGTAATATGACAAAATAAAAAAAAAAAAACATATAGATGAGATTGCAAGAAGTTTGTTATAAAAAATTATTTTCATGTAATAAATATGTGACGTCAATTTTTGATGCACATACAAAACTATTTGCCTTATATAAAAAGTTGAACCATTTATCATGACAATGTGTATTGTAGATTTTTGCTGAAGATACAAGTACTTGAAATAGATTTTTTGTTAAAATATTTAATTAGCAAGATTTATAAATGTTATTCTTTAGGGAGATTATTTAAGCATTTGGTTTTAAAATTAAAGAAATATGTACATGGTTAGATTATTATGTGGAATGTTTAACTTTAATAACAACAGCATTTTATTATTTTATTGAAACCCCTTTAAGTTAAAAAAAAAAGATTGAGTGGATACTAAAAAGGTTTGAACTACATACATGCTCTTAAAATTTTAAAAAGAACTGAACAATTTCAACTTTTTGAATTTCATAATTTCAATGAATCATATTTCATAGTGTTAATGAAAAATTTCATTGAATTTATAAAAGACCAATAAAATAAATCACATGCGTATTGGCTTTCATAAGAAACACAACCTTACTTATTTCAGCAGTTGTCAACCGAAAGCGAACAACAAAAATGGTTTTGTATAATTGTTGTTGTTGTACTCTTACTTTATATTATACACTCATAGACTACATTCTTTTGAGAGTGCTGTTGACTGAAGAGTCTGAGTTTCTGATGTGCATTAGTGTGTATCGTACATATTTATAGCGTGGAGTTATCAGTAAAATAGGCAATAAAACAGCTTAAGTTGATGGGTCTATTTAATAATGTAATAATTTCATTAAAACAATGAAATAATTTCATTAAAACAATGAAATAATTTCATTAAAACAATGAAATAATTTCATTAATATAATGACATAATTCCCTTAAAATAACAAAATATTTTTTTGATTAAAATAAAAAACAATTTCATCAAAATTATGAAATAATTTCGTTAAAATACTGAAATATTAGTAAAGCGAAATTATCATATTGGATCAATGGAATTATTTTATACATTTGATGGAATATTCATCAAAATAATGTTAACGAAACTTTTTTCATCAATCCAACGAAGCGTGACAATGGTTGAGTTTTAATGAAGTTTTCGATTGGACTAATACAAAAATTCAGGTTATTTATGAAGAAAATTCTTCCAGTGTAGCGTTCGTTCAAATTTGAATATAATATTCAGTTCTTGAATTTCAAATAAATAAATTATTCTAAAATTAACTTCAGAATTTATTACAAAGACAAGGAAATGTTTTACAAACTTTATCGTTCAAGTATCAAAAATAAAATGATTTCTTTGCTCCACACAAAATAAATAATAAAAAATGGAAATTTCTGTTATGCTTCATTTAGAGGCTGCAGTACAAAAGTGTAATTTTTAATGTAAAACTTTATTTGAAAATTAAAGCATACTTGCCGCGAATGCTGGTCCCAAATACTAGTGATATACAACTACATAGCATAATGGTGTTGCCGCTGCGGATTTTTAAAGTTTTCAGTGTTGCCGTAATTTTCCGGGGAAGTGCCGGAGAACTCCTGGGATTTTGGGGACTTTTTGCAATGTTTTTGGGAATCTCCAATATGGTTTTTGCCTTTGCTAAATGGTTTGTGGCTTGCTAACTTTTTCGTGGCAGTGATGCTGAAGGTGTCTCTGCTAACTGTCCTTACCAATATTTGTGGTCACAACCCTTATTCGCCTAAGTCGAGTTAGGAAAAAATTTAATTTTTGGTGTGATGGACTCTATTTGTGTCTGAATCAAATCGTTAAAAATTGTTTGAGTATATAACTTTTTTAAGACGACAATTATCTACAAATAAGCTAAAGAAAAGCAAACTGACGACTGAGTGGAAGCGAGTTTTTGATACTTTAAACAGCTCTCCCGAAAAATTCTGAAAACAACTTAGGCGGTTAAGGCTTTTGACCACAGATATGTATTATAAAGGCGGAAGTAAGTTTGTTGAAATTTAGAACATAGATAGATCTAAGTATAGAGGCACACATAACTTATATGTTTTTTAAAAACTAGGACCATGAGGGGAAACTATCTCACCGATTTTAATGAAATTTAAAACA
The DNA here is from genome assembly GCA_956483635.1 of Panzeria rudis. NCBI lineage: Eukaryota > Metazoa > Arthropoda > Insecta > Diptera > Tachinidae > Panzeria > Panzeria rudis. Next base: position 152,978,646 of record OY101448.1, on the reverse strand, counting down.
TGGTAAGATCTGAGTCCAGAAGGACTCAGACTATCTAACCAATTTTAATGCAATTTAAAACATCGATAGATGTCAGTCTAGAATGACACATAGGCTATATATATTTTCAAAAATAAGACCACGAGGTAGGGGGAGATGATTTAGTTGAAATTTCTGCCTCTCTGAAACTATCTGAACAATTCTAATGAAATTTAAAAAATGATAGATCTAAGGTAAGTATAACGCAAGGAGCTAAGCTCCAATCGGTGTCTGACAAACACCGTGCTTTCTTTTTATTTATATAATAATTTTTTAATTGAAAAAGTCGAAAGATATTTTCAATTAAAACTATTAAGTGAATACTAAAGATTTTGTGGTTGTTTGAAAACTAGCTATTTTTTTAAATTAAATCGACGGTTTCTGAATCTTGCTTTTAGTTGTTTCTGGGCAACCATATTGTATCATATTATGGAAAATCTTTAAATATTGAAAAACTATTTCAATCGATACGTACCTTACAGCTCTACGTAGCAATTTTTATAGCGGCGGTTGTCAAGTTTTATATAAAAAATAATGTAGTTCTCAATATGGAATTTGACAATTGCCTGCAATAAAAATTACTATATGAAGACGTAGAGTTGGGTGCTGTTGGCTGACTAGTTAGCGCGTTTGACTACAAAGTCTGAGGTCTTGAGTTCAAGACTAGTTTCAGGCAAGCCAACAACATCATGCATTTTTCTCACGTGCATTGGTGTGTTATTGTGTTGGTTGTTGTTGGACTGTTAAAGTGATGAAGGCATACCACTGATTACTTTGGCAGTACCGGCAGCGATTAATACTAACATATCCTAATGCACTTCACAGCAGCCTCCTTCGCCGATATTGTAGCAGAACCGTCGGCGAAATAAAATAACTAATAAAATGGCTATACAGCTTAAACAACTCATTGCCTCTACTTGACACCAGAGGGGTTGCAACATTGCTCTACGAAAAACGCGCAATAGCAGAGTTGTAAATGAATTAAGCTTTCTATCTCTCTCCGTCTTCACCACCTGTGCTCTTCCCAAAGAAGATAACACATTAATTAATTAACTGGTAGGCATTAATTGCCTGATTGTGCTACTTCGTAAAAAAAACTTAAAAATATGCTCTTAAAAAATAAAAAAATTCAATGCGTGAAATCAAAAAAGTGTTTTAAAAGTTCAATGAAATATATTCCATCAGATGAATGAAAAAACTTTACAAGATTTATCTTTTTATGTTTTTAAATTATAAAAAAGTTGTTTGATTGCGTTTTAGTAAAATTAAAATTTTTATTACAGATAGTGATAAATTATTTGATGAAAAATAAAATCTGAAAAGTTTCATAGTTTTAATGAAAAATTTCATTATAATAATGCAAATCCGATGATGTTTCATTAAATTAGTGAAATAAATCTCATACATATTTTCTTTTTTTAAAAAGGCCACCTTTATTTATTTCAAGAGTTGCCCAACATAAGCGAACAAATCTAGGAAGCAAAAAGTTTATCTCATTAGATTTGAGTATTTATTGTAAAAACGTGTTATAAAGAAAATCAACGAAAATGTGATGATTATGAAACATTTTTCATATAAATAAGCTGTTGGCTGAAGTAGATGAGGCGTTGTCTAGAAAGCAAATGATGATCGATACTATAGAGCGGTCGCCAACATCATAATTTTATATGATGTGCATTAGTTTCTATGCTACATCACACTGACCTACTTCGTCCGCAATTAATCTTAAGTATAATATGTGATTAGTATAATGAGGTTTAGTTAGGTGAGGTTACACATTTTATCGCTCTATTTCTTGATAGAACTGGACATCGTCAGACATAATTTTAACAGCTTCTACAGAAATCATTTTATGAGAGATTCAATCTATTAGCATGAGCAGTAATAAGATTGCACATTTAGCGAATTTATGCTGGGACCAGATAGACCTTGAAACCTTACATGTGGGTTCATTAATCTTAATGAAATGTATTCCATTAATCTGAATAAGTGTGTACAATAAGTTGGTACAATTTAAATGAAATTTTTCATTGAACCAATGTCGATATGAACAGAATCTATGAAGGAAATTCGTTCAGTGTTGTCTCTGGCCTCTTTTTCGAAGAATCGTATATTGAAAGAGTTTCCAATGAAACAATTTCATTAGATTTTCAATAAAAGAGATAAGCTAACGTAGCACTGAGTAATGCAATAATTTTATTAAAAGAATGAAATAATTGCTTTACAAGAATGATAAAATATCATTAAAATAATGACAGAATTTCATTAAAACAATGAAATAATATCATTAAAGTATTGAAAGAATTTCATTAAAACGATTAAATAATTTCATAAAAATAATAAAATATGTTTATTATCTCAGCGAAATTATTACATTGTGTCAATGAAATTATTTCATATATTTAACGAAAGTTTCATTAAAATAATTTTAACGAAACTTATTTCAATGAAGCGTGACTTGGGTTCAGTTTTCATGAAGTTTTTCTTCGGATTAATGTCGAAACGTACAGAATTTATGAACAAAATTTATTCAGTGTAGACAGATCAATATATACTAATTCCTGGCGAAACATACTAATACAAATTTCTGGCGAAACATCCTGCAATCACGGAGTGCGTTTAACATTTACACAGAACTAAAGAAGGTTTCAATATTAAAATTTTCGAAAATGCTTTGCCAAATTACCATACTTTCCCCGAATTTTACCAATGTAGAAACCCTAATTTTTGTTTATATAAAAATGCATCTACAACTCTTTATTTATTTGGCCACTGTTGGATGTTGGTTGCTATCAAAAGCCTTAAGTGCCAAATACACTCTGTCAAGTACTCATGTGTGCTTAAATATATGAATTTAATTTAAAATGTTTTACTGAAAAACAAAGATAAAAGAAGTAAATCTTAAGCTATTCAAAGCCTTTTCTTAAATCCCATCAAATATCACAGCACGATGAGCAGGCAATTGAATTCTGTGGCAAGAAAGTTGAAAAAAAAACAGTAAAAAACTAAACGAAAAACAATTTCAGCAATGCGGTAGTAAAAACAAACAAATCATGGCGAGACGAAAACAATTTTAATTTGTTTTCGTTTAAAGTAAAATACAATAACTTGATGCCAACATTTTTATGTTTAATATATGTGCTGCAACAAACAATTATTAATTGGATTTTATAAAAAAATTCGGGTTGAAATGAGATTAAGACGGGCATGTTACTCTGTAATTGGTACACAGAAAAAATTATCACCAAAAAATGTTCAAAGAAAAGTTTGTCTAAAAATAAATTTAATTTTCAGTAAATGTTCTGTCCATAATCTATGAATTGTTTGTTTGACTTTTATTTAGAGCGCAAACACCAAAAACAACAACAAAAACTCTGTAGTAAAAAACCACCCCGATGACGACATACACACATATAAAAACAACAATAACAAGCATAGCAAGAGGAATGCAATTGTACCAAGTTTGTTTACAAATGATTTTTGAGTGAATCGATTAGTTAATGTCGTTGCATTAATTCTCATTAATTTTTTTTAAGTATTTAGATAAACATTCAGAAATCTCATAAATGCTTATTTTGTTTGATTAAGTAAACTATTTTGCTTAATAATTGCTAGCATTTTTAGACTAATTGCTTATTAAATTCAGACAGAAATATTGTTTGATATTTTTCAGAAAATCCAGTAAATATTTTTGATTGATTTAGTAAATTGTTTTGTCTACATTTTGTAAATATTTTTAGACAAATTGTTGTATAGATTTAAACAATTAGTTTACTGAAAAAAAAACGTTTTTTTCAATGAAATTGTTGAGGTATTTTTGTCTATATTTACAAATTCGTTTGTAGTTCCGTTCATAGACAAAATGAATTCCTTTACAGAAAATGAAATTTAGTTTTTTCTGTGTATAGAAAACAACATAGAAGTTCGAACAGTTTCCTTTCGAATCGCATTAATGAGTAAAGCTGATGGCTGAAGACTGTTTTAAAGTCGATGGACGATGTGTCTAAGATTAGTAACTGATATTCAATGTTCTATAGTATATTGTATGGCATCATTATCAGTCTTCCATCGGCACAGACTGTTAACATCGTTCCGCTCTCATTGGAAAACCGCTTTATCACACAAAAGTGATTGTGATATATCTTAACTTTAAAGTTTGTACTAAAGCTTATATGCATATCTAAACTTTTCGTGCAACTAGAGTGATAAATGTATTAATCCCTAGCTTGCTTTTATTTATCTTATGATAAAAGCAATTGCACTAAACAATTTCTTTCCAACTTTAACACGCTTTAAACAAGTTGCATTCAACACTTCGCTCGTCTATCTACTTCTCTTGCAATTATAAAAATCATTTGAAATAATTTTCTGCATTATGGGAGCAAACTAAAATACACACTCAAGCAAAGAGCAGAACTTTCCTCATATATTCTATTAAAAGTGGCTTGTAAAAGCTTTTAGCTCAAGTATTCTCCTAAATGAAACAAAAAAAAAACTCATTATGAAAAGAAAAACTTTGTAATCAGAACAAACTCCTTAATAAAACGTACAAATAACTTTTGTTTGATTAGAATTCAAAAGTGAAGTTTTTGTTATTCTATTTTCGATGTTAATTTTTTTTCTTTTGTAAAAACATGACCCAATTTTTGCATCTACAGCGGCAATTAGCAAATACAAGGGAATGAAGGCAATTTATTACAGAAAAAAGGAGCAGGATTTTGTTTTTTCCTCTTCATGTGTAAAATATTAAAAAGTAAATAAGATTTTAAATATTGCTGGAGGGAAATTGTTAATGTGGCAAATAAAAGCGACTTAAGGAAAATATAATAAATTAAAGAACTCTAACTGTTTTAAATATAATAATAATCGGTTTCACGCTACGAGTATGATCACTCATATTAAGAACTTAATCTGGAATCACTCATATTCTGACTTTAATACCGATTTTTCGTTTGAGTTTTCAGAAGCAAACCATGCGCAGTATTTTTCTCCAATCGGAAAAAGCACTTATTAGGAAAATGTTTTTTCAATTAAGTTATGAGTTTTAGTAGAACTGTATGGGCTTAAATCCAAAGAAATTTAATTATTTTGGCTTGAGTTCGGTTTTAATTTAATTTTTCAACTAAATTATATATTTGCTTAGAGATAAATGTGAAGCATGTCGACAAAAAAATTTTTGACTGCACGGAGGGTTGAACTGACATGTTTCGATAGCTCCCATTATTCTAGATAGAGTTCTTTTCCGCATAGGGGCCTATTCACATATTACGTAACGCTATTTTCGAAGGTAATTTATAATAGTAATTTCTAGACTTTTTCACAGACATGAATCCTGGATATGAACGTGCTTAATATTATTGATGAAATCGTAGACATACTTGACATGCGAATTTATTCGTCATGACATGTTAAATATCGATTGACTTTCCCATTTTAAAGAAGAAATAATATTCGGTTGAGCCACCACCTTTCTGAAGAGCACCTTTGATTTTATATTCATTTCATGATTTTCTTTTTCTTTTGTTCATGTTTTTTTTTGTATGTCCATAATGTCATCAAACAAACAATAGAACATGAAATGTTTCAGTACACACCATTAACCAAACTGCTCTCAAACTAAAAGTAATTGAGTCAGGACAAAATGCCAAAGTTAATAAAAATAAAAGAAGGTATTATATTGGGGAGAGGGAGGATATGATGTGTAATAGCATTTATAAAGATGTATACTTATAGTTATTATCAAGTGATTTAAACTCACCCAATAAATGTGTTCGAAAGTATATTACATCACGTAATGTCACCTCTTCATTGCGATAGAGTATTTGAAAAACACGTGAGGCACCCGCCCCATTAATTATACTGGCCGAACCTAAATTGTGCATATTATTGGGCAGAGGTGGTATATCCGAAGGTTGATAAAGAAGATGTTGTTGTTGATCTCTTAGGTCTGCTTCAATGCCGCCACCGCCACCGCCACCGCCACCGCCGCCTCCACCACTAACAATACTTAGAATATTGCTGCCATTAGACAAACCAATTATACCTCCTCCTCCTCCACTGCCTCCTACACCGAAGCTATTGCCACTTCCATTACAGGTGTTGTTGGCATTTGTAGCATCGATACCATTACCACTTCCATTTGATATAATGGGCTGTGCTGCCGGCTGGCCATTAGCTGTGGTTTCTGGTATTGTGGTCTCGATTTGTACTGGCAAACGGGGTGATACACGCAGGGCACATCGTACTTGATATAAACTGTAATGAAAAAATCGAAACGTTGCTATTTATTTTATTTCGTTTATACTGCATATATTATAAGCTTATTTTGCATTAAATACATAAAGGTTAATGGGCACTTAAAACATTTTCATCAACAATGAGAGGGTACAATTTATTTTTCTGATTTTTGTACACCCAGAAAAAAGATTGGCTGGAAAATGGTTAGGCCGATAAAATATAAGTTGAATAGACTATATTTCAACTCACGCCATCAATTTGCTATGAATCCAAAAAAAAAAATCCATGTTCATTACCATAAGAGCATAATTATATTAAAGATATAATTCTGACAATTCTTAAATTAATTACATCAAGCGATCGTATGCTTCCGTCATGATTAAGTAACGAATATGATAAGCACAACCGAATAATATATTATGAATTGGATTTTAGTACCAATTGATGGTATTTGCAAATAAAAAATTTGCCTTTCTAAATTGACTTTACTTTTTATCGGTTGTTGCAACTAACTAGTGGTTTTATTTTATTATCATTGATACACCTAACCAATTAAATGGCTCCCATTAGCAATTGTTTATTATTGTAAAATAGGTTCTTTTTCAGTAAGAGTGCTATGATAGTTGACGCAACTTCCAAAATTGGATGGTTGTCTCAACCAATCTGTTTTCTCTGTGTATGAATGACATTTTAGTTAATCTGAGCTTGAAGTATTTGTTCAATAGAGTCATTTTAGTTTGAATTTTTGCAAAATACCTAAATGTGCCATTTTTAAAATTGAAGTGAGAAATAAAAAAATTTGTTTTTCATTTGTTTAAAAATCGCCTTAAGAATTTTTTTAAAGTTTGCTTTGCATATCGCTCCTTTATTGCAACAAAGTCATATCTTAAAAATGTAAGACTTGACAAAATGCGTTTACAGCTTTAAAAATTTTGTGGGTATAAAACCGTTGATTGCACTACGCAACAAAGTAAAACCTTTATCATGATCTTTGATCACCACTATATTTTTTGATGTGTTATGCTGCACTAACTACAAAAACAGCCGAAATTTTAAATTCTATTAATACATTTTTTTAAATATTTTTCTAAATTTTGGGATTTTTCAAGATAATGCTCTACCCATTTCATCATAAATCATAAAAGGGTAGTCCAATTTTACTAAAAAAAAAGAAACACTTAAAAACTTGGCATAAAAAAAGAAAGCACGTGGCATACCGTGTTGGAACTTAGTTCCTTACGATCCACTTACCTTAAAAATAGTCCCGCAGGGTTATTTTTGAAAAGATATATATCATTTGTATTCTTTCGGACTCAATCTAATAATGATTTAAATATCATTAATATTAGTTAAATAGTTTCAGAGAGGGAGCAACTGCCCCTACCCCTCCACCACATCCTGATCCCATATTTGAAAAAATATAAAGCCTATGGTGTCGTTCCAGACTCAGCTATACCCATGTTTTAAAATTAATTAAAATTGTTTAGATAGTGTTGAAGGGGTAAACATTTCCCTTTACTCCATATCGTGGTCCTATTATTGAAAAATATATATCACCTATGTGTTCTTCCAGACTGAGATCTAACAATGTTTTAAATTTCATCAAAATCGGTTGGACAGTTTCGGAGGCAGAAATTGCCCCCTAGTCCTCCTCGTGCTCCTATTTTTGAAAAAATGCATAACCTATTTGCTTTTCTAGACTCAGATCTATCTATGTTTTGAATTATGTCAAATTTCTCCATACCTCCCCTCGTAGTTATATTTTTGAAAAAATGTATAGTGTATATCTTCTTTTAGAATCAGATCTATCTATGTTTTGAGTTTCATCAAAATCGGATAGATAGTTTCAACATAAAAAATATCGATGTAGAAGAAAAAAATGATTTCAATTTGTACGAATTTCCCCGAAATTCATAAATTAATTTGAAATGTTTCGAGTTATTAGTCTATAAGCTTATATTATAAGCTATAAGCTTATATTAGACTATAGGCTATAAGTGTACAGCCAAATATGTTACCTTTAGATCTTACACTGAAAGAATTTCGCTTCATAAATCCAATGAAAGAATTTCGCAGGATTAAATTTCATGAATATTATGAAAGAATTTCATTAGAATTGCTTTATTAACGTTTACAGTTTCATTAAAAAATTTCATTGGATTTATGACAGCAACATTTTGCCGTTTTATGGAAAACATATTTTAATTGATACTTAAAATTAGGGATGTAACGATACGCCGTTTTGCCGATCCGATACCGATACCGATATTTAAAAATAAATATCGCCGATACCGATTCCGATACCGATACGAATATTAAAATTGAGTTCAATATTCGATCAACATATTTAGATCAACAAAACTCAAGTGCAATTATTTTGTTATACAAAATTACATTGTAAGCGAGAATATTTAAAATTGATTTTAACCCAGTATAACAAATTGGAAGTAATTTTTAAGGAGCTACATTTTCTTTGCTTCCAAAAAATCTATGTTAAAAATATGCAGATAATTAGTAGAAAAACAAGAAAAAAATTTTAATTCCTATATAAAATGGCGAGTATCATGCTTTTTAAAAAATCGATTTTTTAAAGGACATTTATCAACTAATATTCTTCTACATAACTTAATAGCTTAATTATTAAAAGTCTTTTAAGTTTATATTTATTCACCTAAATTTACATGAAAATAAAGTTTTTAGTTTAAATTTGCATAAAAAAAATTGTGAAAATGGGTAACTTTTATCCTTTTTCCTTGAGGAAAAATCATTATAGAACACCGAAAAAGAAATTGGTCCTAAAATCGCTTCCAATTCGGTGATTGGTAATCGAAAAACAGAACTTCTTGCAATGGCAAGGATATGTAAAACTAATTAGAAATTATCCGAATTTGCAATACTTCCGGATCGCGAATTCTACATTTTCATGACTTCTTTGGAGTGTCTTTTTTTGCTGAAATAAGATTTAAAAAACAACGACTTGAATTTGAATTCATGGTAAAATTAACAAAAAATAAATAATTTTTTTTACAAAATAACAGCATAAAATATTAATAGTTTTTAAAATTGATATTAATAAGATTTAAAAATAACGAAGTGAATTTAATTCATGGTAAAATTGAATAAAAATAAATTATTTGTTAAAAAAAAAAACTCTGAAAAAAATTTTAAAGTATCGTCGTATCGACAGTAAAATATCGCCGATACCGATGTATCGGAAAATCTGAAGTATCGCCGATATATCGGTATCGGTATCGGTATTCGTTACATCCCTACTTAAAATTCTTTAATTATATACCATAACAAATTAAAAATTTTATGTTCTAGAATGTCATAATTTCAATGAAATATCTTGCATTGATTTGATGAAAAGTTTCAGTGGATTTATGAAATACATAATTAAATCACATACATATTTTTTTTAAACATGCCTTTATTTATTTCAACAGTTGGCAGCCAAAAGCGAACAACAAAAATAGTTTTATATATTTGTTGTTGTTGTACTCTTTCTTATTATTATACACTCATAGACACATTGTTTTGACTGTGCTGTTGGCTGAACTAAGTAGGTAAGACGTTGCCTATAAAGCAAATGACGAGAATCAAGAGTCTGAGTTCGATACTGTGAGCGGTCATGAATATTAAGAGTTTTTCTGATGTGCATTAGCGTATTCGTACGTATTTCAACCATGGAATTGCCAATAAATTAAAATTGCCAATAAAAAGATAAGTTGATGAGGCTACTAAGTAATGTAAAAATTCATTAAAACAATGAAATAATTGTATTAAAATGACAGAATATCATTAAAATAATGACAGAGTTTCATTAAAATAATGAAGTAATTTCATTAATATGATGAACAAGTTTCATTTAAACAATGAAAAAATTTCACTGATGTAATGATACATTGGAGCAATGAAATTATTTCATATATTTAATGAAATTTTCATTAAAATAATTTTAACGAAACTAATTTCATTAACCCAACGAAGCGTGACGTTGGTTGAGTTTTAAGGAAGTTTTTCATTGGATTAATGTCAAAATTCACAGAATTTATGAACAAAATTTTTTGAGTGTATCAAGGGCTATAATATAGCAAAACATTTTTGGAATCGGTATTTTCTCTTGGTGTACATATGAATTTACTTTTGATGTTTTTTAATACATTTCAATAGAATTTAAAAGTTTTAATCGTCTGTAAAGGATAATTAAAATTTTGCAGGAAACTTTTACCTGAGTAGGTATCCTGTGCATTTCGTTGTTCTCTCAGTAGTGATAAAAGTGTTTAAAATTGTGTTATAGCTGTATAGCAAACAATTTTTTCTAACACATAAAATGTTTTCTTAAACCTTTTCTTAAAACAGCTTAACTTATATCCTTTTTCCTGGAAAAAAAACTTTTTACTTACCCTCTCTGAAATAAGTCGACATTAAAAAATTTATACAGCTCTACAGAAAATTCAATTGTGGCTTGTAAATCTCCCATTACGTTGATAGTTTGTTAAGTCTTGTATTTAAAGGAAAATATGATGTTGCAGCCGAAAATAAGCAAGATGCTGGAGATAAAGAATAAGCAGAAGAAGAAAGAAAAAAAAAAGATAAATGCAGAAACCGCAATGGCAATGGCATAAATATAATCCAAAAGTTAACAAATAAATCCAAGCAATAAGAATTCCCAGTCCTTGCAGTCAGCAGCCATACATTCACATTCTGTCATTTATTCATTCATTCATTTATTTATTCGTTTGCATGTGTAGGATTTTTTTCCTTTCGTCAAGGTTACTTTTTATTCATTCAGAAAAATATACAGCAATTGCAAACACATACTGACTGGCACAAATAAATATGTATAAACTATTTTAGTGACTCTCGTTTTTGTTGTTGCTTATTTCTTTTTACTTCTCTTTTTGTCTAGGATTTAGTATTTAATTTTATATGTATTTGTGTTTAACGGCATATAACGATATAATGACATCCAAATAACAAATCGTATGTGTAACAGTGTGTGTTTGTGTAAGAGTCCTTTATGGGTAAGAGTCCTTTGTGGGTGATTCAGCAAACACATACACACACATACACTCACTCATGCTGCAACATTTTCACACTGCAGCAACATTAACAGCAGCAACAAGAGCTTAAGTGTTGTTAGTGTTTTGTTGTAGTTTTAGTAAAAGTACTTGGAAACCATTTACTTTTAATCTTGATTTTAATGTTTGACATTTGACATTGTATATTTGTTGTTGTGTGAACTAAATCTAGCAACAGCAATAGCTGCACTTCAAAGTGGTTGACTGGCTGTAGTACGTGGTACGTACCAGCCACTGAAGTTTGTTTTGTTTAGTAGTTTCGAATATTTTCTTTCCTGTCTTTTATTATAAAACTCACACAAAAATTCGCATATTTTCTCTCCGTCTCTCCTGTGGATTTCTTTTTCCTTTTGCAAAAATTATGATTGTAATGTTTACTTAACATAAGAGGATTAAACAACTACAACGACAATAATGATTTTGTTGCAGTTCGTATTGTGGTATTTTAAAAAGATTTTTCTCATTAAATGTTAAACGTTGAATGATGTCGTTAATATTGTCTTCATTTGCCACCTGCACTCTTATGCATGGATTTCTGCTTCAGTGAAACTAGAAGAAAGAAAGGAAACGGAAATGTCATGAAATTATTATATTTACCGCTATTTTTAATAAGTTAGTATTATAAACATCTCACGTTCATGTGTGTGCACGCTTATGCGCTTATAATTTTGCCTTAAATCAAAAAATAAATTGATATTAAAAAAAATGTTTTAATACTTATTTGATTAATACTTTGATAATTACATTGAAAAAAATTATTCCTAAAAAATGTTTAATTAATACACTTAATCAAAAATCATAGCCAGTTTCAATTGATTATTTAATTGAATGAATTAATTATGTGATAAAAATAAAATTTTAATTATATTGATTGTCGGAAACAAGGGTAATTTACAATTTTTTGGTAGTGATTTTGCTTCATTAGTGTTCCATGTTAATTCAACATGATTTTACAACAACCTTCAAAGAACATTTTGCCTTCTGAAATAACTATAAAATGTGGTTTTAATATTTCAGTACAGTAAAATCAAAGTGAACTTTTGTTTTTGCGTTTATTTTTATTTATTGTATCTTCAATAATATACAACTAACAATAAGTAATCAAATCTTAACTCTAAAAATTTTGATTATTAAGTCCAGCCAATGCCAGACAAACTATTTGTTTCTGCGGTTGATTCTTAAGTTGACTTTTACGTCTCTTGTATTCGGCTGAGAGCAAGAGTGTCCCTACTTCTCAGCCGAGTGTGGCCTCTAAAGTTGTCTTTTACGTCTCTCGTGCATAGCTGCCAGAAATGACGATTTTTTACAATATGGCAAAAAACGATATGACATACTGTGTTGTCATATCGTAAGTTTCTTACGATATGACAACACTGAGAAAGCCATACACTGTGAATGGCTTCTTCAGTGTTGTCATATCGTAAAAAACTTACGATATGACAACACAGTATGTCATATCGTTTTTTGCCATATCGTAAAAAATCGTCATTTCTGGCAGCTATGCTCTCGTGTGCGGCTGAGAGCAAGAGTGTGCCTCCTTCTCAGCCGAGTGTTACCTCTAAAGTTGTCTTTTACATCTCTTGTGTTCGGCTAGCAGCCAGAGTGTCCCTCCTTCTCAGCCGAGTGTGGTCTCCAAAGTTAATGATGTTCCGAGCTAGGGGATTTGGGTGCAACTCAAGTTTTTTTTTACGTATCTTGTCACATGTTTTGAAAACACAGCCTTAACCATCGGCACATGTAGATCTTTATGAACTCGCTTGTTTCTGACATACCAGGGAGGGGGCTGCTGTAATCGTACTGAGTATTGATTTTGTTGCCTTTGAATTTTCTCTATATTTGATACCGAGGCAAAGCACCCCAACTGAATACCGTAGGACCATATTAGTTTTAGAATGGACTTGTACAGAAGAAGTTTACAATCCAGGCATAATGTAAAATTTTTTCCAATGAGCCAATTCATTTGAGCCACTTTTAATATCATTTGGGTCACCTTTGCATTTATGTGTGACTTCCATGTTAGTCGACGATCAAGATGAACACCGAGATATTTTACTTCAGTGTGTTGAGGTATAGTTTGGTTATTTATTTGTATAGGTGGGCAGGTTTCTCTGCACAATGTAAAAGTAATGTGTAGACATTTTTGGTCGTTAATTTTTATCCACCATCGTCTCAGCCATTATTCTAACTGGGGTATATAATCTTGCAGTTTGCGGGAAGCTACTTAATGGCTTTTGTGAACACTTAGAAAAGCTGTATCATCAGCGAATGTTGATATGTGTATGTTACTGCTTACCGGCAAGTCAGAGGCATATATCAGATATAATACGGGACCGAGGATGCTGCCTTGAGGAACTCCGGCTGCAATCGGTTGCAGAGGGCTTAGAAAACTACCTTCCTTAACAACAAATTTTCGCTCAGTTAAGTAGATTTCTAAAAGTTTAAGGTATTATTCGGCGATTTAATGTCCAGTAAGTCGGCTGTGCACTCGAAACAACATTCGAAACCATTTTAGAAATTGTCTCAAACAAAACACGACCCTTTGGTGTGATAAGACGCGATCCCCAGAACATATGATTAGCATTATAGTCGCCAGCTGCCAAATAACGTGGACATAATGATTTATAAAACGTACTATATTGACTTTTCGTAATTGAAAATCTTGGAGGAGAATAAATTGATGAAATCACCCGCTTTTGATGAAAATTTTCAATGCAGATGTTAGTTGCTTGAAGATAGTCTTCGTAATGATCACCCATTAAGTAGTGTTTTAATAGCGATTTTATTAGTATAGCCGAGCCACCACAAAGGACCCCCAAGGCAGACAATTGTGTAGAACAGAGAATATCCGTCTATTAAAAAAAACTTCTAGCCGTCAAATCCCTCTCAGAGATAACAAAAATGAACTTGATACTGAAATAAGATAAAGAATCATGTTGACTCAAAGTTATTTCAAGTTGAAGCAACGTGAAATTGATATTGAGACAACATGATGAATCATGTTGAATCAAAATTTAATGTGGGCTATAAATTATTTTACTTACGTGATGTGTATTCGCATAGGCTTAGTAGTCAACGCGCTAACCACGGCAGCCACCAGCGATGCCATTTTTAGCTCCTTTTTACGATATGACAAAAAACGATATGACATACTGTGTTGTCATATCGTAAGCTTTTTACCATGTAACAACACTAAGATAGCCATATACGGTGTTGCTATATCCCAGTGTTGTCATATCGTAAAAAACTTACGATATGACAGTACAGTATGCCATATCGTTTTTTGTCATATCGTAAAAGGGAGCTAAAAATGGCATTGCTGGCAGCCACACAGCTTAAAACTATACTTAAGATATGCACGAAATAGATACTATCATAAGTAACATGAATTTTGTTCTAATTCAACATGATTTAGTTGATGATTTAACATACATTTTTTTTATATTAAAGTTATACTTGATTTAAAATTAAATATAACGTTGATATCAACAATGTTTGAATAGAGAAATATATTAAATCTAAGAGATTTAAGGTTAGAGTAATACTTTTTCGTTTAAAATTAATATACAATAATGCGAAGTTTGTCGGCGATTTACATATACCCAACACGAACATTAAAATAAACAACAACAATTCACACAACTGAGCACAACAGCCCATTACAGCTATGAACAAAGCAAAATAACACTAGCCCACCTCAACAACAAATCTATTCTTCTTAATTTAATTTTATTTCCAATCAACATTGCAACAAGTTGATTTTACATTGATAGTTTTTTCTGTGTCATGCACACGGTTGTATTAGTAGCAACTTTAAACGCTTTAAACTGATTTCAACAAAATTAATTATATAGATATCTCCTGCTATAAAAAGCAACATCCTGAGCTTAACTACAAATTTATTCCTAAAAATTTATTATATTTAGATAGTACAGATAAGGCATTCTGCCTAAGAATTTACTTTCACTACTATCACACATTTCTCTTCGAGGTTATGAGGTCATTAAGAACGGAATATTATGTATAAAAAAACAATAAAATCCACCTTCAATACATGCCTAAAAAAACGAGTACAAAATGAGTTCAGTCAAAACAACAACAGAAGCAAATTGTAAGTAAACGTAAATGGAAATGGAGAACAAAAAAAGCACACTATGTGAAGGATAAATAGTTTTACAAAGAATTATGTGTAAGAGGAAAAAGCCTTAAAATTCATACACACGTCAAAGTACTTATATACATATGTATGTATGTACATACCTTTGTGTACATACCTTTGTTCTCGCTAACATACATTTATACCTATTTACATATCCCAGTAAAAACTTTTGGCATTTTTGTAATCGGTAGTACTCTACAAATTAATGAGTGGTACTATAACTTATATTGGTAAATAAAAAAAAACAAATAAGAAACAAAATGTCCGTTTAGAATGAAAAGCACCCTTGTACATACGCATTTATTTCGGAATAGTCATTCGAGGGAAAATCGCCCAAGGCACTTAACCCTTTCCTGCATTTGATGTATGTATACAACAAGACTTTTTGAGAGTATTATTATTATTTCTAACGATAAATATTTGCAAAGCGAAGTATTACAAAGGTAACTTGTAGGCCTTTATTACAGTCAGCTTCCTTCATCAAAATAAATAAATAAATTTAATGCTATAAACACATTCGCAACAGCAGGCTACACGGCTACACGACTACAAATGCTGTTGGCAGCAATCGTCATCGTGTAGTCAGCTACTTAATTATTTTGAACACGGCAGCTACATCGTAACCAGCTGACATTTTGTTGTTGCAGTATATATTTCAGTGGTGCCACTTTCAAAAGTTTTACTTGTATAAAAAATCGCTTATTCAAAATGTTTTTACATCTCGCAAAATGTAAAAACAAGTCAATTTATTTCTTTAAAACCTATTGATTGTTATGACACTTTTAATACTTAAATTTTTTGATGTTTTTTATATAAAATAGAATAATACCAGCATCGTTGAAAATTAAAAAAAAAAAACTCATGAGGCAGTAGGTTTTTTAACCTTATAATTTTAGTGTAATTTTTTTTATCTCTTTTGGCTCCGGAGTTGGTTTTGAGTTGGTTCAAAGCTTTTATTTTTTATTAGCCATAACTTCTAGAATATAGGACGGATATAACGATATGGATATCACTTCAAACTGCTCTAAAATACCTTTCTACTAGTATAAAAATTTTTTAAAACAATTAACCCATTCCGAGTGAAATCCAATTAAAAAATTTTTTTATCTGACTTTTCACGCAGAAACTCCGTTATCTTAAAAACTGGTCGATACAACGGTTCATATGCATGTGTATAGTCTTATAGAGAACTTGCCATGCTTTTATTTGGTGTATACTTGAAAGCTGTCACCTATGAAATACGTAAGTTATAGTACTTTAAAGATGAGTTTAAGAGGTAAATGAATTAGTTTAATTACGAAATCTCATTTTCAAAGTGCCAGAACTTACGAATTTCATCGATGATAGCTTTCAAGTATACATCAAATGAAAGTTTGAAATGTTCACTATTAAACTAAATACATGTTTAAGTACCATAGCAACGGCCATTTTTTAAGATAACGGTGGTCTTACGTGAGAAGTCATATAAAAAATGATTAAAATTCCATTTTGCTCGCAATGGGTTAATGGATTTCAAAATTGTATATACCAGTACAAAGGTATTTTAGAGCATTTTGAAATGATAACTATTACTACGTTTATACGCGGACTATTCGCAAATAAAAATATTTGCAAATAAGTGAATTCACTGTTTATATGGCATATCAAAATACAAAAACTTGGTAGCACTTTTATAGAAGACGTTTGTATTTTACAAAAAAAAATAGTTGAAATGTATAAACGAACAAACAATTATTTGTTTTAATTGTCATTATTTTCTTCTATCAATATTTTTCGCGAAATATTTTTCTATTTATTGCTTTTTATCAACAAAGCGGGGCAGCCAGCACCAATCATTTTATTTGCAAATAGTGCGTTAATCGTGAATAGTTATCGTGAGTTAATAAGTCACAATAAAACAATTATATGCCAACAATTTACAGTTTTATTTGCAAATAACCCGTGCGTATAAACGTAGTATATATCGTTTAAATCCATTCTATATTGTAGGACTTATGATCAATAATATATTAAAGTTTTGAACCCCGTAACTCCGGAATCAGGAGAGAGCGCCGAAATAAATTACACTAAAATTTTTAGGTTAAAAAGAGCTATTACCCTGTGATTTTTTTTAATTTTCAATGAAGTTGGTATTTTTCAATATTTTTTAATATTCTATATAACAAAACAAATAGATTTATTTATTTAAAAATTCTTGATGCATATATATTATAACATTTAAATTTTGTAATTTTCTTTTTTATCTTTCAATAAAAAATATTTCTAATCACAAATTTGCTTTACATATTTTGTTATACTGTCAACACTGTTTCTGTTTTGTAGCCAACAAAAATAGAAATTAGTTTAATTTGACTACACGACAGAAGTAGCATGGACAACAACCTGCAGTCGTGTAGCCGTGCAGTCGTGAAAATAATCATTTTCATATACACACATGTATTCTATTTTTGACATGTTGTAGTCGGTAGCCTGCTGTGACGAATGTGTTTAATGCATAATGTTTAATATATTTAAAATTTTTTATTTATTTATTTTTTTAAGAACTTTATTATTTGACATATTGTCATAATTTTATTTTAAATGAAGTTTATTTGGTCATCATTAAGCTTTGTCTTTATACATTTCATTGGCTCCTTACCAAATCGTCAGTAGACTTCAACCACCACAAGCCCTTTATCAGACTTTCAACCCCATTTGAGAATTTACAAATGATAATATTTTTGAAAATCACAAAAGAATAAAATAAACTTAGAAACTTATACAAAAACACAGCAAATAATTTGTATTCGAAACCCACTACGCTTATTTTATTCTTTGGCGATTTTTTTTAGTTTCGGCGATTTTTTCAGTGTTGCGAATTTCTTAGTTTAGTCGACTTTTTTCAGTTTAGGCGTTTTTTCGGTTTGGAGATTTTTTTCAGTTTTGGCGATTTTTTTTTAGTTTCGGCGATTTTTTCAGTCTTGTGATTTTCTTAGTTTAGGCGATTTTTTTCAGTTTTGCCGTTTTTTTCGTTTTGGCGATTTTTTTTGTTTTTGGCGATTTTTTCAGTTTTGCAGATATTTTTGTTTTGGAGATATTTTTCGTTTTTTGACGATATTTGTAGTTTAAGCGATTTTTTAAAGTTTTGTCGGTTTTTTCGTTTTTACCACTTTTTCGGTTTTTTTGCGTTTCTTGGCGCTTTTTTTAGTTTTGGTGATTTTTTGTGTTTTAGCCATTTTTGTTTGTTGTTGTATGGGGCCAAGGTTTTACATATTCGGTGAAAATTTCAGGTCCGTAGCTCTTACGGTTCTCGAGAAAACAGCCAGTGACAGACAGACGGACAGCGTAACGAAAACAATAGGATTCCTTGACACTTTTTGTCTACGGATCTCTAAAAACGTACGGTGCTCTAGGTCACTGGGTAGGAACCAAGCTCCTATCGCCTTCAGCCTACCACCTGTCGCCTTCACAAGGCCTACTTATGCCTGTCGACTTCGATCTGTCACCTTCGGCTGGTCACCTGCCGATCGTATACGGCTTAGCCGGCTAAATTGTACAGCTCTAATCGCAAATATTTTTAAACTTTATTACAAAAGCAAAATAGTACATTATACAAAGATAATCATCGATAGCATTGAAAATAAAATATCAATTGCTATCGAAAACAGCTGAAGTGTTAGCGCGCCGCTGATGACGCTTACGAAAATAGAAACTAGACCCACTTTTTGCATTCGCCGCGTCAAGGCGTCCTGCTCTAGCACTTGAACCGTACAACTACACTGATGCTACTTTTTTGACAGCCGTGCATGATGCGAAAAAGCTTGTAGCGCGCATGGACTTTCAGTTTTAAATGAACAATCGCCCAATTTTTGGTTTCTCTCATGGTGTAAAAAGGCCCGAAAAATTTCAAATCACCAACATTTTCTGACGAATCACTAAAATGGTATTTCTTTATTTATTCAAAGTCGGCCGGGGCTTAGGATTTTCTGCTCCTGGTATTTCGAATAGGGGCTTTGCTGAGTAAAAATTCTCTGCCTAAACGGCCTTTGGGCGGGCTCAAATGTTTCTTTTCTAGGTATCGGCTGCGTACATATGTCGATATTATCTGTCGAGCCAGCATTTGGTCAGAAACACGTAATATTTCTTTTGGTATCTTAAGAGAAATCTGTGTTTGAATTTATTTGACAAAGCCTGAGAAGTCTTGCCGAAGGCCTTATCCTGCTTCAAAATATTAGCTATGTAAGAATGTATTAGTAGAAATTTTAATCAATTATAACGCTGAATATTCTGATCCGATTTTTATAAAATATTAATTGTGTTCATCTGAAAATAAATACCTTCAACATCGATTTTATTTTTTCAGAAACGGTTAAACAATTTTAGCGTAAAAGTGGTCACAAAATTTCACCATTTCTACATATTACTACAGCAAGACGATATGTCTGGCTTGTGTAACATTTGCAAAGAAGGAATCTAACCTTTTAAAGTCAATATCCAACTTTAGACAATCGTGTGATACCCAGATAAGAGTCGGTCGTGAAATTAATCCTTAACAAAAAATACTTTATCTCAATAAAATTTTATGCTACTACAGATAAAAGTGATTTTTCAACTTTATTTTTTATAATATTCTAGTATAAAAAAATCTATTCCACATTCGACAATGTGACGTTAAAAATAGGCATATTACAATTAAGAAATCAGTAATGAAAGGCGGAATTAATATTTAATAAATTTCTTACTGGAGCAGTGCAGTACTTTTGCAATGCGAGTTGTACTGAATAAAATAAATTCAGTAAAGTGTGACGTTGGCACATATCGTCACATAAAACGTAAAACCATGTAACTACCATTTTTTTAATTTTACAGGAGAGGGAAAACAGTTTATAAAATAATACAAGTTGTAGTGGCTTCATTGTTTTCTTTTTGATTATACTGTCGCCGAGCATGAGAGTAGAAGCCATAGGTTTCGATATAATATTCGATAATTAATTAAAACTTCGGCTTAAAAATTTTTATCGCTTACATTGTTTTACGTTTCATATGACGATATATCCCTCTTCGGTATTGCCGTTTGTTCACATTCAATTTTTTCGTTTACTTTTACTTTTAGTTTTAAATTTTATTAATGTTTTTTCGTTTTTTGGCGATTATTTTTAGTTTTGGCGCTTTTTCATTGATATTTTTAGTTTTAGCTATTTTTTTGTGGTTTTAGCACTTTCTTCGTTTTGGCGATTTTTTCGGTTTTGGGCGATTTTTTTTAGTTTTGGCGCTTTTTTTCGTTTTGATGATTTTTTTCCATTTAACCGACTTTTTTCGTTTTTTTGACGATGATTTTTTTGGTTTTGGCGATTTTTTAAGTTTTGGTGCTTTTTTTCGTTTAGACGACTTTTGTCAGTTTTTGGCGTTTTTTCAAAGTTTTTTGGCGATCTTTTTAGTTTTTGTGATTTTTTGCGCCTTAGCGATTTTTTACTTTTTGTGCTTTTTTTTCTTTAAGCGCTTTTTTCATTTTGGCGAGTTTTCAAGAGTTTGCAGAGAGTTTAGAACACCCTTTAATTATTATTGTTTTAAGTATCAGTGTTAATTGGTGTAGTCTATTATCAGACGACACCAATAAACACTAACTTAAGCCCTTATGACACTACATTTTTTTTTTAATTTTTCAAGTTTCGGAGAACAGTGCAAATATAATATAATGGGAAATTTTACCAGGTGCAAAGAGTTCAGTTATATTAAGATAAATTCCATATTGTCAAAGCTTTTACTAATGTTATCGATAACAAATGGGGGCCTGTCAAAAAAAATGTAAAAATGTTCAACTTAAAATTGACATTTCAAGCTTGAAACATTAAAGTGTTGTCACGAATTCAGCTTCTTAGCGCCTCTTTTTTTCAACTTTTTTTTCATTTGTCGTTTTATCATAAATAATAAGTAGGCAGCACTTAAAGAAGCCATTACGTTTTGTTTACATTTTGTATAGTTGTTTCTTTCTAGCATTTGCTATTTCTTTCTTTCAATTCTATAGCAAAACAATGCAAGAAAAATGTAGTGTCATAAGGGCTTTAGAAAATGTAAAGTGCGGAAATTGAGTTATATGCGAAAATCAACACATAATACTAATGTCTATCTATCACTATAAAAAAGTTCAGACCTGTAGGACGACCTCAAAAAACGCTATGTATTAGAAACCAAAAATATTAGGCATGAAATGCATAGGAACAAACAACTTTGAAGCTTAATTACTCAGAATTTTGTTTTTTGCACTTGTATCCCTTTGCTTTTAAGCCCCACAATTATAATCTCTTTTCCAAATTCATTGTAAAAATACCACACAATTTCATAAAATCCCTTTAATTAAGCAATTAACTGGTAACTCTGCTGTAATTGCCAAAAAATTTAGTTTTTTCGTGGTCCCCGCTAAAATCAGTCGCTAATTGCTTTAGTTCCGGTAAATTTAAGTTGAAAGTGTGAAATAAATGTTAATGTAATAAAACATAATAAGAATTAATATAATTTATAGGCACTTAGGTAAATCAATAAAAATTGCAACAAAAAGGTGTTAAAAAATAGTTTTTATTAAAATATGTAAATCATTCAATAAGAAATGTGTATGTATACAATAAATGGCTTTGCATGAAAGTCTGTTAAAAGTACAAATGCAAAAGTTTCATGTTGTTGTTGTTATTAATAGTATTTTTGAAGTGTTTCTTTCTCATGGCACTCAGTTGCATTTGTGTATGTGTTATTGTTGTTTTGTGTTTAGGCATGAAAGAAATGCAAGAGAAAAAAATTAAAACTCTCAACAGAAAAAGCAGAGCGAATTTTTTTGTGTTTTGTTTATAAGAAAAGCATCACGTGGTTTTTTTCAAGCCATATTAAAAAGTGCGTGTTAGAGTTGCCAGTATGTAAAGGAAATATGAATAAATTATGAATAAACCGGTTTCTATTCGGGCGTTTAATAAATAAAAATTATTTAAGTGCAAGTATTCTATGCAAAATTAAGGGGTGAGTAAACTTAAAACTTACTATGTATAGAGTAGTGAGTGTTGTCACTACTCTATACATAACAATATATCATAATTTTTTTCTGGTTCGAACAGCCGAATAATTTTAAGATTTTTTTTCGAATATTCGAACCAATAATTTATAAAGGAAATTTATTCGAATAACCACGTTAAAAACCACGATTTTTAGGGTTCCGTACAACAAAAGTGTAAAGGAACCCTATTGTTTTCGCTACGCTGTCCGTCTGTCACATGCTCTTTTCTCGGGCACCGTAAGAGCTACGGACCTGAAATTTTCACAGAATATGTAAGACTTTGCCCGCTACAACAACAAATATATGGCAGCTAAAAATTAAAGGGTGTTCTAAAGCGAGAAACGAAACATGTTGAAATACTAAAGTAATATACAAACTAGATGGCTGCAAAGTGTACACAAATGTATTCGTAGAATGTACTCGTATGAATTTCGTGTGTGCATAGATGTATGTTGTTATGTATATACTTATGTATACATGCATGTATACATATGTGTGTACATTCATAGCCACGACCAAATATACATATGTATATACATACATATATACACACACATATAAAAAAACATACATACGAGTACTTTCGAAGATATTCGTGCAGCCCTCTAATACAAACACTTCGTTTAACGTTTTTTTTAATTTCAAGAGTTTGCCTCTTACGGTTTCCAAGATACAGCAAATTGTCTAAATTACATAGTCAAAATTACATTAACTGATAGAATACCCTTTAATTTTATTGCTTTATATATCAGTGTTAATTGATGTTGTCTATTCTACAGACTACACTAATTAACACTAACTTTGAAAATTTAAAGTGTCCATATATAAGTGTCTGTATATTACATTAGTATTTCAACATGTTTCGGTGCTCGCTTTAGAGCACCCTTTAATTTTTAACTGTCATATATTTGATGTTGTAGCGGCAAAATTACATATTCTGTGAAAATTTCAGGTCCGTAGCTCTTACGGTTCCCGAGAAAACAACCTGTGATAGACAGACAGACAAACAGACGGATAGCGTAGCGAAAACAATACGGTTCCTTTACAGTTTTGGTATACAGAACCCTAAAAATTTAAAATTGTGCTGAGTTTATTGTCCCTAACCCAGACAACAGAAATATAATACATATGGGTATTTCCACAGGAAAGTCTACTTTGCGTCACGTTCGACCCTAAACAATTATGTTGATTTTTTTAAAGCAACGCAAGTTTTTTTATACTTCTTCGCATGTTTGTGTAGTCCATAAGTAGCTCTACAGTTAGTAAAATTTTAGGAAAAATTGTACCACATGGTTCTGAAAAACAAGCGTACTTTCTTGGTGTCGAACGTGGCAGAAAGTGGACTTTCTTGTGGAAATGCCAATATGTGTAAATCAACAATAGCCCAAAAATGTTTTGGGTCTATTGACATTATTCAAATTTGAAGGTGCTTCGGTAAGCCAGTAATTAGTGCCCTAGGCTATTAGTGTAGAGGTTGAGTGTTTGATTCCAACCTAAGACTCTGGTCTGTTCCACTACAACACGTGAAGAAGGCCTTTGCTACTATTCGCATTAAATTAAGTTATAATGCAATTTGTAATTGCATTTGTTTGTATCATATAATAAGTAAAAAATTTGGATGATCGTTCATAATGAAATAATCATCAAAAATATCGATTATGTAAAATACTCAAACCCAATGAATTTGCATTGTTTAATTTTCCCTCCAGTGCTTATTCGTGTAAGCATTTACTTCCACATCTTAAAATTTTTAATGACACACTAAAAACATGCATTTAAAAGGCAAAACATTTCCAATTAATTGGAATAAATTAATTTGACTGACTTACATAAAAATGTCGTATAATTTTAATCAGCATATAAAAGATGTCAACCCATTTCGGTTTTTACGCCTTGAAACATCTACAACAAAAATCAAAAACTTTGTTCCTTTTCACGAAACCCCATTCCCTATATTCCATTTCTGTAAATGATGGAATGAGGTCATGTTATTTGCTGCCGCAAAAACCTCATCATCCAATAACAAAAACAACAATTAAAACAATAAATACAACGAATAAAAAGTTTTATTTGCCTGTGAAGAAAAAAAACATCAAAAGTGTGCCGTGTGTTAAAGTTTTTGCAAAATAAAAAGGAAAATCAAAATCGAAATGAAATGAACCTAGAGACTTTGTTAACCACTACCAATCTGTACTTAACATATTTCTGTTTGTGTTCATCGGTATAATGAACTGTGAACTACCATCAGCCACATTAAAACCCAGCCACCCACTACTTGTCCTCAATGCAGATACTGTGTCGCAAGATTTTTTTTGTGAGGGTTTCTGTGAATGTACATTGTATATAGCGTGCTATACACTGCAACTTTTGCTACACACAGAGTACGGAATTTATGGTTTCGCTTTAAATTTGAATTTTAGGGCTATCCTAGGCGCTGCTGGGGACAAACTTAACAATATAATTAAACCACCTTATTTGTATGGAAGTCCCTGTAAAGGGTGAAATGTGTTTTGAGAAAATGTTGGGAACAAAAAAACAATGGATATTGGTTACACATTTTACCACCCTAGGGGGAATTTTTATGGAGCTATGAGACCTTTTCTTCAATATATTTCTAGTCTGTATTGTAAATTTTTTATGGGAACTCCTTAAGGAATGGAGTAGGCGGAAGGCATGTTTGGAGAAATTCTTAAATAAAAAAAATAATGTGAGTCCGATCACAGGAGAGATGTGTAAACATCTAGTAACGAAACATCTTTTTTTTCGAACTGTACAGCGCTAGCACAATTATATTTTAGTGAAAATTAGTAGCTCCTATTGCGCACTATATGGTGTTTATATGCAGCTGTTAAATATGAATGACAATCTAAAAGACGAAGAAGACTTTAAGTTTGACAAGTTTAGTGTTTTGTTTTCCTTATTTTGCTTTGTTTTAGTAAATTTCTTATTAAAAGTGCAAAAAATCATTTTAAAAGTTATTAAAACTAAATGTTTTTGTATTCATTTTATTTATTTGTTTTTATTTGCCTACGATAACATAATGTACGACAATTAGTGAAAATTAGTAGCTACTACTACTACTACTACTAGTACACTACTATTGCGCAATAGATGGTGTTAGTGTATTTCTATGCAGCTGTTAAGTTTCTCTGTACTTCTTGTTGTCCGTATGATTACACTAATACACTCATACATAGCTCACACCGCGTTATTACAATCTTACTCAAAATTTGTGAATGTATTGTGAAAAACATTTTTACCTCCTAGCGTATAGATGTTTACACATCAAAAAATAAAGGGGGTCGCCCCTACATTTACCCCTCTAAGAGCATCCTAGGAGCTGTAGGGACCAATTTTTTAAAATATTATAAAATTTTTGATTTTATATGGGAGCCTCCTTAAAGAATAGAGATAGGGGGTAAGTATGAAAAAAAAAATTCGAAAAGGAAAAACTTTAGGGTGGTCGGCCCTACATTTTACCTCTCTAGGAGTGGGTCTGTGGCAGTTATGGAGTTTTTTTTTTAATTTTTTCGTTGACGGTCTTTCCACCGCTATAGAGCCAGCAACAATATACTTATATTTATTTATTCATAGTTCCATATATGCTATCATGAGGTAAATTTTTAGTTAGGAGGAATTGACAAAAAAAAATTTTTTTGTGGTGTTTTGGAAGCTGCCGCCGCTCATCCCGCCAACGAAACCACATCTGACTTTCACGAGGCTTTATGATACTACTCTCTGATGCGTCACCCAATTATCGTTCGAGAAGAGATAATTGACCAAATTTGTCCCTGGCTACTGGAATATACATATATAGATCAAGGCGAATTAATTTCATCAGGTAGTGTTGATTCTGAAACAATTAAAACATTACAACAACATTGGACATCGTAGCCCCTATGCCAACATATACAAATTTTGACATAAGACCCCCTGATTTGCAGAAAAAAAGTAGAACAGTTGTGCTTATAATATCACCTACATATGTTCACCTTGATATAAATAATAGATATAACTCATATCACAGAAAAAAGTTAAATCCGATTTCAATTACGAAAACTCCAAATGAAATTAATTGTGTTGTTGATGTTCAGCCTACGACGAAAATTGTATATTCAATCACTGAAATTCAAATTTTCAATTACTAAAAATTTTTTTTCTTGATCACATGAGTAATTGATTCAATAACGAAATTAATTGAAACTATTTGTCATTTTTTATTAAATATATTAATTGAAAATTTTTGAGGAATAATATTTTCTGCGTAGTAATTGAATGCACAATTTTCGTGGTAGGTTAAACTTTAACAACAAAATTAATTGAATTTGCAATTTTCGTAATTGAAATCGTATTTTAGTTTTTTGTGTGCAATTATTATTATTTTTTTTTATTAAATCAATGGCTTTTGTAATTGAATCTTATTTATTGGTATTCTACAAAAATAGGACACAAACTGGAAGCTATTAAAAAATATTTTTGCGGGCAAAAAACCGGATGGTGAAGGGTATCTAAAAATCGGAAAAGATCTTTATTTTATATTCATTTATTTCTTCTTCTGCTCGTTGACACAATAACGAAAGGACGATAAAAACTTTTACAAGTAAAAATTATTACGTTTTATATTTAAACTTTGCGATTAAGTGAGTCATCATTATCATAATCATTATTGTGCTTACGTACATTCATACATCCGTATATAAATTATGAAGAAATGAATATTCGGAAATGTGATGTAGGTTAACAAGCGTTTTTAATGCAGAAAAACAAAATGGAATTGACAGTACAAAGAAATTATGATATTAACCAATATGTGTACATACATACATACATACATATGGACATATGTATGTATGTCAAAAGACAACAAGTGATAGGAAAGAAGAAAATGTGAAATTAAAAGAGGCTCCATTTAAGTAAGAGAGGGAGTCACAAATAATTCATTCTTATTTCATTTGGCGCTTACAGGAAGTATTGGTAAAAATAACAATAACAATTTATAGTTTTTATAATATTATATTTGTTATTGTTGTTGGTATTGGTATAGTGGGGCATATAACTAAAATCAAATGAAAAAAAAGAATTGTCACCGAATACGGCAGCACCGAGTAGGTGGCAGGATACGAAAGAAATAATGTCAATGATATTCGTGTCACTGACAATCTAAGTTGAAAGTTTAGATAGAGTATGTGTGTGTGTTTGTGTGTGTGTAAATAGTGAAAGTGATGACGTGATAAATTTTTACAAAACATTACATTACATTCCTGTCCATTTAATTTATAGG
The DNA here is from genome assembly GCA_956483635.1 of Panzeria rudis. NCBI lineage: Eukaryota > Metazoa > Arthropoda > Insecta > Diptera > Tachinidae > Panzeria > Panzeria rudis. Next base: position 152,950,852 of record OY101448.1, on the reverse strand, counting down.
TTGTTGTTGTTACGTTTCATGTATGCCTGTATACATGTTGTTTTGTTGTATTTAACACTACATATTGTTATTTTTGTTGATTTTTTACGGAAAAGGAAACCATTCTCGGCATGTTGATTGTTTTTTAAGTGCTTTGCAGTTGATTTACTTTTTTTTCATTACACTTTCTTTAGCCTTTGTTAAATTTTATAAACCTTTAACTAGTTTTGTGTCCAAATGAATGCGTGTTAAAATTTATAACAGATATGCAATAAACAATTGAATGTGATAAATATAGTTTAATTATGTAATTAATTTCCATTAAAAAAAATGAAAACAAATTACATAATTGAAAAAAGCTTTAGCTGATTATTTAACTGTGAAAGCGCGTGCACATTAATTTGGGGTGGAGCAACGATGTATGAAGGGGAAGAAAAGTTGTCAAATCGATTTTGAATACCTCCAGAAAGTTGCACGTTGGTAATTTATTTATATACAATAATTATTTTGTTTGAATTTTTTTGACACATCTTTTAGCTTTTTACCTCAGCTGGAAGTTAGAATAACTTTCTGAATCTAATTTTAACTTGCTGCATTAATATGGAAAACAAATGTATAATTTATTTTAATTTAAAGTACTTGATTTTAGGAAAAAACTAAATTTTGTAGTTGTGCACAAAAATGCCAACCACCCAACTAGGGATGGGCAAAAATATCGATACATCGATATTTTCTCAAATATATATCGATATACATCGTCGATATTTTTAATTGCAATATATCGATATACTTGCTTATGGAAGTAAAAAAATAGCATCTGAAAATTTCATATACGTATGTGTCGACGTCAGGGCAGTGAAAAAAATGCTTTGTGCGGAAGTTTTGAGCAATATATTTGTATAATTAATAGGCAAATTGATTTTGTGTTATATCTTTTACCATCACATTAGGCAATATAATTCGACAAAATTCAATTAAATTGAAAGGAATTTATTTGTAGACATGCACAATCTATATTTTGTTAAAATCGTTTCAGTAATTTTTAACTGTAACACTACTCAAAAAATTTTCGTAAAATGAATTAAACTGACATGGCTCTACTTGGTGTGAAAAGTCTTAAAGTTCCTTATTAAGGATCTGAAATTAGACAAGGTCCAGCATGTACAGATATCACGTTATATAAAAAAAGTTTTCGAAAAACTGTTAAAAAATGACAAATATTGTAGTATTGTGTAAATTCATTAAATTTGGACTTGAAATCATAAAGTATTCTTCCCTTTTCGTTTTGAGGACGGGTGGTAATTGACGAAATAGAGAACAACGTCGAGGCTAAAAGCCAAAATTTTAATATGCATAAATTTATATTTATAAACTTTACACCAAGTTTAAATTCATTAAAATCGGATAATATTTGTAAAAGTTATGAGTCCGACAAAGTTTTTCATGCTTGACGACCTGCAGCTCAACGTGTATTTCAACAGGGTGGTCCAAATTTTAATATTCTTAAAGCTTATGTGGTCCTCTATGATTTTTACATACAATTTTTGTAATCGGATCACAAGTTTCAAAGATACAGATGAATTACCCTTTTTTCCAATTGGAAGCACTGTGCATCTTCGGCCTGCTACTTTCGGCGTTATGCCATCAGGCGGCTACTTTCGGCCTTATGCCATTTTCAGAACACCTTCGATTGGTCACCTTCTGTAGGCCACCTTCGGCCGACAACCTTTGGTCGGCCACGTTCGGTCGCTATGTCTGACGCCCCACATCTTTATCGCCGTTCGACACACCGGATCCAGCGCCATTACCCGCACCTAAACTAAAAGTTATAGTTTAAAAACAAAAATTTTACCTACCTTGACGATACCAAGTAAACGAAGATAGTAATTTCAACCTCTAGATGAAGAAAGAGGATAATTCCTCCAAAAGAAACAACTATCGCCTGGAAGATGCTTAGGCGATACGTATGCGATACCTGGGCGGTACTTCTCAAGAATTTAGCCGATACACCTTCATTTAGTAAGAGCACCAACCACTAGTCAAGACACAAACCTGGTCCAAGGATTCCCAAAAACTTGAAAAAATCTCCCCAAAATTTCAGAAGTTCTCTGGACTCTCAAAAACTAAGATATAAATCTCCACAAAATCTCAGAAGTACCCCGGATTTCCAAAAGCTAGGATACAAATTTCCCCAAAATCTCAGAGCTTCCCCGTAAAACAACGGCAACACAAAAACCGTGAAAGTACCATGACGGCAACACTTAGTTTTTAAGGAATTTAACCTTCGCGCCGGCTTGCTGACTTTGTTTGTAATTATAAAATGGCCCAAAAATTTTTTATTGAAAACAACAACACGAGTTTTGGGGCCATTTTTGGTTCAACACTGATCCGAATAGGGAAATGTAAAAGGGGACTTTACTTATCTGCACGTTCCCGCTTCCGGTAACACAACGGGACCTATAAGGACCCAAGTGGGCCGGTTTTAATCTTTAATCTGGCAACCTGTACAACCTAACCTAACCTTCGCGCCGGCTTTGCTGACTTTGTTTGTAATTTTCGTTCACCGTATTTCTTAGAATATTTGTTACACGTATTTTTTTATTAAACAAAATTGTTATCTCAGGAACTACCTAACGGGTATACACTTTTTTCCCACAATGTGTTCGTTAGTATGTCTAGTTTTTGTGTGGTGGGAAAATTGTAAAAGTTATTTGCGAATATAAAATGTACAGGGTCAAAGCTAAAATAACTAAAAAAAGGACATTTCTAACCTCCTTGCGATAAAACTCAAATGACAGGAAATTTTATGCGGATTAAGAATCTATGAAAAGATTTGATCATTTCGATGTTGAAATTTGAAATATATAGAGAAATAGCAAAAAAAAATTATATGTAACCTAAAAACAAAGAGGTGCATATTACTACTAATTGTGACGTGTTGTAAAAATTATAATGATGCAACTTTGTATTGTTCAGGTGGCGAATCATTTGGGCTTGAAGAAAAGCTCGGCTCATTTTTCAGTGTTGCGTAGTGTAATCGTTGAAATTTTGTACTAATACACTTACACATAAAATATATAATTCATATGCAAGATGATATTTTGTTATTTCTTTTGCAGTCCCATTATAGGGTCAATTTCAACTAAATCTAAGCCATTTTATAAGTATTTATATGCGGATGTGCACAATCTATCTTTTTTTTAATTTTCCAAAATTTTCGCCATGTGAACTTTAGACGAAATACTAAAAAAAATACTTACTGGTCTTGTTTAAACTAAAAAATCTCAATTATTTCATTGCATAAACAGTTTTGGGCTCAATGAAAAATGGCCCCAATGAAAAATGGTCCCAAACCAAAAATGAAAAATGGCCCCAAAATTTTGTATTGAAAACAATAACACGAGTTTTGGGGCCGTTTTTTCCTATTTTTGGGCCATTTTTCATATTTTATTTTTTAAATTGGGCAATTTTTTTCTTGTATTTTGAGGCCGTTTTTCATTTTTAAGTTTGGGGCCATTTTTCATTTTTTATAAAATGAAATATGACCCTAAGCTTAAAAATTAAAAATGGCACTAAGATATAAAAAAATGGCTCCAAATTAGAAAATATAAAATGAAAAATAGCCCCAAAATAGGAAAAATGGCTCCAACAATCTTTTGTTGTTGTTTTCAATAGAAAATTGGGGGCCATTTTTCGATGCAGTGCTATTAACATATGGGAAATAAACGCAGATTTTGTTAGCTATTGCCATTATAATCTGCCTTTAGCCAGTCTTGATAAAGGATTTTATCTGCTCGAAGAAGGGCTTCGCTGAATAATGATTTTTGCATAGCCGGCCTTCGGTCGGGCATAACGGGTTTCCCCTAGGTATATCGAAAGGCGGCTCCGCCAAGTAAAGATTTTTGCATAGCTGGTCTATGGCCGGGCTTAAGAGTTTTTCTCTCTCGGTATATTGAAAAGTGACTATGCAAAAATTCTTACTCAATGAAGCCGCTTTTCGATATACCTAAAAAAAGTGTTTAAGCCCGGCCGACGGCCGCCTATGCAGCAATCTTTACTCAACGAAGCAGCTTTTCGATATACCTAGAGGAAAAAATTCTTAAGCCCGGCTGCCGAAGGCAGGCTATGCAAAAATCGTTCCTCAGCGAAGACGCTTTTCGTTATACTGAGAGGAAAAAACCCTTAAGATCGGCCGAAGGCCGTCTATGCAAACATCTTTATTCAGCGAAGCCGCTTATCGATATACCTAGAGGAAAAAAAATCTTAAGCCCGGCCGAAGTCCATTTATGCAGGAATATTTCCTTACCTCGTTTTACGAAAAATGGTCCCAGAAGAAGCAAAATGGCCCTAAATAAAATATGAAAAATAGGAAAAAATGGTCCCAAATAAATAAATAAAAAAAAATTCAAAATGGTTCTAATATAGGAAAAATGACCCAAAAAACTTTGTTGTTGTTTTAAATGAAAAAATTTGGGGCCATTTTTCCAAAATGGCCCAAATATTTTCTATTGCAAACAACAACAAACAATGTTGGGCGCATTTTTCCTATTTTGAGACCAGTTTTCATTTTTGGTTTGGGGCCATTTTTCAGTTCGGAGCCATTCTTCATTTTCACTTTGGGGCCATTTTTCATTGGCGCCATTTTTGAAGAAACCACAGTTTTGCTTTGCTAAAAATTTCCGAATACAGAAAACTACAACTTTAAAATTTTTTTAGATTTTTAAAGTCTTACGAAACCTTGCCTTAATAGTATTGTAACATTAAAAATGTTAATGAAACACGTTAAAAACTCCTACATTTTTTGCCATTTCATTTTTATATTGTTTTGCGGTTTGTCAATTTTGTCATTATTTTTTGTAAATATTTATTTAATATTTTTCCTCTTGAAATGAGAAATCCTTTAAAAAAGACATATCCTTTTTACAACATGAAAAACATAAATTTGTGAGTAGTTCTCTGTTATTTAGTACAGAAATATGTTTGTTCATGAGAAACAAAGGAAATGATATTACCACAATAATATATGTATGTACATAAATGCAAAGCTTTAATGGTGGTTAGCATTAGGGCGGTTCAATATAAATAAAATAATTTTTAACAAAGTAGTTCCTTTGGACTTCGAAGACTAGAGTAGGTAAAATTTAAATAAGTTTTATACTGGAAAGTGTTTGTTATTATTTTTGTTTTAATCACAAAATTTGAATTAAGTTACTCATGTCAAAGAAGAGATTTATAGCATGTCCCCCGATATCGAACGAACGATAAGGTTAGAGTTCTTAATGAACAGAAACTGATTTGAATCCAACTAGAAGTCCAGCGTACGATATTGTTTGACATCTTGGAATCAGATAAGAGCAGACATGAGTCCTTTCATAAGCAATCGATGAATTAACAAAAATTTAAAAATTTTAACTGAAACTGTGAACATCCTTAATAATGTTGTTTCTTACCATTATAGTGTTAATGGATGGGTTATATTGTATTCGTTTTTTTTTTCAAGTACATACATATGCAATTACATGTACGAATACATGCATTCACAAACATTTGAGAACATACATTTGTATGTATTTATAACATTTACATATGTATAAATGAACACATAAATATTTACCATTCCATGTGCGTGCATACAAAATGCAAACATATTTTTGTTATGTATGAACATATTACAGTTCGACTCTTTTACTATCATTGCTATTACACGTCCCATAATTATGGTCATTAAATATGTCTCTCCAAGTGTCTGGCTTTTTGTTTCTTTCCGTTACCAAATGCTTGTAACAAAAATTGCTGTTTTATGTTAAATTCCATTCATAAGTATTGACACTCAGATACAGAAACTTTAGCAATTTGTATATTTCGAATGAAAAAACGAAACAAGTGCAAACGACACTTGATTCTTTATGTTTTTAATTATCCTTTTTGAAATGAGTAGATAAAAAACATAAAACTATGTAAATGTTTACACTATCTGCTATGAAAATGTACTTGTTGGTTGTTGTACTATTCGAAGTTGCTTTAAAACAGATTAAAATTACAGTTTTAATATGTTAAATCCTTTAGCTGCTAAAAAAAATTACTACAGTTGACTTTAATTAAAAAATGTTACAAGCAATGCTCGATTGTTTTAAAAAAGAGCATAAGAGGTCAGATAGTTAAGTTTTAGTAACTTATTTCAGCGCATAAAAGAACACAAAAAACATTGGTTGCGTTCATAAGACGTACATAGCTGTTGAGCTCAACTGTTGTGAAACTGGTGGCAACTGTTGCGCCCAACAGTTACATTTTAGAAACGGTTTATGGATATACATTCAAAAACATTACTTAAAATTTTGAATCATATATTGTCTAACTTTGTGTGGAAAATTTATTAAATGCTATGTAAAAGCATCTCCAAATTTTAAAAACGGCGAACAAATTAAAAAAAAATCTTGTCAGGGCACAGATTTTTGAAAGTTCCTTGAACAACATATATACCATTCGAGAGGTCGCAGCTTCTTCTTTCAAAATCCGCTGAGAAACTTCAAATCGGTTGATATTAAAATAAGTAACTGGCTTATAATTGCATTAAGGTATCAAACTCCGATTTTTTTTACCCGTAATTTAAGATTTTGGAGCTGTTTGGCAAATTTCAAAAACAGGTTCTTGTTGTACTCGACAATACCTACCAGGTATCACTTCACATTTATTTCTACTTCATTATTTTTTGTGTCACTGTGTTATTTTATACCCATAGAAAACTATACGAAAACGAAAATATTAGCTGCTGCTTAATCCCTAAAAAATGTACAGAAATATACGAATTAGATGTTTTCTTATAGATTTCGGCACATATAATACAAATTTATCCAAAAAGCAATTTGTCAAAAAAAAAATAATGCAAAAAAGCACTTTTTGTTCTGCGGATCCTCATGTATAAAAAAAGAACGCACACAAAAAAATTATCACCAAAAATTTTTCAAACAAAAGTTTGTCTGAAAACAAATTTTATTTTCAGTAAATGTTCTTTACATAATCAATGAATTGTTTGTTTGACTCTTATTTCGGACCCAAACACCAAAAACAAGAACAAAATCTGTGTCATAAAAAACAAAGCCGATTACGACATACACACAAATAACAACAACAACAACAACAACAATGATAGCAAAAGGAATGCGACTGTACCAAGTTTGTTTACTGAAGATTTTGAATAATGAATCAATTCGTTAATGTCGTTGCGTTAATTCTCATTCATTTTTTTAGAGTCTTTAGATAAACATTCAGACTTGAACACCTTTAACAAAGTGAAATTTTCTAAATTTTTAGTGGATGATAGTAATTCCATTTAGCCGGGTGTGACCATTTTACAAAAATTTTTTGTTATAAATCAAGAATATAAAATTTTTTATTAAAAAAAACGTTGCGGCTCTCAATGACATTAAGTTTAAAGTCGTTGAATAACGGGTAGACACTGATAGAACACGATTTATGCTCAGAATGGTCTTAGTTTTAAAGAATTATGACTTTCAGCATAAATTCTGTAAAATTTTGACTATAAGGTACACAATATTTTTGGTATAGATATCTGTTCAAAGTGTTTTTAATTGTATTGTGTATTTACTCTTTGACAAAAGATTATTATTCTTATTAAAAAAACTATTTTTGAAATGAGACGGGTGTGACCTAGTACGAAAAAATAAAAAATTCGAAGAAATAAAACTTTTTATTGGTTTAATTAATATAAATAATATAAAGATAAACTCATAAGAAAATACTAAGACATTAAATTATTTGCTATCCGTTCTATTATAGACAGCAGAATACTCTAGCTGAATATTTTTTCAAATTCAATAAAAAACAAAAAAATACATTCTTTTCAGAGATAACGGTTTTTATTAATAATGAGAAAGGGAATAAAAGAAAATCTGAAATAAATATGAAACATACAAGGAGGGAGAGCAAAATGTTTCTTGCATGATCATATAAAAGTGCCTTAAATTGATTAAAAAATATTAAATAGTGTTTTTTTGCTATTTTTTCTATAATTGTCATTCTCTAAAAGCATCAATTGAGAGATTTTTATTAAAAATGAGAAATTTTTTTTTCCTTGCATAGGGCGGTTTTACGTGGAGTCACTCTGATGATGATGAAGACCCAGATAGAAATTTTGTTTAATATATTACAAAAAATCCGTTAAATATAAAATCCATTAAATAAACGATTTTGTTTAATATTTGTTAGTATTTTTACACTAATTGTTTTATAAATTCAGACAAAAATATTGTTTGATATTTTTCAGAAATACCGTTAAATATTTTTGTTTGATTTAGTAAATTCTTTTGTGTACAATTTGTAAATATTTTTAGACAAATTGTTTTATAGATCTAAGCAATTTGTTCACTGAAAAAAACACGTTTTTTTTTGCAATGAACTTGTTGAGATATTTTGTCTATATTTACAAAATTTGTTTGTAGATGCGTTCCTTGACAAAATATTTACTATTTTATGGAACTCCTTTGCAGAAAATGAAATTTAGTTTTTTCTGTGCACGGTGTCATGGGCGCCCGGTTGGAACGAAGTTCCTGTCACCTTAGGCCTACCCCTACCGGCGACCCTTGAAAACTTTCTACCAAAATTCTGCCTGTATAGCCGAAAATGTTTATTTCATGCCTCAGGCGCTTCTTCTGATAACAGCCCAATAGGCAACATTGCCTCATTCATAACTGTTGCGCCATGTATTAAAATCTTGTGCGTTGTAGGTATGACAGAATGCCAGTGATAAAGAGTAACGTAAAGTTTTGCAGTATCTAAGCAATAATCGGCAAACTCGTGCAAATGGATTTTGTGACTACTTGATATTACTTCAATAATAACTTTGAAACGGTCGATAAAATCAAATTCAATTCCAGCTATTTCTGCAACTTATTCAGAATTGGAAAAAAATCTTCTGCTAGTGTTACCTTCGTTGGTGTTTCGAAATCCAGTTTTCGGTACGTCCACTATTAGCCCTAATTCACTTCTAAATTTTTCTCGGATATTTCTTTCTTCGTTTTAACAATGGCTTTTCCGCATCACTAAAAATTGTCTAACTTAAAATTGTAATTTCTCTTCAATGGGCTTAGTATTAGATTCCTGTACTATTTGGAATAACTTTAATCTTGTATACACTTTTGCCATTTTACTCTCAAATCTTCAAAAGGGTTCTGATGACAATTTTGTGCAATATTAAAAAAAACTGAGTACCTGGAGGCCAGATTTGTTTTTTAATATTATTTTCGTTAGCCCAAGTTATTTAATTAGTTTGGCTTAAGTTCGTTCTTAATTTAATCTTTCGATAAAATTATCTTTTATTTTAGAAAGAAATTCTAAAGAAAAATCACAGCATTGAAAATATCGATGATATTTCACGCTGGTAAGACAGAAATCAAAAGCTTAAAACAGTTGAACATGATAAGAAAACATTTAGTGAAGTTCCGAACCATTAAAAAAACAATAATATGTAGTTGAGAATAGTCACGAGATGGAGACTCATCTATTAATTGGTTAAATACAATAAATAGGATTATCGCTCGTTGATTGCTGCTGCCTTCGCTGGCAGTGTGGTCTAGAGGAAAAGAACTCTTATGAAAAAGACTTTGGTGGTCTCAAAACATCTAATGTTAGTTCGACCTTCCATGCATCCAAATTATTCTTTAAATGTTCAATATTTACATGCTTTAGAATTTTTTTCTAACGGCCTTTTCACGGTGTACACTGAAAGAATTTCGCTTCATAAATCCAATGAAAAAATTTCGTTAGATTTTTTTCACAAATCTAAGGAAATAATTTACAATTCTAATGAAATTTCACGAATATTGTGAAAGAATTTCATTGGAGTTGCTTCATTAACTTCCATAGTTTCGCTAGAAAATTTCATTGGATTTACGACAACAACATTTTGCCATTTTATGGAAACCCCTTTAAATGTGGTCAAACATTTTAATTATTACTTAAATTCTTGAAATATATGCCACAAAAATTAAAAAAAAAAAGTTTTATGTTATTGAATGTCACAATTTCAATGAAATGTATTTCATTGATTTGATGAAAAGTTTCATTGGATTTATGAAATAAATAAATCACATTCATATTTTTTTATTTCAACAGTTGGCAACCAAAAGCGAACAATAAAAACGGTTTTATATATTTTTGTTGTTGTACTCTTTCTTATATACTCATGGACACATTGTTTAGACAGTGCTATTGGCTAAAGTAGTTAAGACGTTGCCTATAAGGCAAATTACGAGAATCAAGAGTCTGCGTTCGATACTGTGAGCGGTCATCAACATTGAAAATTTTTCTGATGTGCATTGGCGTCTTCGTTCGTATTTCCAAATGGAATTGTCAATAAACTAAAGTAGTCAATAAAAAAGATAAGTAAATGACGCTACTAAGTAATGTAATAATTTCATTAAAATAATGAAATAATTTCATTAAAATAATGAAATAATTTCATTAAAATAATGACAGAATATCATTAAAATAATGACAGACCTTCATTAAAATAATGAAATAATTTCATTAAAATGATAAAACAGTTTCATTAAAATTATAAAATAATTTCACAGATATAATGAAATATGTTCATTAGCTTAGTGAAATTATTACATTGGAGCAATGAAATTATTTCATATATATAATGACATTTCATTAAAATAGTTTTAACGAAACTTATTTCATTAATCCAACGAAGCGTGACGTTGGTTGAGTTTTAATGAAGTTTTCATTGGATTAATGTAAAAACTCACAAAATTTATGAACAAAATTCTTTCAGTGTATGATTAAGAGTCAACAAGGACTTTAACGGCAAGTTTGGTAGACAAAACTCGCCATTAAAGTCCACGTTAACTTTAAATCGTACATTGTGAAAAACGAACTTAAGCCAAACAAATTAAATAACTTTGGATAAAAAACCATACAGTTCGAATAAAATTCATAGGTCAATTATTACTTTTGTTCTGGTCCAAGGATTCCCAAAAGCTTGGACAATAATCCTCTCAAAAACCCCAGAAGTTCCCCGGACTCGCAAAAACTAGGACAAAAATTTACACAAAGTCTCAGAAGTTCCCCGGATTCCGAAAAACTAGGACAAACATCTCTCCAACATTTTAGAACGTCCCCGGAAAACAACGGCAACACTGAAAACTATGAAAAAACAAAAACGGCTACACAGAGTATTTAAAGAATTTATACATATATATAGGGAACTTCGTTCAAATAATATTTAAGGCTAAGATTACTACTTAATAGGCCTGATTGTGTAAGGCGTTGGCGTAAACGCCTATGTTGTTTTTTGTAATAGATTAAAGTAACACACAACCCGTGTTCTTTAATCTACTACAAAAAACAACTTAGGCGTTTACGCCAACGCCTTCCACAATCAGGCCCAATATTTTAATATTAACAAATAAATTCACTTATGGTGAGAAAAATAAGTTATATAAAATCTTTGCACATCTGTGTATTGCATTTAAAAATAATACACAAACCACTTGTGATAATTTGTCGCTAAGGGATCGCCTTATTTATTTAAAATTTTTTTGTTTTTCATAAAAATTTGTTTATTTAGTAGAACATTCTTGCATGCAGGATTATTGCATGTTTGCCATTACATTTGCGAGCTTAATTTTTGTATCGCATTTCAAACTAAAATTTACATTTTGTTTATAATAATGATTGAAACTCGGTGAAACTGGACGCAAATTGGTTCCGCTTCGCTTGAAAACTGCATGCTAAATAGAATTACATATTTAAAGTTTTTTATAAACACAAAATGTTTAAGCATTTATTATATTTTATATGTTACGGCAAGTTGGCGTGATGTTGCAAAATATATGTATATATTATTTGTAAAACTAAATGTTTGAAATTAACGAATACACGAGGTTTGTCTAGGAATTATTTTGAACAAAATTATGCTGGTAATGTTTTTTTAGTAAGTATGAGTAATATTTGTGGGGAGCAAATATATCATACGTGCAAATATCGATCATACGTGCACAAAACATTGAGTTTAATGGAGGAAGATAATTAGTTCTCCCCTCAAGAGTTACAATATAAGTATAATCTTTTTACTCAGTATTAAGAGAAATGTGACGATTAAATTAGCGTTCTTAACTCAAAAAACGTATTATTGTAGGGCATCTGCGATATTAACTCATTCATATTCTCATATAATGTAGAGTTAAGTTCTAAATAATTTATAAACACATTTCGGACGAACCTTTTTGTTCATAATAAAATATTTGTAATTTGAATGATTGAAACTCGATGAAATTATACACAAATTGGTTTCGCTTGGCTTGAAAACTGCATGCATGAGAATGACGAAATAAAATTACATTTTTAAAATATTTTCTGTATAATAATGTTAAGCATTTGTTATATTTTATGTGTTATGCCAAATTGGCATGTTGTTGCAAAATATAATATTTGTAAAATTAAATGTTTGAAATTAACGAATACACGAGGATTGTCTAGGAATCAGGGACCGTAACTGTTATGACTTTCTTCGAAAAAGTCAAATAATAATATGTAGTTATTTTTTGACCAATATATTTTCGGTCAAAAAATAATGCTTATTTTTTTACTATTATGTTTTAGGTCAAAAATAAAAGTTAAAATGTGACTGATATTTTTTTGTCAAAAATAAAAGTTAAAATTTGACCGATATTTTTTTGGTCAAAAATAAAAGTTAAAATTTCAAAAAAGAGCAAGTGATAATTGGAGCTAATAATCTCACTTGATGAATATCCTACTAATCAACATCGATTTAACTTGTAAGTGAATATAAGGAGCATCAATAGCTCTTATATATAATTTCGTTATATAAATTGGTTCAATAGTTGATGCTCCTGCTCACTAATATCAAGCATGACAAGAGGTTAGAATAAACAAAAAATGCTGGGGTAGCGACTTCTAACTCCATTTAAATTTTAACTTTTATTTTTGACCAAAAAAATATCAGTAAAATTTTAACTTTTATTATTGACTAAAAAAATTTCAGTCACATTTGAACTTTTATTTTTGACAAAAAAAATATCGGTCAAATTTTAACTTCTATTTTTGACCGAAAAATTATGAGTCAAAAAATAATAGTTATATTTTGACTTTTTTGAAAAAAAGTAACAAAATAAAAGTATTTTTAGATTTGTATTCCTTAGCTCACGACCATCTCATTGCTATACTCAAATATCGTATAGACAAATTATTTCTGTCTGACTTTTTGAACTGAAATTTTGATAATAACTGTTATTTTCGGTCCCTGCTAGGAATTATTTTGATTATATTTGAGTGCGTATGATTAATATTATTTGCAACAAAAATACTATCAATCATACGTTAACAGTATATTGAGTTCAATGGTAGAATTACTACACATTCTTGCACAATGTGTATTTAGGTTTTTAATAATCTATAAAAATATCAGACCACCCTTTTGGTTCATAATAAAATATTTATAATTTTCTAATATTTACTAGTATGCATAACTTCCAGCTTATGTTTGCATGACATTTATCGTTTCTATACATTCTACTTGCTAAATGCACCCATCTTAATTTTTTCTTATTTATGTCGAGTTGTTAAGCTTGTAAATATCATGCAACACCAACAATATTGTTGTCCTCTAGTAGTTTTACTCGTTTCGTACAACTTTTATAAAAAAAATGCAACAAATAGTTTTTCTCCTCTTTTCCATTTTCCATACTTTACATTTCCACATCTGTGAAATTTATGTTTGGTCAACATTGTTTGGAAGCCTCAAGGAAGGAATACTATAGTTTTTTTTTTAAATATTTTATGTTCTAACAAAGACCGGAAGTTATGACGGGTTAGCAAAAATGTAGAAAAAGCAAAAGGATAAAAAGTATAAAAAAAGAAGGCAACAACTAAACAACAAATAAAGAAAATAAAGGAACGGAAAGAATTCTTTGTGCATCTGAAAGAAAAAAAATTATTTTTAATATGTTTAATTTTGTTATTTGGTTTGAACACGTCATAAACTTAAGATATGTGCAAACGTAAGCAAAAATGCACATTAAACTAGGTTAAAGTATTTATTGGAATTGTGTTATAGTAGAAGTACTCCTAGTCAGGCCACCGATAAAAATAAAATCTATTTTTAAGCGACTTTGAAAAAAGAATAGGTCATTAGTTTGTTTTTATGTGTGTTCCCTCAGAACGCCACCATTTGTAAGCCTGGCTTAGGATTTTTTTTCTTTATTTGAAAGGATGTACTTCCAGATTGGTATCGTTGAAAAGTGGCAGCATCATGCCCATCCAAAGTAAAAAACAATTCTTTTTCAAACTACTTCTACATGAACGATTCTTATGATTAAAAAAGTGGGCAGTGCCACACCCATGCAAAGTAAAAATTCTTTTTCAACAACTTCTACTGAACCGGATCTTATTAAACCTTGCACACGCATTTAGTGATCGTTACAATGCAGCAATGATTCGAAAAGTAGGCCCCAACCCAATAAGTATTATTTTTCAACAACTTTTATTTAACAGATTTTTATGCAACTTTTCGCCATATGGATGGTTATTTTGAACCATATATTGGTTATTTTGAACCATACGTATGGCGCGAATCCTGCATAGCGTACGACACATTCGTACGCGTTTTCAGATTAGAATATAAACATTTTTGGTTTTTCAAAAGAGATACCTTCAACTTATGCATAGTGTTTAGTGAGATTTAATTGTACTTTCGAATAGCATAAAACATAATTTTTAATAGCTATTTGTTCCGAAATATTTGATCACAAAGTATTGTGACGCACGCTACAAAAGTGGAATTAACATTGAAAGTTGAAGTATGTTTTCGTAATTTTTAGCGAAGTTTGCATAATAAAGCGCACAAAATTTAATTCATAACAGAAAGAGAAATATAAGAGAATTCTAAAATAATTTATTTGCAGCCAAAAATTTTTGTCGTTTCTTATCAAAAGCCGTGAAGCCTTTGTGACGTATGCTACGTGACGAACGTTACAATTTTTTCTTAATAGATATAAATTTTTAATTGTACAATTTACAACAAAAATGTGTTTAGTAGAGTTTTAGATAATAATATTATTCAAAAGAAAGTTTAAAAAAAAAATTTCATATTCCTTATAGTTTACGAGATAATGTAAAACAATAGCCACTCCCTTATTTTCAATCGCTCATCTCCGATCTTGAAAATTCAAACTTAAGCTTACGGTCACACGTATAGCTAAACACATAAAAATAGCATCCTATATGAAATGAAAAGTTAGGTCTTTTTTTCGGTGCAGGTCTATCCCTGCCATTCATAAAGGGATCACCTTAAAAAATTTACTTTCACATTATTCATCATAAGTAAGCAGTTTTGACAACTCTAAAGTTCTGTCCTTGGTAGCACAATTCTGGGATTCGTACATATGATTAATTTCAACCATATATGGTTATATTGGACCATATATATGGTTATTTTGAACCACATATGTATATGGCTATTATGAACCATATACGAGGGTGAAAAGTAAAGGGTTACAAGTGCCAAAACTAAAAAAATTTTGTATGTGCAGGAATCAACACTTAATAACAATATCTATCACTATATAAAAATTCAGACCTGTACGATAACTTAAAAAGCCGGTATGTATTAGAAACCAAAAATATTATGTATAAAATGCATGGGAATAAAAAACTTTCAAGCTTAATTACTCAGAATTCAATTTTTTGCACTGTACACCTTTGCTTATTTTGAACCATATATTTATTAATAGTATGTTGCTCCACGATTATGGTTGCCTCAACCATGTTTTTTTTGCGTGTAGTAAAAATTCGGGGTTTCGGATATTACAAAACTACATTAGTTTTACTACACACCAATACACGCAAAGAAAAAACATGGTTGATGCAACCATAATCGAAGAGCAACATACTATTATGGAATATATGGTTGAAAACAACCATATATATAGTTCAAAACAACCACATACATGGTTCAAGCAACCATATGTATGTTTAAAAACAACGATATATATAATTCAAAATTACAATAAATAGTTTGCAATAACCATATATATGGTTAAAAACAACCATATGCATAGTTCAAGCAACCATGTATATGGTTCAAAACAGCCATATATATTGTTCAAAATTACAAAATATGGTCTGAAGTAACCATATATATGTTTAAAATTAACCATATAAATGTCACTAAATAGCCATATATATTGTTCTATATAATCATATATTTATTGTTTTCTTAACCATAATGACAGGAGCTAAACAAATTTTATTATTTGAATTTAAATCAAAAACTAAATTTTTCAGCTGGTCAGTGTGTTGAATCTGAAATAAAAATTATTATCTATTTGCACATAGATACGAGTACATACATATTTGTTGACACATGTTATATTTACAATCGGGCATGTTCTGAAAAACATTTCGTTGTGAAATTGGCAACTTTCAGGATAGAATCCAACTAAAAAGCTCACTTATTGGAGGTCTTCAGTTGGTTTTTGTGTTTCAGATATTTCACATATATTATGAGAACAAAGCTACGAATGCACTAAATTGTCCGGTTAAAGAACACTTTTCTTCGCTTTTGAAATTTTTCGATTTCAAAACTAAATGGTCTTCAGAACATTGCCGAACATTAATTGCCGGAATATATCACTTTTTGTTATTTTAATTTTTTTTTCACACCAACCGCTCACAAAAATAAACCACAAACAAAACACACCACAAACAAAAAGCATTCAACAAAGGGATAGAATAAAAACTTTTTGGGAACCAGAGAGCCATGTCTGTTTTGTAACCATAGCTTTATTGCAAACAAAATAGTATAGATAGGAACGATATTTTATTATTATAGAACCATTCTGTTGTTGAATTTCTGTACTCAGAATTTTTTCAACAATATATATTGTTCAAGCCAACCATGTGTCAATTTTCATGAAATCTAATAGTTTCATGATTAAATGTAAACGTTAGTTTTTTGCCTTAAACTAATTAAGGCTCACAGTCACTTAATACAATAATAAGTTATTTGCCACATTCAAAAACGGTGTAGGGAAACATGTCATTGCTGACGCAACCATGCCACAACCATATCTTTTGTTTGCGTGTATGTGGCTTTATAAATAGTTAATAAAAACGGTAAATTTTAAACATTTCTTGATTTTTTATAAATTTAAAGAAAATGAAAAATTTCCAGTTTTGCATAAAAAATTTATTTTCATCATTGTAGTCTGAATATTTCCGAAACCTTTGAGTATATAAAAAAATTTCGCTAGAACGTCTTAAAGGTAATTTTGTTCCAAGTTTTTTTTGTGTTTTTTTTTGTAATAAAAGTGGACTACTCCTTCCAGACATCAGCAATGCATCGTTTTGTCGCTACTGATACTCACTCATGAAATTTTATATACAAGTGAGTAGAGATCATTCAAATTTAACTACTCTGATGTACTCATACTCACAATAACGTTGATTTATAAGTATAAGTACTCATCGTACTCATACC
The DNA here is from genome assembly GCA_956483635.1 of Panzeria rudis. Classification (NCBI taxonomy): domain Eukaryota; kingdom Metazoa; phylum Arthropoda; class Insecta; order Diptera; family Tachinidae; genus Panzeria; species Panzeria rudis. Next base: position 152,933,349 of record OY101448.1, on the reverse strand, counting down.
ACACTTAAATCTGATTCAACTCACTCAACTCATCATAGCCAACCTCATAATTATCATAGCAAACACACAACGCACAAACACGTAAAGGGCATACACACAACATCATAATGATTATTTTAATGTTCGTATGCGAATCATACTTATTTTGCATCGTCTGTACACATTTGCTTAATTCACAAAACCTCTTGTATCTTTGTATCGAGTGTAATATTTGTATTGAATACAATAGTGTAAACTTGTTGTTGATAATTTTCATATAAAAATTAGTGTATTCAATACACTTTTATTTCATATGTTTTGAAAAATTCGTATTTATTACGATACTCAGAGAACATTTGTATGTACTCTCTGCGAGTATTTGTATGTAGGTTGTCCTTCTTTTGTCCATCAATACAATATTACAAGCCGATACAACATATAACATATCAAAAAAATATGGTAGTGATCAAAGGTTATGACCAGGGATCGGACTTTCATGCAACTAAGAATTCGTTTTAAGCGCTTAATAAATCCACCTAAAAATTAAAAATATGCACAAAAATATGCATTTACCTACGAACAAAGTACCAAACCTATGAAAATATTTTGTAAAATTTTTTATTATTATAAGAGAAAAAACATAAAACAAACATACTTGTGTCTATTTTTTAATACAACCGAACTTTAATGCAACCGAACTTTAGTTGGTTGCCAGAAAGTCACTAAATAGGAACCGAAGTTGACAGTTGTCAGATGCCAGTTGCCATGCGTGCATCATTTTCAGCAACTGAGGCTCACTAAGTTGTCATCCATAATCGGCCTATTCATATATGTTTTTCAAAAATTGAGAAATATGCATTAAAAAAATTTTTATTTCTCCAAAAATATGCATTTATTGCCAAATTATGCATTTATTGCCAAGATATATAAAAATATGCACTTACCACCAAGATATGCAAACATATGCAAATACAAATCGACTAATTATCTATGCGAATTTTATGATTCGCATAGATAATTAGTCAATACCTTTTTATCTATCACCAAAAACAAAAAAACATGCATTTGCATGAAAGTCCGAGCCCTGGTTATGACAAAAGTTTCGTATTGTTGCACAGTAGTAGTATAGAGAAAAACTGACGAGCATCAATGTTTGTCAGTTTAGTGTGTGTCATGCATATCTGCCTGTTTAAAGTGCTCTTTATGCACTTACCATCATACAAAAATTTTAATTTATTTAAATTCATAATCATGACGACAATTATTATTGGCTACAATTAATAATAAATATTCACATCTATAACTTTTCAAAATGGCATATTATGATTGACGTTTAAGGCTGCCTGTGATAGTTTCTTGTAATTTATTTCTATATATTTTTTATCGTATTTGCAAACAAGGGACTTTGTAATTGTTTTGTCTCTAAACTTAAACAATTTGTAGTATACATATTATGTATTTTACACATTTATATTTATAGCCAAGACATTCATACATAAATACATACATATGTGTGTACATACATGGAGGAAAGATATAGAGAAGGAGTGGGAGTTGTAAGGGAGTTCAGGATATAAAATAGATTTGAACACAATATTTTGTTTGATGACGTTATGACTCATACAAATGTCGCTGTTGTTTCCACGTCATGTTTTTCTGTTTTGCTTCCTTTAATTTTCAACTGAGAGGTGGCAGAAGGAAACTTTTTGTTATATTTTTTTCATGGAAAGTTGAAGAACAAACAAGTGCTGCTGGTAGGAGTGTGAGAAACTGTGCTAGACAGCAGCTGCTGCTACTCATTCATTATTCCTCCCCAAAGTATTGAAGTAAGAAGGCTTTTGTTGTGGGACGTTTTTTTATTGTACTTAAACTTCATCATCCTGTTTTTGTCGTCTGCCTCTTGTAGCAAGAAGCACCCTCATGTTTTTATTTATTTTTTGCAAACAGAAAATCAAATATAACAATTTTTCCATTGCGACTGCAAGAAATTGTACGAGAAATATAAAACAAAACTTTTATATTCAAATGAAATAAAAATAAAATGAATACAAAAATTAACCTCATGCAGACATTTGGATACATGAAAAATCTTCCACACTAGAGTCATTTAAAATTGTGTCTGTACACATATGCCACGCTCTTCATTTGTATGTATGCAAATGTAGCTGTCTATGCCTAATACGAGTGAGACCTGAAAGGTATTTTAAATACGTAGAAATAGTGGTGACAAATACCAAAGTGGCAAAAGGAACACACACAAATAAACAGACAAATTGATGTATTTTATGTGCCACTTAAGGATATCTAAGATAGAGCATTCATTGTACGATCATTGTAAAGACCATCTGCAAGCAACAAATATCTACATTAAAAGTTTTCAACGAATTTCATTGCTAAAGCCCGTACTAATGTACGGAAAAATTGATTCGTGGACCGCTTTAGAAAAAGTCATTTACTCAGCCTTAATAGAACGACTATTTCGATCATCATATTTAATGATCATGAAAAAACCCTGTATGACACGCTGCACAGTTGTATCGCTTCATACATTTGACGGCAAAAAGTAGAAGGAGCGATAAGATTTGGCACATTGGCTTATAAAAATTCTAAATATGGTTGTTATTGGTACAAGGATTCCTGTCCTTCCCCTAAATGAAAAAAATGTTGTAACTATGAAAATAATAACACCCCACAGCATGTACTTTTGCAGAATAAATGGTAATAAATCTGGAGATTCTGAACTGCTGATTGGATTTAGTAAGCTGCAACTTAAAAAATCTATAAAAGAAGAGTTAGGCTTTATAGCACGTACCTCGGTGACCTTCTGTTTTAAGCACGAGAGGAGCTACAGGGGGCCTAATTTGACCACCCGGGACTTAAAAAAACTTCTGAGGCTTTTAACTTTTTTAAATGTTATCCGATCTCAAAAATTTAAAGCGCTTTCAGTTAAGCTAAAAAGTAAAAAAGAAATAATCTTCTTAAATGTGTTAAAGTGTCTCTCACAGCCTAGAAAATATTTTACTTTAAAGAAAGAAACCAATTAAGTTATGAATTTAGTCGAACTGTATGAGTTTATATCAAAAGAAATTTAATTATTTTGGCTTGAGTTCGGTTTTAATTAAATTTTTCAATTAAACTATATATTTTATTTAGAGATATATGTGAAGCATATAGACGAAGAATGTTGAATGCACGGAGGGTTGAACTGACGTTTCAATAGCTCCCACCGACTTTGATCGAGTGGTCAAGCAGAAAAGAATTCGGAAGAGGTTAGCGGGAGCTATCGAAACGTCAGTTCAACCCTCCGTGCAGTCAAAAATTTTCTTTGTCTTTATGCTTCACATTTATCCCTAAATAAAAATTATAATTTAATGGAAAAATTAAATTAAAACCGAACTCAAGTCAAAATAATTAAATTTCTTTGTAAAGAAAACTATTTTTGTTTGCCTGCCATTTTCTTAATTTTTTGCCTAAAACTGTTTAGCTTACAGTTCTACACTAAATTAAAAGACATTATTTGATTTTTGACAAAATTCTTTGTAAAATTCGAGAAAAACACATGACGCAAGAGGCAATTCATTGATAATGTATCTAGCGCCAAATATTTTGTATTTTGGACATGTACGCTACATTCAGCAATAGCCGAAAATCGTCAATTTTAAAAACAATTTTTGTATTTAAGGGGCTATAACAAACTGTAGTTATGGAATTTGAAAATTCCCCCTTATAACGTTTTATAATGTAGATAGTTCTAAGAATTTTAGGAAAAATGGAAGCGAGACTGTCCATAAATGTGGATATACGCGCAGATTTTTGCAAAAAAAAATTTATGAAGTTGTGTGTATTTAATCGAACTATATGGGTTTTATCCAAAGAAATTTATTATTCAGGCTTTAGCTCGTTCAATTTAATTTTTTTGCAATTACATCATTTTTTATTGAGAAATAATTTTTCAAAGCATGTGGCAATTGAAAAGTACAAAGACCAATTTCTTGACTTCTGTAAGGGTCGAACTGAACATCGATGTTTTCGGGATTAACTACAATCCCATCGTCAGAGCTCTCTATACGCTAGGCTACTCAGCCTCCAAAGTCAAGCGGTAAATATCTGACATTAAACTAAATTGCATTGAAGCTCTACGTTTCCTGGCTTTAAGTTTATTTTTATGGTGGCTTAGAAATTTACCATACTTGGTACTTATCCTAATCAACAACCACACTTGTGCTTTTTGTTTATATTTCTCACCCAAGATTGAGAAAGCTCCTTTCTCTAGTTCTTAGGGTTTACATATGTTTTGTTTTATCCGTATTACACGGGAAACTATCAAGCATATGTTTACCATGTGCCTCTAGTGTTAATAATTGAAGTTGTGTGTATTAACACTAGAGGCACATAGTAAAAAATATGTTAGATAGTGTCAAGTATGGTAAATTTCTAAGCCACCCTACAAATAAGCTTAAAGCCAGGAAGCATAGAGCTTTAATGCAATTTGGTTTAATGCCAGATATTTACCGCTTGACTTTGGAGGCTGAGTAGCCTAGAGTACAGAGAGCTCTGACGATGGGATTGTAGTTAATCCCGAAAACATCGATGATCAGTTCGACCCTTACAAAAGTCAAGAAATTGGTTTTTGTACTTTTCAATTGCCACATGCTTTGAAAAATTATTTCTCAATAAAAAATGATTTAATTGTAAAAAATTAAATTGAACGAACTAAAGCCTGAATAATAAATTTCTTTGGATAAAAAAAATTCATTTTAATAAACATAAAGTTTTGTACCATAAAAAATATATGAATAAATAATTTTATTTTCTTAAATTAACAGTTTTGTCTTTTATATGAGCTTCCTTACTATGAATGAAAAAATTATTCGAATATCTTTTACTGTTCTCGATTGTAGGGTATGTAATTCAAAGTATATATAGAATGCTTTTAGCTTCTTTCCTTTTATTCACACAAATGTTTTAATTTCTAAAATTATACCTAAGCCTCATAAAAAGAAGCCATACACATTACAACCGTTGGTACAACTTGAGTAGATTGTGCACGAAATTGCAACGTTTGTGGACTCGTTGTATTAAGTTGTGTCTTGTACCATATTTACACTATACAACTTTCTTGCATGCAATTTTCATTTTAAGTGAGAGTGTTGAAATAGAAATGTACACATTTTGTATTTCTTCTCTGTCTTTCTCACTGAAAAAAGAGAGTTGCATGCAACAAAGTTGCATAGTGTAAATATGGTATTGGTTGTACGAAAAAATTAGATTTTTTGCCATGTTTTAAATTACTGTTGCGACGTTTTTTTTTGCCTGTCGCATACTATTTAATGTAGTATACGTGCTTATTATTGTTGGGACCACCGTGCAGTAAACATTGAATGTGAGTACTATTTGCGGACAAGAGAAAATGAGAGATTTTTACTTGGTTACAAAATGAAGTTGCAAAATGAAGTTGTGCATGAGATCGCACACTAAATTGTATCGTTTGTGCGACAAACATACAACTTGATTACTAGCTGAGTTGTATCAACGATCGGAAAGTGTATGGCTTACATAAGAACAACAAAACTATACATCTAGTGTTATACAGTATGTTCATGTACGCTTGTCATAACAAAAAAAAAGTATTCATCGTAATTATACAAACTGTTTTTCATGTAAGAGTACTTATTAGTACGAGGGCAGTTTGATAATTCCGTGATGCTTTTAATTTCCTTCGTAGTAACTTTAAATGCAACACTGCTGCCGTCTACCGAAATCTATTAATATACTACTGTCAAATTTTGAGCAAGCTGCGTCATTTAGTTTGTGTTTGAAAGCCACTAAAAGCAGACAACCTCGAGAATTTTAGCAAAATTTTAAAAAAGTGCATTTCGTGTGTCGATTATGCATTGTTGATTAAGCATTATGGGGTGCCTGAGGCTATAGGCATCTCAACTGAGGGTAGGGAAACTCTTTTTTTTCCATTTCAATTTTTCCATAGTCACGGAGTCCGTAATGCATGCTGTTGCTTTTCCACATTAAGAAACTATAAATTATTTCAAACACAAGATTAAATTTTTTTCGGTTTTAGAATATTTATGTTTGCTTCTCTTATTTCACACATGAAATTATACCTTTTTTAAATTGCTGTTCTCCGCAGTCTTGTGTATCGAGCGTTACGCTTTTCTAGTACACTTAATTTCGCAGATTAATTATTGAAATTGCATGAACAACATACACTAAAATAACAGCGTAGGTCTGTTCTGTTAAATATTTAAAATTTTTGTGAACTTGGTAAAATTGTATTACACTGCAAAACATTTCATCAATCAATCATGGTTTGTATCCCAAAAAAATGTATTGAGTGTTATTCATATTTTTTAAATTTAATTTAAAATTTTTAGTGACTAGCCACGGAGTTTATGTTACAATACACCGAAGATTATACAGCTGAATTGTTTTAAGTTCAAAATATAGTGTGTGTTCTGAAAAAATATTGAATTCGTATAAAAATGTATTGAGCGTTACGTAAAAATTTATTTTAAATATAAATTATCTATAAATTTTAAGACGATAAAAAAGTTAACAGCTTCTCAAGGGTAGAAACGATATAAAGAACATTATCCCTTTACAAATTTCAGATTTCCTTTGAAAAAATGTTGATGGTTGTTATATTGTCGAAAAATGTATTTTGCTACGAATAATTATTTGCAATTGACATAACCTTCAACATTGTTGGTCGATTTTATTAAAATTAGTCTTATTTGGAAGAAGAGTTAGTCCACTTTTCGTTCATGTATAAATGTTTGTGAAGAATTATTTTAAAATATAAAAATTTTTTATTTCTCTATGTGAACCCAAGTCATAATTGAAAAAGTGCTCGATAACTTTTAATTTCGTCCTGCAATTATTATAAGTTTCTGTTTTTAGAGAGCAGATGTATAGTGCTTTCAAACCCTATACTCATTTTTAGTGGTGTTTTTTTCGCAAAAATCATTCCCAGAACAAGTGCAAAGGCAAATATACCAGAAAAATTTTACAAAATCGAAATATATAATATTATTTCAGCATCCATTGAATGAGGCGAAAACTATAATAAAAATCCTTTCTTTTCATATATCCTTTAGTTACATTGGTAAACGTTGGCGAAAGTTACAATACTTTTAAAGTATTCCGACATGAGATGTATTTAGCTTTAGCCGTAGAGCCGTTAGTTCGTAACCTGCACGCCTTTGCAAACTACTTATGAAAGTGAAACTCCTCTACTGATGTGTATAGTATCAAACCAGTAAATATTGCTTTTTACAAAAAAAATTATGGATTTTTCGTAGTGAACTATTTCTCTATAGAGCTCCTTCATTAGATTTTTGAAAAGTAATTGTCGAAAATTTTTTGTTTTGCCATCAAAATAACACTGTGTGCTTCATTCGCTCTCTGATGAACTCATGGTCAAACAACGGCTTTGAATAAGGCAATAAGGCCGAATCCACGCAATAAGCGGATGAAAAGTAAAACATAAGAAATATATATCAACATTGAAGTGGCCACATAATGAGGCAGTTGATTGTTGGGCGGCAAATACTAAAAATGACAAAAGTGAATGTAGAGCTCTTAATATTATTATTTTCAAAAACTTCTTGACCAAGCCTCGTATAACATAAATCCATTTTTCTACAAATATTGCTAAATGTTATCAGTGAAATATCTGAACGTGGTAGGAGCTTCAATTTTATGATATTAAAATATTTATATGTATCTATAGTTGCCGGCCGACTGAGTATATTTCTAACTGAAGCATAAAGGAAAAATTGTATTTAAATCCTTAAAACCAACACTAGCACTGTTTCAAGTAACATTTTGTTCAAATGCGTATATATTACATTTCTAAACTAAATCTATTGACAAACAAGAGCTTCAAAAGTTTTATATTACGAATAGATTTTTCTTTACATGTGATGATTTGTCAAAAAAAACTGTTAGAGGCTGTCGTCTTTTGGATTTTATTGCTATTGGTATGGAAAATAAATATTATAAAATGTTTATTCTAAAATAGATTGGAAAAGTTTTCCTTTTTAAGACTACAAAATAAATATAGTACATAGTTTTTTTGAACGCTTTTACATGTCCTTTTTGAATTCTTTTTATAAGTTTCTGTTTAAGCTGTTGTAAGTCTTTCGAACTTATGGGAGCTTATATCCTTAAAAACACTGAATTTAAACAATTCTGGACAGGAAGCGTAGCACTAGTATTTTCATCTTCAAATAATTATAATTTAGAATATTTTGTGTGCTTTATATAAATTTAAATATTCTTAACGCCTGGGTAAATTCTTTGGTGAATTTAATTTATATTAAAGTTAAAGCTGCACAGTGGGGTAGAATAAAAATATTTTGGAAATAAACCAGCCATATCTAAACGGATAGTTTGATAATTATAAAATTGCACACGGCCATAGCAGAGGAGTATTCCTATTTAAGTCAAGAATATGAGTTTCCCATATTGCTCAGGAGCGGAACTATGAAGTCCCAATATGGGGCATTTAAAATTATTCAACACTTATAATTTAATTGTTTTTCACACGACCCCATAAATGTTTTGTGTCTGTCCTCATAGCACTTATAAAATTCTCATAAAATCATGTTTGGCTAAGCACTTCTCATCATTTGAAAATTAAAATTTCTCAATTTTTCAAAATCTAGGTCTAGTATTTTGAAGATATCTGATTCAAACAACAACCGATTGTCACTATAGTTTCGTTGCTAGCTAAACAACAGAATTTTAAATTGCTAAACAAATTTGATGGAAATATTCTTTCTGAGTTGGGAAATACACAATTTTTATTTCGAAAATTGGAATAGTATTGATTTTTTTTTTTTAATGTTTGACGTAAAGAGTATCATCATTATTTTCTTTATGACAACAAATTTTCTTCAGCACATCAAGGCGAATTCATATCAGGTGGCTTTATCAGCACATATGATTGTTTAAGGAACTGCCAAACTTTCCTTATAAATTTTTTTTTAAATAAATTGAAAAAATGTTAATGTAAATTTGTTAATTTGTTTTTACAATTGCTTGAACAAAAAAAGTTGCTTTGTTGTATCAATTCGCCGATGACTACGTTAAAAATCGAAAAAAAAACTTTAAAAAACGCTAAAACCAAAAATTCGTAAAACTAAAAAAAATCGGCAAAAACCCAAATAATCGCAAAACAAGGAAAACTCGCTAAAAAAAAGGAAACAATCACTAAAATTAAAAAAAGCGCCAAAAACAAAAAAATCTCAAAAAACAAAAAAAAAACTTTAAAAAATAAAATCAAATAAAAAAGGATATATGCGTGTTCGTACGGAACCCTTCATGTGCGAGCCAAAGTCGCACTTTACTGGATTTATTTCGTTTTAGTCCTCTTTAATTTTAGCGTCTTTTTAATTTTTTTTTATTTTTGGCGCTTTTTTCGATTTTGTTTTCATTTTGGCGACTTTTTTCTTTTTTTGGAGATTTTTTTCCTGTGGTACTTTTTTCGTTTCAGCGCTTTTTCCATGTAGGCAATTTTTTTCCAATTTCGGCTTTTTTCCAATTTCGGTTTTTTTTAGTTTTGGGGGTTTTTTTTGTTGCTTAGGTGTTTTTTTTAATTTTGGCGAGTTTGTTCGTTTTGGCGATTTACTTTTCGGTTTGTTCGTTGCATTACTTGAAGGGATACCCTTTAATTATTAGTGCCCCATTTAATTATTAGCTTTGTTTATTTCAAGCGTGTAATTATTCCAGTTCATAAGATACAGCTTTATTCATAATTTACATTACCTGTTGGAATACCCTTTAATTTGTATATTTAGTTTGTTTTATTTTTGGCATTCGTTACTTTTGTTGCACTTAAAACGACGCACCTGCTATGAAAATTTCCATAGTTCGCCTCTTCTACGGTTTCTCAGATACAGCTAATTGTCAAAATTACATGGTCAAGATTACATTAACTGATAGAATACCCTTTAATTTTTATTTTGTTTAAATTTTAGTATTTATTGGTATCTATATAATAATACACAGACGTGTCTATGGATGTGTCCGTATTTTAACATGTTTCATTGCTCGCTTTGGAACCCTTTAGTTTTTAACTTTCATAAAAACACATATTCGTTAAAACTTTCAGGCTCGTACCTCTTACGGCTCTCGAGAAATAAGCCTGTGATAGACAGACAGACGGACAGCGTAGCGAAAACAAAAGGGTTCCTTTTCTCCTTTGCTGTACGGACTAATAACTTCATGAAAAGTAAAAAATACAAACTTATTGATACTTTGGCAGCAGTTCAGGAACTACTTTTCGTTCCTGACAAATAACTTAAAATATTTTTCACTGGTACATTAAAGCAAAAATACAGTAATGAAATAAAAAGTGTGAAAAATCTTTGCCAACGAATCCATAGCTGAATGTACAACAAAAATCTCTTAATGATCTACCATGGTGGTAATTTATTTTAACATACTAATCTTCAAAGTATCCTAAATTTCATGTCATTTTTAAATGTTTTATAATTAATATGAACTTTAGTCGTATGACATTTTTTAGCATTTATGAGACACCACTACAACATAAAGTAAATATTTATTTTCTTAAATGAATGAATAATTTAGTAAAGCATACTTTTTAGTATTATATGTAGCCCTCAAATGTTTTTTCTTCTTCTCAAGATACATAACTTTTGCCACAATTCTCTTTTTTTTAAACATTTTGTTACAATCTACTTGTACATAAATATTTTGTCGGGTTTTTGTCTACTCATTGTATTTTAGCCCTGACACTCATATCTGTTTGTTTATTTGCTCAAACCATTTTAACACAAATTTTTCTAATAGATTTTTCTTAAAGAATAATTTATTGCAGATTTATATAGTACTTGTCTTAAATTGTTTTTTTTTGGCACGTTCTGTATATAATTTGCAGTTATACTACTTTTATACTACATATTAATGGTTCGGGTATTTGTAAATATTCTAATAATTTGTAGCAAATATATTTTTTATCCAAATTTATTTATTTAGAGATAAATGTGAAGCATGTAGACAAAGAACATTCTGACTGCGCGGAGGGTTGAACTGATGTTTCGATAGCTCCCGCTAATCTCATCAGAGTTCTTTACCGCTTAGCCCACTCGACCAAAGTCGGAATTTGATATCCAAAAATGTTTTTATATTTTCAGATCCTCTTTTGGTAAAAGTTAAATTAACATTATGCAACAAACTTAAACTTTTGTCATGGCCTTTGACCACCACTATATTTTTTGATGTGTTATGATCCCCTAACTATAAAAACAGTCGAAATTTCAAATTCTATGGACACGTTTTTTGAAATGTTTTTCTAAAATTAGGGATTTATCAAGAGACTGATTTCATCATAACTTGGCAAGCTTTAGTCCCATTTTATTGCAAAAAGTAAAAAATAACTTGGAATAAAATTGCCTTTAAGCCGTTCAAACATTATTTCTTAAAAAATCAATGGTTTCGCAAATATTCAGACCATAATGATGAAATATATAAATTTTTTTATGCAAATGTGGAAAATTCTTATTTATTAAAAATCTGTAAAAATGAAAAATAGCTAAGACTTACCATTTTTATTAATTGATCATAAAGCCACATATGCTATAAATAAAATAAACTTTATTTCATTAAAATCAATGTATAAATATTGATTTTATTCATAATAAAGTGAATCACACAGTTTTTGCAAAATTATCAAGTATTTAACTGTACAATAAAATCTATTTTTTTAGTAACAATGTTCAAACGGCTGATTCTGGTAGAGGCGTTTCGAAAATTTACATATGGGTTTCATTTTAGGGGGAGTTAAATTTCCTCTTGTTTTGCATATAGTTATACAGACTCGGCAACGAATATCTTGTAGGGCTTACGTTTAAGGTATAAGATGTCTTCTACATTTTTATGTGCAACAATACGAGGAACCTTGTTGTGAAACAATTCAGCCCGCGATAATGCCACTGAGGTGAAGTTTTTTTGCCCCTTATTTATTTAGGTCCCAAAAGGATCCATACCGCGAAGAGACAGAGGGTTAAAATATTCTACAAAAATATTAATCATGGTGTTTCACATAAAAGCGCTCAACATATATTATACATTGCCGAGTCAGTATATAACTATGTGCAAAAGATGGGGAGGGGGGAATTTTACCTCCCCCTAAAATGAATTCCAGATGTTAACTTTCAAAACGCTAATACCTGCACACAGAAAAAAAAGGAATGTAAAATCCACATGCCGCAATTTTGATTGCAAATCATATTAAATTTACAAGATATAATTTGTCGTTTGGGTGTGTTAGTGTTTATCTGCTTTGTTCATTGCTACAATTCACTGTTCTGCTTAGTTCTGCGACTTGTTGTTGTTTATTCTTACGTGTGTCGTCTATGTATACGACAAAAAACGAATTGCCAGCGAATATTTACTGCTGCTGGTTTAAAATTACCATTGTTTCATATTAATTTTAAACGGAAAATAATTAATCTAACCTTAAATCACCGTTAAAACAATTTTGTTATAAACGTTAAGTTTCATTTTCAATCGACATGACTATAACTTTAATTTCAAATAAGTTTTATGTTAAATAATCATTTAAATCGTGTTGAATTAAAATGAAATGCATTTTACATACGATGGTATTTATTTAGTGTATAAGTAAAGAAAAGTTTGAAGCTGTTGTGGCTGCAGTGGTTAGCGCGTGGACTATCATGCAGGTGGCACGAGTTCAAATCTTGGCTGGGGCAGTCAGCTACAACGAAAAGTTCTCTGACGACTATCACGTCAGTAAAATAATTAGTAAAATAGCTACATTAAAGTCATGTTGTTTCAGCTTGGTATAACTTTAATTCAACATGATTCTTCGTGTTGTTCCAATATCAAATTCACGTTGTTTCAACTTGAAATAACTTTGATTCAACATGATTCTTCGTGTTGTTCCAATATCAAATTCACGTTGTTTCAACTCGAAATTACTTTGATTCAATATGATTTTTCGCATTATTTCAGTATCAACTTCATTTTGACTTAACTGTACTGGAATATTAAATCAACATGAAATATAGTTAATTCAAAAGGAAAAATTTTCTTTCAAGATTATTGTAAATCATGTTGATTTAACATGAAAAGCCTATGAAGCAAAATCACTACCGAAAAATGTTAAGTTAACCTGGTTTTCGACGATTTTACATGGAAATTTTTCTGTGTGTGTATATTTTTTTGATGGCGTGTACCAGAATCAGCCGTTATAGCCTTTTGATGAAATAAAGCTTAATTTATTTGTCGTATATACACCTCTGTGGTAAAAGAATAAAAAATAAAATTTTTTCAATTTCGCATAAAAAATGTATTTTTCATCATTGCGGCCTGAATAGTTCCGAAACTATTGAGTATATCAAATAAATTAAGTAAAGTGCGACTTTGGCTCGCACACCAAGGGTTCCGTACGAATACACATATTGTCATATGAATTCATTAAAGCCCTAAGTTACATTGAAATAATTTTACAGGAGCAGAACAAAAAGCTCTATAATATGAAAAACTAACCCATGAACATGTCATGAATACTTATAATAATAATTTTCCATGGACGAATAGAAGGGTAAAGCTTAGGAAGAGATTAGTAATAACATTTATTTTGATACGGTGTATCATAATCAATCAAAAAGTCGGTGTTGAATTTTTTGTAACTTAGGGCTTTTTTGCAATTTTGGTTAATTTTGTTTTTTTTTATTTTTTAAGCTATTTTTCGTTGTGTTGGAGATTTCTTTGGTTTCAGCGTTTTTTTTTTCATTTTCGTGATTTTTTCGTTGACTATTTTTTTGCGATTTTTCGTCTTTTGCAATTTCTTGCATATATTTTTAGTTTTGGCGATTTTTTGCTTTTGGCGTTTTTAACGTTTTTTTCGCCTTTTGACCATATTTTTAGTTTAAGCGATGTATTTTGGTTTCGGCGCTTTTTTCAGTTTTGACGCTTTTTTCGGTTTTGGGGATTTTTTTTGTTTTTTGTGATTTTTTAGTTTTAGCTACTTTTTTTTACACTTTTTTTCGCTCTAGTGAATTTTTCGGTTTTTGGCGATTTTATTTAGTTTTGTCGCTTTTATTTTCGTTTCTTGCGTTTTTTAGTTTTTTGTGTTTTTTTAAGTTTTTTGGCGATCTTTTTAGATCTGAAAATTTTTGCGTTTTAGCGATTTTTCGCGTTTTAGCGATTTTTTTAATTTTGGCGATTTTTTGTTTTGCAAATTTTTTAATTTTGAAATTTTTTAGATTTAGCTTTTTTTAAATATCAAGATTTTACCTTTTACGGTTTCCAAGATACAGCATATGGTCTAAATTACATAGTCAAAATTGCATTAACTGATAGAATACCCTTTAATTTTTATTGTTTTAAATATCGGTGTTAATTGGTGTAGTCTATTCTACAGACTACACCAATTAACACTAACTTCGAAAATTGAAAGTGTCTATATATAAGTGTCTGTATATTACACTAGTATTTCAACATTTTTCGTTGCTCGCTTTAGAACACCCTTTAATTTTAGCTGGCATATATTTGTTGTTGTAGCGGCCAACGTTTTACATATTCTGTGATAATTTCAGGTCCGTAGCTCTTACGGTTCCCGAGAAAAGAGCCTGTGACAGACAGACGGACAGACAGACAGACATACGGACACATAAAAATTATATTTGGATAGCTTAAAGGTAATTTTATTTCAAGTTTCTTAATTTTGTAATAAAATTGGACAACTCCTATGCAAGTTATGATAAAAGCAAGTTATGATAGAAGAAAAAAATTAAAAAAAAATTATACAGAGAATTTAGAATTTTTACTGTTTTTTGTAGTTAGGGGACCATAACACATAAAACAGTTTAGTGGTACTCCTTGGCATTTTTCTTGTTGCATAGTGTAATCAAACAAATAAAAAATATGTTTAAATGCCACAAAAATATATAAAATTTGATTAACCCGGCTAATCGAACGAAATTAACTACTTTAATCGTTACTCGAAAATAGCCAATTTTCAGTTAATCGACCATTTAATTGGGTAGCCGATTGAGTATCCTAGTACTATATACATACATATGTATATATAAATATACAAATATGTATATGAAAATATAAGAATATCTTTTTTTAAAATACTAAATAGATAAAATAAAGATTTATTTGTTGAGGGTTAAGCAACATCTATATGCATTCATTCATTGGTACTTTACCAAATCATCAGTAGACTTCAACCATACTTTTGAAAAGTTTCAAACCTCTTCTGCTCAGACTTTCAAAAACCATTTGAGAAATAAATCTTTATATTAAATAAAATTGGGAGAATATCTCAAATAATAAATTTAATAAGACATTAGATAGATATTATTTAATTTGGTATTATTATTTTTATTCACAATGTATGATTAAGAGTTAATGTGCACTTTAATGGCAAGTTTTGTATGACGAACTTGCCGTTAAAGTCCATGTTAACTTTTAATCGTACATTGTGAAGAGGGCCGTTATAGTGATTTAGTTTGAAAAGAAAATATCTCTTTTATTTTATTCATGTTTATTTGCTTTTGCATTTGCATACAAACCCGTCACTCATGTTTTATTGCTTGTGCTTGATGAAAATAAAATATAAATTTGAAAAGAAAAGAAAATAAAAATTGGCAAGAGATTTTAAACTTGATGATAATATATTCGTATTAAAGAAGCATAATATACGAGTATTATCTGTGAATCACACACATAAACGAACGCAGACATTGCATGCAAAAAATTTGCTCGAGACTTTTTTTCTTAAATAAATTTTTCATGTACATAAGCAAATAATTACCATAGCTTTTATACAATTTTATATATATTAAATTGTTGAAAATGAGTTAATAATAATTTTCCATCATAAAGACCTCGAGTTTCCGTATCCTTTCAACATTTAAATGATGATTGATGAGGATGTTAAAGATGCATGTTTAGGGTTTGGTCGTGGACTTTATATCTATATCTGTATGAATTTTTACTTCTTACTTCTTTTTTTTAATCACTTTTTACTTTCTTTTGAATTTGTGTGTGTGTGTGTGTGTATGCACGAATATAAATTACACTTTAATTCTATAGATTTACACACTTAATCCATTAATTTACTCTTTAATTCCTTTTTTATAACACATTTTCTACATATCTTGCACTTATTTCTTATTTAGATTTTTTCCTGTAATAACTAGTTTAGTTTTTCAATTTCACTGCTCTAATTTTTTTTACCGAATATTTTCTCCAAACACAACCGTAACCGTAAAATGTCTATAAAAAACTGCCATTCTTGCTCTGCTTTTTTCATTTCAGCACAAAAATTTCCGTACAATTTCCATCTGCTAACTTTCGTTGTTATCCGTCGTTCTTTGTTTTCGCTCTTTTTCCACACTGTACACTTGACATTTTTGTTCGTTCTTGATTTCGTTGTCAGAGGTTTTTCTATTCGTTCTCAGTTTTTGCGTAAAAAGAGTCAATCAACTGCCCTTAGATTCTCTTAAGTTTCATTTAATAGTTGATGGAAAAAAGGCAGGAGGGGATCTGAAATCCTTTTGGGTTAACAGGTGATTTTCTTCGACTTTAAAAAAAATTTTGTTTGTTTTTTATTTCGTATATAAAGAGGTGGCAAGTTTCTAATCCAATGGGGTCAATTTTTAAAAAAAAGGAGGAATTACAATGTTAAGTACTTAAGTTCTTAATATATTGAGAATTTTTTATGTGAAAGTAACTATTTGCATTGATTTTTTTAAATTGTTACAAAAGAAGAATATAGTACGTAAAATGTAAGAGGTATCCGCACAAGAAACATAAATGTGAAAATAAGGCCAAGGTCCTATCCAAAAATTTTGACCGTAAAAAGTACAGAGATCAAAATAAGAACCAAGTTCTTGATAGGTACAATACCATCGAATTTCTAGGCAACCTGTAAGCTTGGAAACATTTTTCCCATAATTCTTTCCCATATTAGAAAGGCAAAAAAAAAAAATAATGTCAAGCTAACAGGTTGCCTAGAAATGAAATGGTATTGTACAAGGTGGGCCAAAAGAAGTCATCCGATGTTGTTTGGCTCTCATTTTTTTTTTAATGAAAAACTTCGATTCTGTTTTAGGATTATGTTTATTTGAACCTTTAGAATTTTATTGGTCAAGTCAAGAAGATGATATCGGCCAAATGGGCGCCGTCACAATTGATTGGTATACGGGCTCGTTTTATGGCATTTTTCAGTACTTCGGTGAGAACTTCGGGCGACAGATTCTCGCACTTGTGTCGAATGTTGTCCTTGAAGGCTTCCAGGGTCTCGGGCTTCTTCACGTAAACACGGGACTTCAAAAAACCCCACAAAAGAAGTCCGGAACGGTTAAATCGGGTGATCTTGCGGGCCAGTGTAAGTCGGCAAAACGAGAGGTGAGGCGACCCGGGAACGCCGCCTTCAGAAAATCGGTTGTGGCTCGCGCAGTGTATGCCGTTGCTCCGTTTTGTTGGAACCGCGGCAGAAAAAGCTCGGTTAACATGGCCCTATATCACTCACCGTCCACTGTTGTCGTTTGATCAGCAGCATCCTCGAAAAAAATGGCCCGATGACTCCTCCAGCGTGAACAGCGCACCATGCAGTCACTTTTAGCGGGTGTAATGGCTTCTCGTGCATCACTCTTGGATTTTCGGTGCCCCAGAAGCGATAGTTTTGCTTGTTCACGTACCCGCTGAGGTGGAACTGAGCCTCATCGGTCATTATGATTTTTGTCGAAAAATCGTCCACTTCGTCCTCGAGATTGAGGATGGCTTGGGCGTAGGTTACACGCGCTTGGCGGTCGGCATGCAGCAGCTGTTGCACGGACTGGACTTTGAACGGGACCATGCGCAGGTCTTTGACCAAAATTCACCTTAGGGACGGCACGGCTTCTGGTCGATGTTTCTGGCGACAGCTGGACATCCTCGGGGCAACAGCGGCGATATTCTCGGCAGAACGCGCGCTCTGGTGCCGGCCACTCTTGGCAGCGTCTCGTCTCTTCAAGGTTGGTGGCCAAACGGCGCAGTGTTTGCGCAGTCGGTGCCAGACGACCGGAGAATCGGCGACGGAATTCGCGCTGCGCCAACACCACAGACGAATTGTTACGCAAAAAAATAGACACGATTATTCCGCGTTCTTGCGGAGTGTATCGCTCCATGGCTTGTTCACTTGTATTCTACATCTGTCTAGTTCACAAATGTCAAAACAGATTTGACATTGGCCGCTATTTGCAAAAATAAGAGCATCTTCCAATAGGGTGATTTCTTTTGGCCCACCTTGTACCTATCAAGAACTTGGAAGAGAAACTGTGTAACTCAGAATAATGCAGTTTTGGTCTTTAAGGGCAGCTCTAAAATGGACACTGGCACTGGATCGGAATTTTCTCCGAGGGTCTTGGCCACAACCGTATTCCAGGTGGAGATTTATGCCATTGCCGAAGCTGCAAATAGAAATGATGGACTCGGCTTGGAGGACAGCACTATAGACATTTGTGTAGATAATCGGGCTGCAGTTAGGGCACTGAAAGGTGGCGAAATCAAAGTATGTACTGGCATGTATTCAATCTCTAGCTCGGCTTGTAAGACATAACTTCAGGATAGTTTGGGTTCCGGGGCATAAAGGCATTCAGGGTAATGAAAGGGCTGACGAATGCGCAAGAGCAGGGTCGGCCTTGGGCGAAGCGGACTCATAAAGAGATATTTATATTGCCTTAATTGAGTTGTCAAACGTGATTACGGTGTGGGCGCAAAGGAAGGCGGCACTAAGGTGGTCTACAATAACCACTTGCAGAGTCTCTAAGAGTCTTTGGCCCTCATTTAGTAGTGGTAGCACCAAGCAGCACCTGACACTTGATGAAAAAATCGCTAGTAGTCCTGGTTGGAGTCATCACGAGACACTCACTGTGCTATCGGACATATTCGGATCGTCTAGGCTTTCCCTATTATGATCATTGCAGGAGCTGCTGCGACGAAGAAGTAGATGAGTAAGTAGAACATCTCTTTTGTGACTGCGCTTCCCTGCAGAAGCGCAGGCTTCGACATCTAGGCTATCGTTTCCTGCGGGAACTAGAATGCACCACTGGCTGGACACTTGGGCTTCGTGAGAAGTTGTGGACGGTTCTCACGAACTGGAATACCAGTACATCGCAGTAACGTGTAGGGTGTACTCCTCTGGCCATCACAATAAGCCTCATGGCCCTCCGAGGTTTCTCGCTAGCTTGCGGGCAGCCCTTTTAACCTACCCTAACCTACTTGTCGTATGACTGCTAAAAATGGGGTGTGATATAATATGTTATCGACTCGTGACCGGTGAAAAGCGAAAACATCACTTAACTGGTACAAAAATGTTAATAAAATACCAAACTGTGTACAAGCAAACAGATTTTTTCCAAAAGAAAAATATATGTTTAAGCAACAGTAATTTAAAGTAGTATTAAAGCAACTATTACATGACAAGTAGTCTAAGTTTGGATCTAGAACCTATCACTAAGTATCTTAATTATATCAAATGAACCTCTCCAATGACAACGTCGTATAATAGTGACAAGCCGTTCTCATATAAAGTCCAAGAACTCGAACCGGTTGCTGGTCCTGGGGAGCAAAACACGTACTCCGTCTTGTGGAAGGTTCTTTTCTCTCTAGTATTCCGTAATTGCGCTATTAATAGCTTCTATTACGATTACGATTAAAAGGTGCGATTAATCGCTTTGCAAACTCTATAAGGGGTTAATTTCGTACTTATTCACAACTAGTACTCGGCATAAGAAATCGTTTAAGCTTTACACTTAAGGTATTAGATGTGTTCAGCATTTTTATGTAAAACACTGCCAGGAAAAATTTTTTAGAACATCTGATTCCGCTTTATTGCCGCTGTAGAGGAGTCTTTGGAATGAAGTTCCCTATGGCGCATATGATATGCAGCATATAAATGTTTCCTATGCTGGAGGGTAAAAAAAACTTTAAATGAAAAAATACGTGTAACAAATACGTGTAACGAATACTGGTAACGGCAATTCAAAACGAAGGCAACAGGCCGGTGCGAAGGTTAAACTCCAAAAAAAAAACTCAGTATTGCCGCTTTTGTATTTTGGCGGTTTTCGGCGTTGCCGTTGTTTTCCGGGGAAGTTCTGCAATTTTGTGAATATTTTTGGCCTAGTTTTTTTGGAATCCTGGGAATTTCTGGGAAATTGTGGTCCTAGTTTTTGGGATTTTAGGGAGATTTTTGATTTAGTTTTTGGGAATCCTTGGACCAGGATTGTGTCTTGGTTTTGTTGCTAAGTGAGGGTGCTTCGGCTAAACATCAAGTATTCAGCTAAATTCTTGAGAATTATCTAGGTATTGAAATTACTATCTTCATTTACTTGGTGTCATCAAGGTAGGTGAAAATTTTTCTTTTTAAATTATAATTATAAATTTAGGAGGAGTGTGCCGAAGGGCGATAAAGATGAAGGGCGTCTGACATAGCGACCGGAGGAGGACGACCGAAGATAAAGGTGAAACTAGCAGGCCGAAGACGGGAGACCCAAGCCGATAGGGTGTAGGGCGAAGGCGACAAGAACCGGTGTCCCATGATAGCGAGAGCTCTTTTTTCTCCTTTTTTAAGAAAGGAACAAAAAGGCCCATACAACGAAGAGTTAGAAGGTTACGATGCTAAACACATCTTATTCCTACAACGTAAGCGTTAGAAGGTTAAGATGCTAAACACATCTTATACCTACAACGTAAGCGTTAGAAGATTTAATATGCCGATACACCGTAACTATATGCAAAGGGGCCGGGGATGGGGGCGGATTTAATCCCACCTAAAATCAATTCTAAAAGTAAACGCCGATTTACATATATATATTTTTAACCCTTTACCAGAATCAGTCGTTATAAATTTGTTATTATGAAAACAAAATTAATGTTGCTGTACAGTGTAATCTTTAGTAAGCGAAGCCGGTGCTCCAAAAAAACTAGAATAGATAATTATTTCGCGAGAATGCAACACTTCAAGAATCTACGGGCATTTTTGGGAATTATTTCAACTCGTCTTGGGACTTCCTTTATTGCGATCTATTCCATAGAGCCGATCCTTTCTCAAAAAGTCGATATAAGGTACATATCACGAGCTTTGCCTTTGTGCAATCCCTTTTTCGGATGTTTGAAATACTGACAAAATGGCAACCACATTTGTTCTTGTGTGAATTTCTCTTCATGCCGAAACAATTTTAGGGCTTGCGCAATGGAAATGTTCTTTATTTAGAAAAAGAGGGTAGCCGCAAAAGATATGCGTGTGTATATATTTATGTATGTGTGTGTGTGGAATAATTACAAATTGTGGCAAAAATTATTATGAAATATAAGAGCAAAAGCACGTTGTCAATTTGGTAATTCTCTGCTTCGTTGCGGCAGTCCCAACGAAAACAAAAAACTAGAATTCTTTACATTTGTAGGTAAGTTGGATGGAGGTGAGTGCTTTCACATATAAAACAAAAAGTTGCAATTAAAAGCCTTTGTAGCCAGCGTGACCGTTTCGCGACTAAAGTGGCAATTTACCACTTTTTCAACTGCCTTGCCACTTTTAGTGCCCCTTTTTTAAAATGACCTAAATCTGCCACCTTTTGTAATATTATGCCCCCTTTTGCCCCTTTTTATGAAATTATGCTTCTTGTTTTAATATAAGCTTTTTACGGCACGAAACTGTTGTTATAAAAAAAAATCCCAAGACAAAAATTTTTTTTGGAGTCATGTAAAGTCTTATGACAAAAACTATTATGAGTTTAGATCTATAGATATTCATTATTGTATTAAAATTATTAAAAATAACACTTGATTCACTAACACGAACAAGAACGTCTTGTTAAAAATTTTTATGAAAATCACGCAGCTTTAAATATTTTTAAAACTATTTTCATGCAAATTTTGGTGCCATGTCACAATATCTAGTGACATAATGTCCAAAGAGATTATGTCACTGCTAAAAATGGCATAACATCCATGGGCATTGTGACACTTTTAATAGTGCCATAGACTTTATGACATTATTATTATGACCATTGTGACACTTTGAAATGTGTCATAATGTCCACACTTTTAAAAATGAAAACAAATTCAAATACATGTACATGTTTTTGACTATTCACTTTTTACTTCTGCAATCGGTGATAAGTAATAAAAGATCAATTCACGTTATTGCATTTTAAAAAGTGAAATAAAATCAAGAACAATTTGCAAATAGCGTCAACAATGCTTAAAATATATCCAATCGACATCGTCGATTCAAAGAAATATTTGGAAATTATTTAAAATTGTTAAGAAATTTTATTTTACTACAAAATATTCTTTGCGTAGCTGGCCTTCGGCCGGGCTTAAGTATTTTTTCTTCTTGGTATATTGAAAAGCGGCCTTCGGCCGGTCTTAACGATTTTCTCCTCTCAGTATACTCAGCGGCTTCGCCGACCGAAGGCCGGCTATGCAAAAATCTTTACTCAGCGAAACTGCTTTTCGATTTACTTTACTAATGTGCTGTTTCCATATGCAAACAAGCGACTTAAGTAAAAATTTGTTTATGGAAATTGCTAAAAAAAAATGTGGATGACTTTCACATAAATTTTATACAAACAAGGCTTGTTTGCATTGTTTGTCTAAAATTTATATAAAAAGCATCAAAATTGATTCATTTTATTTCAAAAGCATTATATGCCCTAGAAATTCATTAAATATTAGAGTTTTGTTCAATTATTCCCTTTTCAAAAAAGTTGCCCCTTTTTTTGAAAGAATCCCCTTTTTGGTGCCACTTTTTTCCTCAAAATCCCCTTTATGTGCCACTTTTTAAAAATTTTCAATGGTCACCCTGTTTGTAGCTCTTGTATTTATTATTTCATTGCATGAGATTTTTGGGATGTGCGATTTCGTTTCTTTTTTTTTCACTTCAACCTCTATTTGTTAAGTTCCTCATTCTAACCACTGACTCTTTGTTGCAAACATGAACATTTTCCTGAAAGCCTGCCGGCATACTGTTTTTGTATGACCATTTTCGTGTTTCTTCCCATACAAAATGTATGTAAGAGTATAGTTTTAACATGCCAAACAATTTATATGTATAATGAAACCTTTTTTGGTTGCAAGCCACAAAAACAAACGGTTTCATATCGGGGATGGCAAATGAGATTTTAAAATTGTACCAATTGTCGCCTAAAATTGTACTTTTTTGGACCTAATTGTACTAAAAAATATTTTTGAAACCAGAAACATGTATTGAGTATGTATATAAAATTTATCACTTTTCCTTACATACGTACTATCTATGCAAAAAGTAAAGTGTGCTTAAGTCGGATTTAGAAATTACAATTTCTAATCGAAAATAACTAATTATTTTGGATATACAAGCTATTGGAAGGTCAAAGGATATATTCCCAATAAAGTTCGAAATATTCCCTTGTACTGTAATGCAAATAAATTTATTAAAACTTATTTTTTTCAGGCTTTAATATGTATCATGATCTGAAAGCGTTTTCAATTGCAGAGACTACGTTTTGTGAGCTAGCCTTATCAGGTCACTTTCAATATTCATCCTTTTAAGACGAACTTTGCTCTCAATACTTCGCAAAATTTATTGCATGTTCGACGATGTCGAAAGAATTTTTTCTTTCGCACAATTACATTCAAAACAAATATGGAATTTTTGAAATTGTTTTTGTTTTAAATGTAATTGTACGAAAAAAATAACTGTCGACATCGACGAACAGGAAGTTAAATTAATTTCAGATAAAATGTTTCATATGTACGAGTGGACGAAAAGGATAAAATAATTTATCACAATAACGGAGCTTCAATAAGTGTAAAAAATGGAAAAAAAAGTTTTTTTTGTACTAAATAATCCATTGGTGTGCCATTGTACTTTTAAAGTGTGATTTGTACTATAAATGGTACAATTGTACCAATTTTGCCATCCCTGTTTCATATAAAATCATTTGTTTTGGTTGGAGTTTGAGCTCTAAAGCAGACCAAACTGAATTGGCATAGTTTTCAGTTGTAAATCCCTGTTAGATGTTTAAAAGCAATAAAAGTTTGTGTGTGGAGCTTTAGAGGGTTTCATCTGGCTGGTTGTTTTGTTTGGCGATTTATTAACAATGATTATATATATAACAATTGTATGCTATTTAATAATGGAGTATAAAACTACTCCTTTGCAAGTGGATGTTTTTTTCTTAATTTCTTCACTTTTGTTACAATTTTATTTGTTGTAATTGTTGTTTGTGGTAGTTTATTATGTTCCTCGTAGTTAGAGTTATGAATGCAATGTTGCACAGTGGGGTTGTTCGAAAATAAAGTTGTAATAAACATATAACATTTACAGTTTTTTTAGATTAAATTATTATTTTATGAGAAAAGTATTTATATAATAAATTTTCAAGTTGTAGAGCTGAAACACTCTAGACACTTTAAGTCACCATTGTCAAACAGTGGAAAGAATATTGAATGCAATGAGCTCCGTAGATGAACATGTTCTAATCTCTGAGCTCTAGCAATTGTTAAAATGTTATCTTTTCCTTTACTTAACATTTTTGCATGTTTCTAAATAAATTCTTTCTTCAGAAAATATTTATTTGAATATAATACTTTTAAATTATGTACTACCTATTTGGATTATCAATAGGGGATGACATATGCTTTCAAAATATTATCTAGCTTCGCTTCTACTCAGCTTAGAACTTAATTTGCCCTCAGTTTATGTTTAAAATTAAAAAAAAAAATCTTAGAAATTTATCGTTAAATATTTTACAATCGGCCTTATAGTGCAGTGTGGTATGATTAAGTTTTGGCTGCTCTACTTTAAAACATTATATTATATTGTAAGTTATTGTTGCTACGGCATGTTTTTTGTGTGCAAATTTACTTTCAACGTAATTCATTGTGAACATACACTTTCACTCAACCGAAATGCTCTACACCAAAGTAAAACGTTTTTATCTAGGCGCACGGTAGTGTGCCAGGCCAAGTTCCGGCCACACAGTGTGCATATTTACACGAAGCCATTCGAGGAGTTTTTAATCCCCCCCAAAACCTTGCTCCACTAATGAAACTTGAAACATAAGGTCTCCCTACAGGGGTTACCGCATAGGTGAAGTTTGAAAGTTCTACCAAAAAAAGCTTCCCGAGATATGAAGTTGTAAAAAGTGCTTTAATCGGTTAATCGCTCGATTAATTAATCGAGGTATTGGCTTAATCGGTTAGTTTCGGTATTAACCGGTTAACCGATTAATAAAGTTTTTCCATAAATCAAGTAATTTCAACAAATAAAAATGGACAAATTATCTATGGTTTTGAATTCATTAGTACAAAAAAAAAACAATAACATTACAAACATAACAATTCTTGAACTAAATCAAGCAAAAAAATAAATATGTATTTATTAAAAAATTAACAAGTTTGTGAGATCATTATATCAGTTATTTAAATAGTTTAAGGACATCTTCTAAAACAATCTTTCAGAAAAATAAGTTGTTTTAAGTGCTTAGGATTTAAGAAACTCTCTTCTAGAAATGAGATGGTATTGTACCTATCAACAACTTGGTCCTTATTTTGATCTCAGTACTTTTTACGGCCGAAATTTTTGGATAGGAACGTGGCCTTATTTTCCCATTTATGGTTTTGTGCGGATAAAAACTTTCATTTTTCCTTTTCATAACAATTTCTGAGGAAAAACTATTTGGACATATTTTAAATTCAATCATAGACCTATCAAGGAATGCATTCATATTAAAAGAGAATTTCTTGTTATGTCTCGACTGATTATCTATATTGATTAAAAGCAAAACAGAATAGCAAAAGGACTTGATTTTTTCTTAAGTTTTTTAAAAGACATTTCAAATTCAATTCAATAAAAAAGATGCTTTTCTCTAATTAGACCTCTAGACTTTTTTTAAATAAAAAAAAAATTTAATAAAATTAATTAATTATTTTTTAAATAAGCTGAATAACGATTGCATTTCTTTATTTCCCGTATAAAAAAATAAATGGCTAAAAGAAAATCTGCAGGCACACACATTCATTGTCATGTAATCGATTTAATGATATTGGCGGCATTTCGCTTGCAGTGATTTTAGTGTGGGTTTACTATTTTTGAACAAAATTAGAAGGGATATTGAAAATACTTATAATGGCAATTAGATCACAGATTAAAGCATTTCATATGTAGTAAGTACATTCGAAAAGTTATTCAATAAAAAAAAAGTAAGACAAGATATTCGTAATTCGTAAAAGTAAGACAAGATATTTTTAATTTTGCACAGTGGTTGTAATGTTTTTTTTTGTTTTAACTAAAAGCTTATATCATATCATAATTCTTCAAAATGTATTTTTAAAAAATTGTTTTATTACGGAAAATTTATATAAAATAGGCAACTATCATCTTAATGAATATGAAGTTGCATAAAATCATTAAGTAAGCTTTTCAAAACGGTTCCGTTTGTTAGGCTTCGTAAGGATTTGTTTAAAAGAAACTTCACATGACTAAAGGCGTCTCTTTAACGATTTTTTAACACAAGATTCGGATGAAAAAATATTAGCTTGTCGCTTCTAAATCTAGCATCAAATTTTATTATGTGTATTTTATTTAAGAGCAATTCTAGGGAAAACTAATAACCTTTTTCATAATAGATCTTGTCCCCTATGACAAGATAGGAAACGGGACCAGAGTTGTGAACTGTTTACTTAGAATTTTATTATCAATTTAATGAATGCCCTTAAAATCAAATCAGATGCTTAGTAAAAAAGTTACAATAAAAAAACCAAAGAAAGTTGAGGTAAAAACTTAAAAAATTTAATTTCGAAGTGAAATGTCTCTTCTTAAACTATAAAATATAAAATAGCACTTGTCACTACATTTTTTCTTTATCTTGTCTAGCAAAATCTAACGCGCTTTAAATTTTACAAATTGGTCAAAATTTACGAAAGTTACAAGCCGCAAAATGTTTTTCATTCCCGAGGTAGCCAAACTTCATACCCTATAGCTCCGCCCCTGGTGCAGGTAAAGACTTCAAAAGATACGATTCTCAAAGCTTGACTAAGCCTCTATAACCATTTAATTTGTTGTCAAAGCCATTCAGTAGTTTTGAAGTTCCATATTCATTACCACTTTTTTTTATTTACACCACTGTGCGATGGAAGTAGCGTTGTTCTGTTCTGCTGTGTATGTTGAAAATTAAATTTAGTTGATTTTTCCCTTGTTTCTTAGAATACACAGTGCAACAGGAAAAAATATAACCATATACGGACACCAATATATGATAAAAGAGAAAAAAAAATACCCGTGTCTTCCAGTTTTGCCCCAAGTCATGCACTGTTTTTTATGGGCCCCCAAATATTTGGGGCCTCGGTGTCATTTTTGCAAAAAACTGATAATTTTCTCAGGCTCATATCTTGATTTACTCTCTGAGGCAAAGTTGTAGCTCTTGTCGTAAAGAACAAAAATTCTGCACGTATAAAACCAAAAAAACTTCATCTTCAAAATCAAAATCGCAAAAAACTTAAAAAAATTCGTTTTTTTTTACTTTCTTTACTTTCCAGACCAGACTGGAAACGGAAATACGAATCGCACTACCGATCCAACTTCCGTGCCAGCTCCTAAGCTGGAAGTGCGAACTGCACTAACGACACAACTTCCGGTTTAAGCCGGAACCGGAAACATGAACTGCACTACTGACCCAACTTCCGGTCCAGCTCCAAAACTGGAACTACAAACTGTGCTACTGACCAAACTTCTGGTCCAGTACCTAAACCTGACATGTGAACTGGACTACCGACCCATTTCAAGCGCAAGTTTGGAACTAGTACTGTCATCCCACCGTTGCTATATCCGTTTTGAGATTAGTACCTGGGCTCTGCCATACGGTGTGTTTGAAAAACTAAAAAAAAAAAAAAAAAACTACGGTGGCATGTAATAACATCCATGGAAATGATCATTGCTTTTTTTAAATTATTTACTACTGTAAATGCGCCATGCGCATTTTATGCTCTTTTGGCTCTTTTGCGCATTGCGCAAACAAAAAGCAGAGCTTAAAAAAAGTACCAATGAAAATGCTCCTTTTTGCGCTTGCTCCTTTTATGCGCAGCGCGAAAATATTGGCGCGTAGCAAGCGCAATAATTAATTGGCTCCGCTCTTTGCGTAAAGCGCAAAAAGAGCGGCGCTGCGCTGCGTTTTTTCCTGCTCTGGATTATGCAAAATTGTTATTTGCTAATTTAAAGCATATGGACAATAGCATGAATCATACGATGTCATTTAGATGGATTCTTTTTCTATTACAAATTTAATGGTAAATTTTGCCAAAGTATTACACCTGGCTGTAGTAATGGTGGCAGTCAACTTTAGCGCGGATGATAGCATCCAGTCTGGTTGGGAAATCTTCGCACGCTGCACGAATTAGGCCTAATTTGTACCAATCTCGACGTTGAGCTTCTTATATTTTATATAATGGTCTGTTTGAAAAGTGAAATTGTTTGTTGCAAAATAGCCCCAGGTAAAAATTAAGAAATCGGAAACTTTTCCCTGCCAACTCCTCGTCAAGAGCATGCATTTCTGTAAAATGTTTATACAACAAGGACAAGGGTACTTGCTGAAGTCCTATATAACGGATGCCCAAGCAAAATACCCAGGGCGACCTCCGGACTAGAGGGTTGCAAAGTGTACTCAAATGTATTCGTAGAATGTACTCGTATGAATTTTGTGTGTGAATAGATGTATGTCTTGTGTATATACTTATGTATACATGCATGTATATGTGTTTACATACATAGCAACGACCAAATATACATGTATAAGTTAGCACAACTCAGAATTTCAATACGGATGTTGAAATACATAAAAGTCAACAACCATCTGCGTCAGCTATTTATTCTATGTACAATTGCAAAAGAATGATAAGAAACTTAAAAACAAAGAAAACACTAGACGCAAACTCAGCGTTTTTTGGGTACAATGTTGGTTGAAATGAGTTGTAGTATTTTAAAGCCAAGGCAGATCATATTTGGAAGTAAAAGAATAAAGTTCATTTTTATAATTTTATTTTAATTTCATTTATATTTTAATAAAAACTTTACAAAAAACTAAGACCCTGTTTTTTGTTAACTGGCGCCCAACGAGTGTTGAAACTAGAGGAACCCATCGATTGAATATAAAGGAGTGCTAAATCTCATATAAAAACACAATAGCTAAACTACAACAAAATAGAAGAAGCAGCTATCTATCAACAGTTGAGGAAACCACATCAATTGGACTAAAATTAAAAGCAACTGCAACCAACAAAGGAATCAACTATCTATATTGAAGAAAACTCATCAATAAATTAAGTTTTTTCGTTTCAATGTAAGTAGAGTGCTTATGAAATATTTAAGAGTGAAATAAATATTGAATTGCGATTGAAATTCTGTTTTTGAAAAAAAGTGAAGCATACTCTCGTATGAATGAAGATATTGAGTCATTATTAAAGAAATTTAAAAGCTTAGAACTTATAGAAGACTTAGAAATGGCAATTACTCCAGATCAGTTAAAAACTATTGTGGAGAGTGCAGTTAGCAGTGCTCTCGTAGTACAGGAAGTAGAAAGATATGAAGAAGCTACTATTGGAGATAACGTGTTGTGCAGGGAAACTTTAGATATAGCAAAATCTTTACCAGAGTTTGAAGGAAAGCATGAAACTTATGTTTCATGGAGAAAGGCAGCACACACCGCTTATAGAGTTTATGAAAAATATAATGGGAGTTCCACCCACTTTCAGGCTTTGGGAATCATTAGAAATAAAATTAGGGGTACAGCCGATATGATTTTGGCTTCTTTTGACACCCCTCTAAATTTTAAGGCCATTATTAATAGACTCGATTTCACCTATGCGGACAAGAGACCTATTTATTTAATAGAACAAGAAATGTCTACCCTTCGACAGGGAAATCTAACTCTTTTAGAGTATTATGATGAAGTGGAGCGGAAGCTCACACTTCTAACAAATAAAACAATAATGAATTATGATGGTGATCTGGCTGCATCATTAAATGAAAAATATCGAATGGATGCATTACGAGTCTTTATTTCAGGCGCAAAAAAATCTTTAAGTGACATTCTTTTTTCGGCAAAGCCAAAGGATCTTCCATCAGCGCTGGCATTGGCTCAAGAGGTTGAATCAAACCATGTGCGCTATAATTTTGCTAGCAATTATGCTAAAAGTATGGAGGAAAAAATACAACAGAAATTTTTTACGAAAAACGCTAGGTTTGTTAATAATAATACCACACAAGGAAAAAATCCTTATTATGACAGACGACAGGATAGCTCAAAAGAACAAAAGCAGGAGGTGGAACCGATGGATATCGATTCATCATCAAGGTTCAAACAGCCCCAAAAAATTAATAATCAATGGCGAGTCCAACCGAACATAAACGTGAGCCCGGCAATAAAAAGACCAAATAGTGGTGCCACCAGGTTCACAGGCTTGAAGCAACAGCGTGTCAATCATATGGCGCATGAAGGAAATGATCATGTAGATCAAAATTAATAGTATGAAGCTGATGCGGAAGTGTCTAATATAGAAAATGAAATTTCGGAATATGACCAAATTAATTTTTTAGTCATGACTCCCTGCTCCCCTACATAGAAAGGATGATAGCAGGGAGGAAAATTAAATTATTAATAGACACAGGCGCATCAAAAAACTATATAAAACTATTACCAGAACTAAAACATGTAAGGAATGTTGATGAGACATTTATGGTGAGGTCACTTCATGGCTTCAATTCCATAAAACATAAATGCACTATTAATATTTTCAATATAAATACTACCTTTTTCATTCTTCCAAACCTGACGTCGTTTGACGGAATTATAGGACTTGATTTATTAAAAATCGCAGATTCCAAGCTCGATTTAAAAAATAAAAAATTGGAATATAAGACTGGATCAGAGCCCATTCAGTTTTTTAAATGTATGAGTGTAAATTTTACAAGTGTGGAAAAAATTGAGGTACCTCAAGAGGTATCCGAGAGATTTCGAAAAATGATAGAAAAAAGAAAGAGTGTCTTCGCTGAACCTGATGAAGCGTTACCCTTTAACACAAATATTATTGCGACTATTCGCACTGAGGATGAGAATCCAATATATTCAAAGTTATACCCATATCCAATGGGAGTAGCAGATTTTGTAAACACAGAAGTTCGTAACCCTTTAAAGGATGGCATCATCCGCCCATCCAGATCACCCTACAATAACCCTGTTTGGATGGTAGATAAAAAAGGGACTGATGAATATGGAAACATTAAAAAACGATTTGTTATGGATTTCAGAAAACTGAATTCGAAAACAGTGTCTGATAGGTATCCCATTCCGAATGTAAGTGTTATATTATCAAATTTGGGTGAGGCTAGATATTTTACTACTCTAGACCTTAAATCGGGATTTCATCAAATATTATTGGCAGAAAAGGACCGTGAAAAAACTGCCTTTTCAGTGGGAAACGGGAAATATGAATTTTGTAGACTACCGTTTGGGCTTAAAAATGCACCGAGCATTTTTCAGAGAGCTATCGACGATGTTCTTAGGGAACAAATAGGAAAGTTGTGCCACGTTTACGTTGACGACGTTATAATTTTTTTAAAAGATATGGAAACCCATGTCGACCACATCGCTTGGGTCTTGGATAAGCTCTGTGATGCCAATATGAGAGTTTCTCGCGAGAAATCGAACTTCTTCAAGGAAAGGGTTGAGTTTTTGGGATTCGTGGTATCGCGAGGTGGTATCACAACGAGCCCTAGTAAGATAGATGCAATAAAAAATTATAAACAACCCAGTACGGTTTTTGATTTAAGATCCTTCTTGGGACTGGCAAGTTATTATAGATGCTTCATTAGGAACTTTGCATCGATTGCAGGGCCTTTGACCGATATACTGAAAGGTGAAAATGGCAAGGTTAGTGCCACTCAGTCTAAAAAAATAGTTGTGAATTTTGACGAAAGGCAACTTCAGGCTTTTAATAAACTTAAAGAGGTCTTAGCATCCGAGGATGTTATGTTACTTTACCCGGATTACGGAAAACCGTTTGACCTAACGACTGACGCTT
Organism: Panzeria rudis; assembly: GCA_956483635.1. NCBI lineage: Eukaryota > Metazoa > Arthropoda > Insecta > Diptera > Tachinidae > Panzeria > Panzeria rudis. The sequence continues at coordinate 152,901,246 of OY101448.1, read as the reverse complement.
CGGCCTATGGACTTGGTGCGGTTTTGTCTCAAAATGGCAAACCAATAACCATGATTTCAAGAACTCTGAAGGGTGGGGAGTTAAATTTTGCCACCAATGAAAGGGAGTTACTGGCGATTGTGTGGGCTTTGAAAAGCCTTAGAAATTATTTATATGGCGTTAGGAATCTGAATATCTTTACAGACCACCAACCGCTTACTTTTGCGGTTTCGGATCGTAACCCTAACTCGAAAATAAAAAGGTGGAAAGCATTCATCGATGAGCACAACGCTCAAATTTACTATAAACCGGGAAAGGAAAATCACGTCGCCGACGCTTTATCGCGACAAAACCTTCTTGCTTTACAGGGTGTTCATACCCTACAAAATAATAACACTTTTGGTAAGAGTTCAAGCTCTGATATTGCAACAATACATAGCGAAGTCTCTTTATCTTATACTATTGAATCAACTGATAAACCGATTAATTGTTTTAGAAATCAGATAGTGATTGAGGAGGGTATAGAGCTACCAACAAGAACATTTGTTTTGTTTGGAACAAAAACGAGACACATAATAAACTTTTCAGATAGAGCACTTTTGATGGCTAAAATTTGTGATACTGTAAAGGAAGATGTGGTAAATGCAATTCATTGCGAGCTACCAATTTTGGCTTTAATACAACATAGACTAATTGAGACATTTCCCTCAACAACATTTCGTTATGCAAAAAATTTAGTTGTGGATATCACAAATAAAGACGAACAAAGAGAAATTGTCGTAACTGAACATAACAGAGCTCATAGAGCAGCTCAAGAAAATACCAAACAAATTTTGGAAGACTATTTCTTTCCAAAAATGACACAGTTGGCAAATGAGGTTGTCATAAATTGTAAAGTTTGCAAAAAAGCGAAATACGATCGCCACCCGCAAAAACAAGTCATTGGTGCGACACCAATTCCATCATATGTGGGGGAAATTTTACATATTGATATATTCTCAACAGATAAAAAATATTTTTTAACTTGTGCAGACAAACTCTCCAAGTTTGCAATAGTTCAACCTATAGACTCGAGAACTATAATAGATGTAGAATCACCGATTCTACAGCTGATGAATTTCTTCCCTCGTACGAAAGTAATATTTTGTGACAATGAACAGTCATTGAATTCTGAAACAATAAAGTCAATGCTGAGCAACAATTTTGGTGTGGAAATTGTCAATGCACCACCGCTTCATAGTACTTCGAATGGACAGGTCGAGAGATTACATAGTACTATTTTAGAAATTGCTAGATGCCTTAAACTAGAAAAATCCATTTGTGATACAGTACAGTTAATATTACTAGCAACCATAGAATATAATAGAACGATTCATACGGTCACAAACAAAAGGCCTATTGATGTAATTCATTCTGATTCATTGGAGCTTGAGGTTGATGTGAGAAACAGAGTACAGAAAGCCCAAGAGTCTCAGATGAGACGATTAAATGAAACAAGACAGAATCGAACATTTGAAGTGGGTGAAAGGGTTCTTGTTAAAACAAATAGAAGATTAGGCAATAAGCTTACACCATTATATGTTGAGGAAACTGTAGAAGCCGATTTGGGGACAACCGTTCTCATTAAAGGGAGGGTGGTCCATAAGGACAATTTGAGATAAGTCAAATCAATCTTTTTAACCGTAGGATTCTTGTGGTGGTCCTTCTTGTCGCGGTGGTGACCGCAAAACTAACAGACTATTCCAATTCAAACTACATCCCTGTATCAGATGGTTACGTGACAATTTGGCAGGATTTTGAGTATTTGCGGCATACAACGAACCTTACATTGTATTCTGAAGTGGCTGATGATACAGAGAGACTAAAATAACATTTTCCCCAATCACACATGAAAAAAATATTAGACTCGGACATAGGACATGTAAGAACATTAATAACAACAATAGATATTCATCGTAGGCATACAAGAAGTATAAACTTTTTGGGCACGGCACTTAAGGTGGTTGCTGGGACACCTGACTACGATGACTTCGAGGATGTGAAATTTAATCAAAGGGAATTGATTCAGGCAGAAAATAGACAGATTCTCATATATACAAGAACACAGGAGAAAATCAATAATTTGACAGATACAGTCAATATTATAATAAAAAATACCAAGGCTAAAATGGTGGATACAGAACATTTGTACGAGACCTTGCTTGCTAGAAACAGAATTGTTATCGCGGAGCTTGAAAGCTTGATGTTGTCAATAACTCTTTCAAAAATCGGTATAGTAAATCCACAGATTTTGGACTCTAACGATTTGCTTGGTATAAATAGTAAGCACTCTACAAATGTAACTATACAGGATTTAATGGAAGTTGCTAGTATAAGAGTCCTATTAGATGATAAGTTTTTACATTTTTTAATTAAGTATCCAAGACCAGATATGGTTTGCAAGAAAGTAACATTGTACCCTGTTCAACACAACTACACAATTCTTAATTTTAATGGCGAAAACAGCGTGGCAGATTGTGAAAATCAAACGTTACCGATTGGAAACTGTAATGCAACCCTAACAACATCATTCTGCAGGAAGCTGGTACATTCAACATGCGCACAGCAACTCCATTCGGGTGGTCATGTATATTGCACTTCTCGGCCTTCCCATCTTGAGTCGGTGACAATAGTTGATGAGGGTGTTGTAATTGTAAATGATGACACCTTTACTGTAAAAACAAATGATGACGTAGAAACCACCATCACGGGCACATTTCTACTGACTTTCAGTGGAGAAGCAAAAATTAATGAAACCCTATACAGAAATCACAGAAGTATAATAACAAAATTACCGGAGTCACCGATAATTGCCCTACTTAATGTTACAAGTCATGAAAACATACTGAGTCTACCATACCTTCAGAGATTAAGTGCTGAAAACTTGCGACATATAAAGGGCCTAAAAAACCAAGTGATTTCTGGTCCTTTGTTGTCTGCTGCTACTCTTCTTGTATTGCTGGCTTTGGCATTCTGTTGCTTCAGGTTTCACTATAGGCTTAGAAAACACCGTCAGCAACGTGCTCTGGAATCTGCGGTTGAGGGATTGCAGAAGTCCGGGGACGTCCTTCATTTAGGCGAGGGAGGAGTTAGCACAACTCAGAATTTCAATACGGATGTTGAAATACATAAAAGTCAACAACCATCTGCGTCAGCTATTTATTCTACAATTGCAAAAGAATGATAAGAAACTTAAAAACAAAGAAAACACTAGACGCAAACTCAGCGTTTTTTGGGTACAATGTTGGTTGAAATGAATTGTGGTTTTTTGAAGCCAAGGCAGATCATATTTGGAAGTAAAAGAATAAAGTTCATTTTTATAATTTTATTTTAATTTCATTTATATTTTAATAAAAACTTTACAAAAAACTAAGACCCTGTTTTTTGTTAACTTATACATACATATATACACACATATATACAAAAAACATACATGCATACACACACAAACATACACACGAGTACTTTTAAGTATATTCGCGCAGTCCTCTACTCCGGACTAATAGGCCAACATGTTCCTATCAGCCACAGCAGCATTTTATGAATTTGATTAATTTAATGTGTCTTTTACAGTATTATCACTTTTGGACCCATTCGAAACTTTCTTTCGATGTTTGCATATTTCCTGCGAAATTTCGCAATACCCGTGATAAAATAAAATCTTACTATATATTTACCTGTTCAATTAAAAAAGAAAACTAAAGCATTTTTACATATTTTTTTAAAATTTTTTATTTATATAATTACAACTGTTTTATGTTTTTATTAAAATATTACATTATAATAAAACATAACATTAAAAAATTATTAGATATTTTTCATTATTATAAAGTTATTCACAAGAGTAAACTAATTGTAGTATCCGTTGTATGTTCTAAGACTATTGTAAGTATATTCGGATGTATTTTTTATGGGAAATAATAAAAAAATTATGTTTTCCTTAAAACTCTAGCACATACAACTTACACAACAGTAAGTACATACACTCTTCTAAATACTTTTTATAATACAAAAATAATGAAAAAATCCTTATTAATTTTGTTTATGCACATCACACATACAATATATATATATAAATAAATAAAACTAAATTAAAACTACAATTTTATAATAAGTGATACATTTTTAAATTAATTTTTATTATTCACATACATATACACACTTAATGAAAATTAAGCGAAATCAAAAATTAAAAATTAAAAATTAAAAACTAAAAAAATGTATTATCATAGTCGATTAATAAGTGATTTTGTTTAAATATAAAAATTAAAATTTTGATACTTTGCTTAAAAATTATTTTTTAAAATTTGCTGCGGAATTTCTAAAGATTTTCAGCTGGCTTTGATTGCTATTGACAATTTTTTCAATGTATTTTCTATAAGTTAAATAGCTAAGAATTTCATAATGTTCATTCCCTTTACTTTTGTTTAAAACTAATGTCGTTTTATTTATTGTATAAAAAATTAATACCCAGTTAAAAATAGTCATATATGTATGTGCATTAGACTGTCCCATAAGCTATCTATCTATATAGTTAATAGGCAAACACGTTTTTTTAGATCCCTTTTGCGCCCGTAATACTAAACCGATTTTGGAAATATTTATGTGTTTATAAAGTGTTTTTTACATAGATGTGCACAATCTTAATTTTATTTAAATCGGTTTAGTACTTTAGGAGTAATACGACTATCAAGTTGTTACTAACACCAATAAACAAATACATGTCCCTTTCCCAGCTACAAGTAAAACACACAAGTAAATGTTTAATTGTTTTTGCACAAACAAAGTGTGGTATACAGTTCTGCCTGAATTTGAGGCTGTCATAAGAAGTAGTATGTGTAAAAAAAAACAAACCGAAATTCGGGCTCGAAAATTTTTCAGGCAACTTTAAGTATAGTAGTACGCAGCTGAAAAGAAAAATCAGCACAAATTTTGTCTATTACAGGGATGTTATCAATTAGTGGGCATTTTTTCAATTCATTAATGTTGTTGCGTTAATTTTCATTAATTTTTTTAGAGTCTTTAGATAAATATTCAGACTTGAACACATTTAACAAAGTAAAATTTCATAAATGCTTAATGGATGATGATGATGATGACAATGACCCAGACAAATATTTTGTTTGATATATTACGAAAAATTCAGTAAATATTTTTGTTTGATTAAGTAAACTATTTTGTTTAATATTTGCTAGTATTTTTAGACTAATTGTTTTATAAATTCAGACAAAAATATTGTTTCATATTTTTCAGAGAGTTCCGCAAATCTCTTTGTTTGATTTAGTAAATTGTTTTGTTACAATTTGTAAATATTTATAGACAAATTGTTTTATAGATTTAAACAATTCGTTCACTAAAAAAACACGTTTTTTCAATGAAATTGTTGAGATATGTTTATCTATATTTACAAATTTGTTTTTAGGTCCGTTCCTAGAAAAAATATTTACTATTTCATTAACTTCCTTTACAGAAAATGAAATTTATTTATTTTCTGTGCGCCGTATTGCAATTTTTTAAAAATTTATTTTATCCGCGTTTTAATTCATTAAATTTTCTGATTGTCAATCAATTATCAAATCAATTATTATTTTTTATTACTAAAATATTATGAGTGAAAATATTTTTAATTTTAAGCTTTTTTCGCCAAGATATTTGACCTTCTTCCACTTCCTTCTTTATCCGTTTTCACCCAAAAAAATAAAATTTCTAAAAAATCCTTAGGAAAACAACCAAACATGCCACAAAAAATAGAGAAATGCCCTAAATATGCGACTAAATGTAAAATATGCAAAAACATGATGTAAAGGGTAAAATATGCACTAACAAATCGAGTCCAAAAACTCTTAAAAAGTTCTGAAACGTATAAATATATTATTAGTGCCTACAAACATGCAATTGCATATTTGCGGCTTCCCTGCTAATAACTATGCTATACTTACATATATGCATTTATTCTTCGACTGTATACTTATATACTGACAAATTCAACCGTATACGAGTTTTTGGAATATATACATATGGAAGTATATATCCTAAGATTGCAATACTGCCATAAATAGCTGGTCCAGTACAAATTAAGATGTAATATATGGTGTCATATATTAATATATATGAAATTATGGCAGCATATATTTTCAATTTTCGGACCTATCGGCATCCTGTATTCAAAAATGCTTCAAGTACTTTTTTTAATTTTTCCTATAATAAAGGCGTCATAATCTGTAAACCACCCACGTTAGTCATCTGATTTTTTGCCAAATTGTAGTTGCACAATACCTAAATGTCATACTCATTTTTATACCCTGTTCAGACATAGATTTTTAATTGAGACAATTTAATTTTAATTGAGAAATTAAATTTTGTGTTCAAACATAGTCAATTGGCATTTGACTTGCAAATGGTATAAAAGGTAGCCAGGTGGCCGCATAAGTGCAGCGAATACAACAATAAAACAAAAACTAGATAATGGTTGTCAAAAAAATCACCAGAAAAATTACCAGAACAAAAAAAAACATCATCTGACATTATACTGCCATCCGTATACTTATTACACCACTGTGCTTGCCACTGTATACAATTTTTGCTGCTCACTGAACATACTTCGCAGTAAACATACTTGTCACAAAGGGCTGCATTTCGAACTTTACTCAATTTATGAAACAATTAAATACTAATTGCTCAATTTATTAATTGAAGCTTTGTATGGTAAATTGAGCTCAACCTTAATTGCGTAAATTTCCTAAATTGTGCAATTAAGGCGTATATCTGAACAGGGTAGTATTCTATTTCGACTGGTCTGGGCCATACGAACTAAGTCACTTACAACATATTTTAGAGTTTCCGCGAGCTCGAAATCCATTTTAGATGATTTTTATTTTTCTTTTTTGCATCCATACAAATCGAACCGCCCTAATGTGTATATACATATGTATGAAAATTTTGCATGGTAATACATACCCAATGAAGTCAATAAAGTCCGGAACTTGTGATCCGAAAGAGATGCAAATTCAAATTAATTCTAATAATATTTACACTCGCTTCCCATTGAGGGCAGTTCATTTTTATGCCAGCTTATTGTAATTGAAATCATGTTCGCTTCCAATAGTATATTTTACATTGTAATGTATGTATATAAAAAGCATTTGCATTATATACATATTATTTTTATTTAATAAAAATTTTTTACTAATATTTTTGTGGACTGACGCGACCAGGACTCGAACTAGGAATTTTAAATAAATATTTGAAAGACAAATCGTGTACCACCTAAGTAACAGCGCCATGTTAAAAATCAACTCGAAAAGTTAACTTACTCTGCAGTTAGACGTTCAAGAAATTGCTTTCAAGTTGATCACACGTATTGCTTGTTAAAACTACTTTAAATTGACGCTATGACGTAGGCTGTAAGCAACTTGATAGTAAATTTTGTTTTCAAGATGCCGTCGTCAAGGAATCAACAACGAAACAGTAAAACCCGGTTATAACGAATTCTCGGTTGCAACGATCTAAGTCTAAAGTGCCGACGTTTCGGTTGCCATTTTCATACAAAAATAATTCGTAATAGCGAATTCGTAGTTAACGACTCCTCGTTTGTATCGAACTACGCTTATTACGAACTTGTCATAGAGCGGTTTTTTTTTGCTGTTTGCACAAAGTTTGTTATAGCCGAGTCTTTCTGTAATTTACTTACAATAATAGAGATCAGCTATTTAATTTTGACGAAAAATTGAAACAAATCTTGAAAGCAAAATTGAAATCAAGTTGGTAGTCAATTTCCAATTATGTGAGTGTGTTAGTAAAAAAGTGTGAATGTATTAAAACTTGAAACAAAAATTGAAACAAAACTTGAACGTGTAACCTCCAAGTTAAACATAGTATATCCTTGAGATTAACTGAGCGGGTAAATATGTTTGGCAGGATGGCATAATAAAACTTGCATTAATAATTATCTGGTCCTTGTTAATATAACTTCTTAAGAAGCCGAAAATATACACATATTTTTACTGGGTAACTTCGAAGTCTTTTAGGGTTAAAAAAAACAAAAAAACAAAAATAGTCCATGATGTTATTTGTAAATTTTGCTAAAAACAACTATTCCCATTCTACATACTAGCTTTCATTTTTAATTAGTATCTCTTTTATTGGTAAAATGCTTTAAGTGCTAGACAAAAAATTAAAACAGTCTAAGTTAATGAAAATGTCGGGCATTTTTTTAAAAATCTATAAACGAATAGTTGCCAAATACTTTATTATTCCATTTTTCAGTTATTTTCTGTATGTTGTCTTTCTTTTTAAATTTTTTATAATTTGTTATTCTATACATTTGTTTCGTTTGCATTAACAATCAATTCGGTTGTACTTCACATACAAAATACGTTTCAAAACTGCATGGTGAATCATTCCATTTTAAACCTTTACCATCACGATTCCATAATTCTAGACAATTTTCCTCTTCGCCATTTTCGTAACGGAAATTATTGGGTTCACCAGCATTCCAATTCGTAAAGGTGATTGGACGACCGGTGGACATCCAAAAGAAGTTGCCCTCATCAGCCAAATCAGTGCCAGAAGTCCAAAAGTGTTCATGACCCAAACCTAAAAGTACAAAAAATAAAAAAACAAAAGAATAAAGAAAAATTAAACGAAAGCGTTATGAAAAACTAAACAAAATTACATTGATGTAAATTGATATTTTGAACAAAACCACATTTACTTTTTCCCTTTTGTGCATTTTTATGCTGTTTGTTTCAAACAATTCCATGTAATACTTTCAAAAACATTCAGTGTTTTGCAAACATGTCGACAAATAAGTAGAGAGATCGATAATAATTGAACACGAATAAGTTTTAATAAAAACTAAAGCTTTGAATTTAAGGTATGTACGAGTATGATCAGAATGGTCAAATGAAGGCTTCACACTGATTTTATAATAACTTGGAAAGGGCTCATCCAATTTTATTACAAAAACCACAAAAAATTCTGAAATAAAATGGTTGCGGATTTATTTAGACCGTAAAGATGAAAAATATATAAAACTAGAAAACAATTGTATTTGGAACGATTTTCCGTCATCCCACGTCAAATTTTGTTGATAAACAGACCGGTTTCGGCTATGTGCCATCTTCAGTGTTCTACTGAATATTCAAACCGGTCTGTTTATCAAAGAAATTTGATGTGAGATGACAGAAAATCGTTCTAAATTGTATTTTTATTTTTTATCATAAAGTTCCGTATACTAGAAATAAAATAAACTTTATTTCATGAAAAACAATCGATAAATATTGATTGTATTCAAACTAAAGGGAAATTACCTGATTTTTGCAATAAAATGACCTTTGATCACCACTATATTTTTTTATGTGCTATGGTCCCCTAACTACAAAAACAGTCGAAATTTGAAATTCTATGGATACGTTTTTTTTTAATTTTTTTCTAAAATTTGGGATTTTTCAAGAGGCTGCTACACCAATTTCATCACAACTGCGAAAGGGGTTATCCAATTTCCTTACAAAACACTAAAAAACTTGGAATAAAATTACATTTAAGCCGTTCTAACATAATTTTTTTACATACTAAATGGTTTCGGATGTATTCAGACCGCAATGATGAAAAATATATATTTTTATGCAAAATTGGAAGACTTTTATTATTAAAAAATTTATAAAAAAAATCAAAAAGGGCAAAAACTTACCAATTTTATTAACTGGCCATAAAGCCACAATAATACAAATAAAATAAGCCTTATTAAGCCTTATGACAATCGATTGATAAATATTGATTTTATTCATAATAAATTGAAGTCGCCTAATTTTTGCAAAAATAAATTTTTTTAAATAACAAATTCTCTGGAACTAATTCTGGTAGAAGTCACTAAAAAATACATACGTGTATCGGCGTTTTGAAAATTTACATATGGGATTTATTTTAGGCGGAATTAAATTCGCCCCTTTTGCATATAGTTACACTGACTCGACATAGAATATCTTGTAGGGCTTACGTTTAAGATGTATGATGTGTTCCAAAAAATTTATGTAAAACACCACGAGGAACATTTTAGTGGAACAATTAAGGCCGCTATTTACGTCTCTGAAGGAGAGTTTTTGGCCCCTTATTTATTTATGGGCCAAAAAGACCCTCACGTCGAAGAGCTAGAGGATTAAAATGTTCTACAAAAGTGTTAGCCGTGTTATTTTACATAGAAATGCTGAACACATCGTATACGTTAAAAGTAAGGCCTACAAGATATACTATGCCGAATCAGTATAACTATGTGCAAAAATGGAGAAAATTTAACTCCCCCTAAAATAATATCCAGATGTAAACTTTCAAAACGCCGACATAAGTATGTATTTTTTTTGTGACTTCTGCCATAATCAGTTGTAAAACCTCGTTATTTATTTTGTTGTGCGGTGTAAATATTCGCAATTATAGCAAAAATCAGATGATTTCACTTTATTATAAATAAACTCAATATTTATTCATCGATTTTCATGAAATAAAGCTTATTTTATTTGTAATATAAGTGGCTTTATGATTTATTAATAAAAATTTTAAGCTTTTGCCATTTAAAAATTTTCACATATGGGCATTTCCATGAAAATGACAACCACGACTGAAAAAATCAAAACCCTTAAAACTTTTTTTAAGATATGGTAAAGAGGAAAGAAATAATAAAATTTTACTATGCAGAGGTATTTATTTATACCTTACTACAATTTTTAAATATCAAAAATATTAGTTTAAACTGAATATCTCTTTGACTAATTTTAAGACACTGCAATAAACTCTTTTCGCTTTTCTTGCGACTAAATTCAGTTATTTGAAACATTGCAATTATACTTTAAAATTAATGATCCAACATAAAAGAATAAAGTTCGCGAGGAGAGTAAAAAGATAGAGTTCGATTAGCTCTATATTTTTTATTTTCTTTTGACGCTATTCTAATGTCACGTACGTAGTGCAAAAACATTATTTATCTACGGCATTTTAATTTGACCGGTCGCAACTGTTTCAAGATAAAAGTTTAAAGCAAGATATTTGTGGCAAACAAATATTGATCGACATTTTTTTTTCAATTTGGTGTAATAAAAATTTTATAAGCATTTAAAGTTCGTCACGTATGCTATTTCAAAAATACAAAAACTTATATGATTCTCGAACTGCGTATTCATTAGCCGAAAAAATTTCAAAGTAATTAGCATATACTACAATGTAGTAGGCTAAGGTGGCGCCGTAAACTCAGCGCCCAAGTACATAGTATGCAGTATGAAATTAACTATAATCTTAATTGTTTTTATTGCTATTATCACCAAATATATATTTTTTATTTGTTTTTAAGTTTTTGTTTACATGTATTTACACAACATATATTTCATGACTTAAAATACTATAAGAGAATAATCTCTCACGTACGCTATGTCACGTACGCTATTAAATTTTGTTCATTATAAAATCATCCAAAAGTTTTTTTTATTTCAAATTTACGGATAAAGCGTAGTATGCAGCTCTGAATGAAATTCAGGCTGCCATAAGAAGTATGTGTAAAAAAAAAACAAACTGAAATTCAGGTTGGTAAACTTCTTAAAGAAATTTCCGTTTACTAGTACGCAGTTCCAAAAGAAAAGTACACGGAATTTTGGCATTTATTGTCTATTACAGGTATGCTATAACAATAAGTGGAGAATTTTTTCCGTCAACTGAAACAAAAATTAATGTTCAGACAATTGTTTGGTCACGTAATTTTTAACATTTCTAGTTTTTCGTACATTGTAATTAATTTTTAGTGTTTTTGTGTGTTGTAAATTAAAAATATATATAAATTTGTGTGTATGCAAACAAAATTCTGTATAGAATTCTACACGATTATTTTTCCGTGTAGAAATAAATGCAAAACTCCAAACCTGAATTTCAGTGAGAACTACATACTACGCTTAATAAAGGAAAAATAGTTGGCTTACTGTAAGAAATGTAAAAAAGAAAGAAAAAACTTCACAATTCGCAGACTTTCGCATATTTTTACATGCACCTTAATAACATCACTTCCGTTTTATGTCGCCTACGATATGCCCTTATTTCCCTCCATATTTTGGACAATAGGGTTCCAAATGTAATAAATTTTTTTTCACATATATGGCCATGTCACAGAGTTCAATTCCGTTCGGAAACGGAATGCAATCCACCCCAAGATGACAAACCCTAGCCGGTGCATACCCCAATATACCAGCGCCACCAACAGTCTGGGCACACCTGACAAATTCGAGTATTTTAGTTTTCTTTTTTAGACCTCAGCTTCTACAAAAATGGGGTGGATTGAATTCCGTTTCCGAACGGAATTGAACTCTGTGACATGGCCGATAGTATCCTCTGAATGGAACATGACGGCAAAATTTTTTTTCAGTTACTCCTATTTTTGCAAAATCTATTCCACTGTCCAAATGTCACGTAAGCTGACATGACCATGCCAATATTTTAAAAAATTGAGAATTTTCCAATTTTGCCTAAAAAAAATAAATTTTTCATCATTGAGGTAGTCATACCTCCGAAATCATTTAGTATATAAGAAAATAATGTTACAGTTGCTTAAAGGTAATTGTATTGCAAGTATTTTAGTTTTTTTTTTGTAAATCAATTGGATAGCCCTTTTCCAATTTATAATAAAATTGGTGGAGCAACGTCTCCAAAACTCGATTTTTTTTGCAAAAATTGGGTAGTTTCACTTTGTTGTGAATAAAATCAATATTTAGCCATCAATTTTCGTGGTATACGTAGCGTTACGGCGAGTGTATAGAAATGGTATCATTTTGCAATTTTCGATTTTTTATAAATTTAAAAAAAAATTAATATTTTTTCAATTTCGCATAAAAATATATTTTTTTCATCATTGCGGCCAAAACAATTCCGAAACCATTGAGTATATAAAAAAAATTTTAGAACGGTTTTTTACTGGTTTTTTAATAGTTTTTGTAATAAAATTGGGAAAACCCTTCTCCAAGTTATGATAAAATCAGTGCAGCAGCCTCTTCAAAAATCCAAAGTTTTAGAAAAAAAAAATTTTAAAAATTATCCATAGAATTTAAAATGTCGATTGTTTTCGTAGATAGGGAACCATAAACACATCAAAAAATATAGGAGTACTTCTTGGTATTTTTCCTATTGCATAGTGTAATCAATTAAATCATGATGTGATGATTGATAAAAATCAACCAAATTTTGTGTTACTGAATCTTGATAATTATATTTCTTTGTTTTGTATTGCTTCTAAGGATTAATAATTATATTTCTTAGTTTTGTATTGCTTCTAAGGATCCTTAGAAGCAATACAAAACTAAGAAATACAATTAAATCATGTTGAATTAAAATGAAATGCATGTTACTTATGATGATATTTATTCAGTGTATATCTAAAGTAAACTTTGAAGCTATTGTGGCTGTATTGGTTAAGGCCTTGACTACCAAGCAAGTGGCCCGAGTTCAAATCTTGACTGAGGCAGCCACCTTATAACACGAATTTTTGTGATGCCTCTGCTAATACACAGCACGTAAATTAAATAATTAACAAAATAGCTACGTTAAAATTATGTTGTTTCAACTAAAAAAAAAATTTATTTGTTTCAATATTAAATTTACGTTATTTCAACTTGAAATAATTTGATTCAACATTTGATTCTGCGTATTATTTCAGTATCAACCTCATTTTCTTTTAAATGTACTAGAATATTAAATCGACATGATTTATAGTTATTTTAAAATGAAAAATGTTGTTTGAAGGCTATTGTAAAATCATGTTAAATTAACATGAAATATCTATGAAGCAAAATCACTACCGAAAAATTTTATATTAACCTAATTGTCGACGATTTTAATATGAAATGTTTCTGTTTGTAGCGTTCTGACCATATCCAACTGTCAAATGTTAAACATTTCTTTTTTACTTTCATTACCTGGGTTCTTTTATTTCTCTTCCGAACTAATAGTATTTTTCGCATAATTAAAAATGTAACCTGACCGAAAAAAAGTCAAAATATGTTTTAGTTTAAAATGAGTTTAAATTTTTACAATCTCACTCCTCTTTGATGTGGGTTGGCAAGTTATAAGGGAGATGAAGTATAAACATTGTCCATTGGACAAGTAACATAAAATAATAAAATTTTAAATTCATGCCCACAATTGAATTAGTTTGTGTTTTCTCTGCGTTTTTTTTTTAAATCATACTAAGACATGATTTTTGCTTGAATAAAATTTTGTTATACAAAACCAAATTACAATGGACAACAAAATTATGAGCAAAAGTCAAAAAGAATTTATTTAATCTTAACAAGGTATTACAAAAGTTTTAAGTTACAAGAGTCCAACTGAAACCTCAACGTCGATCATCGCTTAGTTTTTGTAAAAGAGTGTGTCTTTGTGGTATTTAGTATCCGTGGCTTGTTTGGAATAAACACTTCTGACCCTTACTAGTCACGTTGTTCCATTTTGCTTGTTAGGCATAAAATATTTCCTGTTTGATTTTTATACGCTTAGTTCCGTGTACTAGGAAAATCAGTAGAACAATAGTAGAACTATCTATATTGTAGCAATTTTCTCCAATACCTTCATATCGTTTGCATTTTTCTTTTTAAATCTCACATCCATAAAGAGGAGGTCTACTTTTCGTTTCCATCAACAGATTTTTATGCCTTTTTTAGTTGCTATCATTCGAATTAGCTGCTTCATTATCTAGGTTGCGTTATTAGTCTGAATGTGGTTTAAAATTTTATTTTTCGAACCACTTTCTGTTCTTGTCATAACTTAGGAAAGATCTTTCCTTTGAAGAAGTCTTTCTTAAAATAAAATATTTTCTATATCTATTTAAGAAATTATCTTCTAATTTTATTACCCAAATCTGCTTTTTCACTGAAATAAGTTTGTTCATAAATTCTGTGAATTTTGTCATTAATCCAATGAAAAATGTCATTAAAACTCAACCAACGTCACACTTCGTTGGATTAATGAAACAAGTTTCGTTAAAATTATTTTAATGAAAATTGCATTAAATGTATGAAATAATTTCATTGCTGCAATGTAATAATTTCACTAATCCAATGAAGATATTTAATTATATCAGTGAAATTATTTCGTTATTTTAATGAATTTGTTCCATTATTTTAATAAAATTATTTCATTATTTTAATGAAACTCTGTCAATATTTTAATGATATTCTGTCATGAATTTAATGAAATTATTTCATTGTTTTAATGAAATTATTTCATTTTTTTAATGAAATTATTACATTACTTAGTAGCCTCATTAGCTTATCTTTTTTATTGCCTATTTTAATTTATTGACAATTCCATGGTTGAAAAACGTATGAAGACGCTAATGCACATCAGAATGCATTTCAATGTTTATGAAAGGCAACGTCTTAACTAGTTCAGCCAACAGCACTATCAAAACAATGTGTTGGTATGAGTTAATAATAATAAGAAAGAGTACAACAACAACAACAAACATATAAAATAATTTTTGTTGTTCGCTTTTGGCTGCCAACTGTTGAAATAAATAAAAGTGTGTTTAAAAAATATATATACATATATTATTTAATATTTCGTAAATCCAATTAAACTTTTCATCAAATCAATGAAATACATTTCATTGAAATTATGACATTCTAGAACACACAATTTTTAATTTTTTTTACAATTTTTTATAGCATATATTTAAAGAATTTTAAGTATCAATTAAAATATTTTGTCCAAACTTAAAGGGGTTTCCATAAAACGGCAAAATGTGACTGTCATAAATCCAACGAAATTTTCCAACGAAACTATAAAAGTTAATGAAGCAATTTTAATGAAATTCTTTCACAATATTCGTGAAATTTCATTAGAATTGTGAAATATTTCATTAGGGTTGTGAAAAAGTCCGATGAAATTGTTTCATTGGATTTATGAAGCGAAACTCTTTCAGTGTACGAATTCTATTTTTAACGAATTCCTTTTTTGTAGCTTCAGATGTAGTATTAAATAAATAAGTTGATTATTCATTTCTCTATGAAACTATATTTCCGGGTATTACTTTAACAATTCAATCGTGTACATTTCTAATCATACAAACAAACCCATTTATGTGCTTGCAAATGTTTATATCTCTGACAATGTTGTTATTATAGTTTTCCTTTATTTTTTTCTGATATTTGAAGTTCGTTGTAACTGCATTAACTAACTAAGTATCCATTGAACTAAACTGCTGCTGTTGCCGGTAAAGACAGACAGGCGGACATACTAAAAATCATATATATAAACGTTGTTAAATATGAATATATGTAAATATGAATGTATCTATTTAAGCACATAAATACACAGCTGTGTAACCTATTTTAGAGCATTGACTTTTATAATACTATTTAACTATGTATCTGAACAGGAGCTTTCAAAAGTTGATGTGAAAAATTTTTAATATTTCGAAATATGAACATGAGCTTGTAGTGAGATGGATGGAAAGGGGTCGGACATTTATAGTCGAACTTTGTGAGTTGGTGCGCGAAATGAAGTTCCAAATTACAAAATGAAACAAGTACACGAAATTAACCCTTTCACGTCAATGGGAAACATATTTCCCAAATTCAAATGGATGATAATCTTATCTCATTTACTCTTAATAATCAATCTGACACAAAATGGCATGAAGCAAAGTTGATTTATGGTTACTAAAGCCATAACTGCAAAAACAGCTTAAGTGATATAAGTTTCAAAATTCGTTGTTTGATGAAAATTAATTATTTACGATCGTAAATAATCGATTTATCGATGTTAGATACTACTATATAAGATCGCTGTCGCGAAAGGATTAAGGATGTATTTCATTATGGGAAATTATGTCGATAAGCCCGCAAAAACTATTATTAGGTTAGGTTAGGAGGGCAGTCACGACTGAAGAAGTGACTGACTTGGGTCCGTTGATTCGCCCCTTCCTGATACCCTAGAGCACACAGGGCATAAGAAATCATTAATTACGATTGTCCTGCCGCCGTGTCAAACCAACCCGATTGAACTAAATACGAAGATAGCCTGACTAGGCCTACATTAGCCAGACTGTATAAGTCTGGGAATATGTTAGCGACCAAGATTCTTGTCCTTAAGCTGGCTAGAGCCGGACACTGACATATAAGATGAAGAACTGTCTCCTCTTCTTCCTCATCATTACAACTTCTGCAATAGTCGTTGTTATTTAGACCCATTCTTCTGGCATGGGTTCAAACTATTATATATCATCGGCAACCACCATTTGGTTTGAAGGACCATAATAGACAGGCTTATAATCGCAAACTTTACTTGGTATCTCTGCATCCAGAAAAAAGTTTGGTTGGAAAATGGTTCGGCCGATAAAACTTAGTTGAACAGACTATATTACAACACATGCTATAAATGTTCTATGAATCCAAAAAACAATCCATGTTCATTACCATAAAAGCATAATTCTGTGGTTTTCTTGAATAAGTGTAGTATTTTATTTTTTATACTACATTTTTTATTTTTTACACTGCAGACTCTGTTTGAATTTTATCGAACTGTTTTTTGACAAAAAATTTCCCAAAAAAATTCCCTAAAATAATGCAATTTGACATCAATAACTCAAAAACGGACATCCGCACTTATGCAAGAAAACCACAGAATTGTAATAAAGATATATGTAATTCTGACAATTCTTGAATTGATTAGATCAACCGATCATATGCTTTTGTCATGATTAAGTAAATAATATGATGAGCACAACAGAATAAAATAATATGAATTGGATTTTAGTACCAATTATTGGTATTTGCAACTATAAAAATTGGCTTTCTAAATTTACTTTACTTTTTATCGGTTTTTGCAACTAACTAATGGTTAATTTTATTATTATTGATACACCTAACCGATTAAACGGTTCGCATTAGCAATTATTTATTATTGTAAACTAACTTCATTTTCAATAAGAGTTCTATGATAGTTGGTGCAACTGCTAAAATTCGATTGGCAACAAATTCGGTTGTTTCAACGAATCTGTTTGCTCTGTGTGACTGTGGCATTTTTATAGACATTCAGGGAGCCTTTGGCAATACATCGTACGATGTGATCGGTAAAGCTCTTGATAGGAAAGGAGTTCCGAAAAATATAAACAACTTTTAAACCTATGTGGGACATCGAAGATCATAAGAGCAACTAGAGGCTGTTTACAAGGTACACAGAAAAAACTAAATTTCATTTTCTATAAAGGAATTTAATTAAACAATAAATATTTTGTCTAGGTATGGACCTACTAACAAATTTGTAAATATAGACAAAAATATCTCAACAATTTCATTGAAAAAAACGTGTTTTTTTCGTGAACAAATTGTTTAAATCTATAAAACATTGTGTCTAAAAATATTTACAAATTGTAAACAAAACAATTTACTAAATCAAACAATAAGATTTACTGGACTTTCTGAAAAATATCAAACATTATGTTTGTCTGAATTTATAACAATTAGTCTAAAAATATTAACAATTATTAAACAAAAAAGTTAACTTAATCAAACAAAAATATTTACTGGATTTTTTGTGATATATCAAACAAAATTTGTGTCTGGGTCGTCATCATCATCACCCATTAAGCATTTATGAAATTTCACTTTGTCAAATGTGTTCAAGTCTGAATGTTTATCTAAAGACTCTAAAAAAAATGAATGAGAATTAACGCAAGGACATTAACGAATTGTTTCACTCAAAAATCTTCTGTAAACAAACTTGGTACAATCGCATTCCTCTTCTTATCATTGTTGTTGTTGTTATTTGTGTGTATGTCGTCATCGGCGTTGTTTTTCTATAACAGTTTTTCTTGTTGTCAAACAAACAATTCATTGATTATGTAAAGAATATTTACTGAAAATTAAATTTATTTTTAGACAATCTGTTTTTTGAAAATTTTTTAGTGATAATTTTTTCTGTATAGCCATTCTCTCGCCTCTACTGTGAACGTTGGTCATCGATGAACTTGAACAACTCAACTACCAGGGCTTCCGAACATATGGTGACGCCGACGAGGTTATAATATCTATGGTAGGGTAGGAGGACGGAACCATATCGGAAAAGATGCAACAAGTCCTAAATTTAGCTAACAAATGGTGCAAAGATAGCGGGTTGTCCATTAACACATTGTACCTTTTACCAGACGAAGAAAACTTAGACTCATTAAATGGTTTAATTATCAGGTTTTCCAGCGAAGTCAAATACCTTCAGGTCATTTTTGACAAGTCACTCAATTGGAATCAACATGCTGCCAACAAAGCCATCAGGGCACTTCATGCTTACCAGAGGCTATTTGGCAAAACGTGGGGACTCAAACCAAAAATGATATACTGGTCATTTACCACCATAATAAAGCATATACTTACATATGCTGCTTCAGTTTGTTGGCTAAAAACTGAATAAGTCGCTACGACGGCAGTAATCGACAAGGTATACCGCCTAGTATCTATTTCGATCACCGGACCAATGAGAACCGGTCCTACATATGCCTTGGAATGTGCAGAATGGCACATTCTCCAATTTGCACATTATAGTGAAGGAGGAGGCCCATAGTAGCGCACTTTGGCTTCCAGACATCTCAACTATAAGAACCGGAAGAATGGTTGGGCTCATGAGTATATTAGGACAGTTACTAAACGACCCATATTTTCAAATACAACTAACATTAGTCTTGAACAACAACTTTGATGCTTTAATTCTTGATAGAGGCTAATGGCTGAACCACACTACATGGCACGAAGTTGCTGACCAGATCTGGATAACTGACGGCCCCAAATTTCCAAAGGGCCATTCTCATGGCAGAAGTCTATAACATCCTTACTTGTGTTATAGAATGCTTGAGGAGAAACTGTAAGGGTATTCGTATTTACTTGACGTCAGATAGCCAAGCAGCGCTTAAGGCCTTAATCGCTTATGTGATAAGGTCGGGTATGGTCATGGATTGTGTTACATCTCTAAATGAAATTGACGTTATGCTGGATACCTGGCCACGAAGGCCATGTTGGAAATGAACGGGCTGGCTGTCTAGCAAACAGAGAAACCCAATGTAGGTTTTAGGACCAGAAGCCTTCTTTGGCATCTCACGAGGATATGTCAAAGAGCAGAATAATTTCTGGGCTCATATGGAATTTGCTCGCCATTGGGAAGGAAACTCTTGCGGTCTAAGACAAGCAAAACGAGTCAATACGTTATCTCAAAAAAATCAGAAAAAAACAACAACAATGATAGCAAAAGGAATGCGTTTGTACCAAGTTTGTTTACTGGAGATTTTTGAATGAATCAATTCGTGAATGTCGTTGATTTAATTCTCGTTAATTTTTTTAGAGTCCTTAGATAAACATTCAGACTTGAACACATTTAACAAAGTGAAATTTCATAAATGCTTAATGGATGATGATGATGATGACCCAGACAAAAAATTTGTTTGACATTTTACAAAAAATTTAGTAAATATTTTTGTATGATTAAGTTAACTATTTTGTTTAATATTTGTTAGTATATTTAGACTAATTGTTTTATAAATTTAGAAAAAAATATTGTTTGATATTTTATAGCAAATCAAGTAAATCTTTTTGTTTGATTTAGTAAATTGTTTTGTTTACAATTTGTAAATAAATATTTTTAAGCAAATTGTTTTACAGATTTAAACAATTTGTTCACTGAAAAAAACACGTTTTTTTCAATGAAATTCTTGAGATACTTTAGTCAATATTTACAAATTTGTTTGTAGTTCCGTTCCTAGACAATATATTTACTATTTCATTGAATTCCTTTATAGAAAACGTAATTTAGTTTTTTCTGTGTACCTTAAACGTAAGGCTTAAAAGACTTCCTACACCGAATACTAATTGTGAATAAGTACGAAATTAACCCTTGGCCACATTTAAATTTAGAATGATTTCTGGCGTTCTAGCTGAATCTGGAGATTGGATGTCCTTGAAATTTACGGTACAATTTTATGGCAAATATTTTTGTTGAACACCTAAAATGCTATATCGCTGCTTAAGGGGAATTTTTCGTCTTTTTTTAAGTACCTAGAGGGTTAAAATGTTTCACAGAAATTTTTCTCGTGATGTTTTACGTAAAATTCCTGACTTCGTCTCATACCTTACATATGAGGCTTTCAAGATTTCCTATGCCGAGTACTGATTGGTGCCCCTGTGGCTGAATGGTAGCGATACTAGCCTGTCAGTCCAGAGATCCCGGCATAGACCCTGGGTGTTTTCCGCAGACGAGCTAATCGCGAGGTTTGTGTTTGTTGATAAAAAAATAAAATAAAAAAAATACAAATAAATAAATTAACCCTGAAAAACATTTTAAGTTTTGTATTATTTCTGGCATTCAAATCGAGATTGGAGCTTAAGTCTCTTCAAAGACTTATAGTTGAATTTTATGGCAAATATTTTTTTACACCATTTTATCCTGCTGAAGTGGATTTTTTTAAATAGGCCGAAAAGACCCATACAGCGGAGAGTTAAAGGGTGAAAATGGTCTACAAAAATGTTTCTCGCGGTGTATTAAATAAAAAAGCTAAAAATATATTTTATAGTGAACAAGATTTCCTATTATGCCGAGGCACTAGAACTATTTGTAATAGGGGGAAGGGGGACTTTAACTCCCCCTAAAATGAATTGCAGATGTAAACTTTCAAAATGCCAGTATACGTATATTTTTTTATTTTTTTGTCTTCTCTGCTAAAACCACTCGTTAAAAGTATTTGGTTTTTTTATGTTGTACAGTGTTATCGCATAACTCGGCCATTTATGGACCGATTTTCAAAATTCTTTATTTGAAAGGTTTGGTACTATGAAACTTCGATTATTGCATTGAAGCCGATTTCTTTTGCCAAAATTATTTTAGCTACAAACTAAAAACTATCTTAATTTTTTTGACACACCCTTTTAATATCTATAACTTTAATTTTTTCTTGCTGTTAGTAAAATGTAACATTATTTTACATCTTTTCTCTTAGTTTTCCAACCATTTCACTTTTTCGCTTGGCATTTGAGGGAGAGAATGAACGTCTGAATTTTTGTTTCTACTACTTCTGTCATTTCTAACCCAATTTAGTTTTAACTAAAACGACGTTTCTATTGCATTTTCTAAAATTGTTAAATGAAAAAATGTAACAGCAAAAAAATGCGTACAAAAATTAAATGATTTTTCTATCTAACATTTTTAAAACGAAAGTAAAATTGTGCAAACAAGAAATAAATGTGGAAATTTTTTGTCCAAAGTTGCAAACAGCAGCAGCACATTGTTTATTGCAACATCAACTTTTGCTTAACAATCGTATGTAAGGAAGTTTTGTTAGTTTATGTGAAGGAAAAAAAAGTGTTATTTAAAAAGTTAGTTAGTCTATTTTTGTGGCTTGGAGATACATACCAAAGTCTCTTATATGTTTTTCCAGTCTATCATTCTCCTCTTGTGAGGATATGCTGGCCAAATGCATGCCATGGTAACGACAGTATTGTGTGGCCTTAAACCAATTTGCCTAAAAGTTAAATAAAATAAATTAATATTTATATAAATTTCAAAAATCTGTAAGAATAAATTTAATAAATCCAAATTGATTATTAGGCTAAGATTCGTAACGTTTAATTCAGAAAGCATTGGGCATAATTAATATTCCAAGGAACAAGGGAAAAATTAACATGAAGTTAATTTTTCAACGTACACAGCAGAACAGAGTAGTGCCACTTTCGGAAGCCGCTACACTTCTATCGTCAGTGCTCACGTGTATTTTGCTTATCACCAGCGTTACCGTTGAAAATTTTCAAAAAGGGGCACAAAAAGGCTATTTTGAAAATAAAAGGGGCACAAAAAGGGGATTTCTGAGAAAAAAAGTGGCAACTTTGAATAACAAGAAAAATGTTATTTAATTTTTAAAAAATTATGGTTAGCAAACAAGGCATCACAAAGGGACCAAAGGAACCAAGTGGGCCCGTTTTTAGAAGCCGGCAGCCTGTTCAACCTAAGGTTAGCAAACATAAACTCTCGCTCATCTGATTAGGTATAACATTCTATCAATAATTTTTGGCAGTTTTATCCCAAGTTATTACTCAAACTACTAATAAAATTGGACTTGTTAATAAAAATTAACGGGAATAGTGTAGCATTATCAAATAATTGCTGCAAAACAAATTTTGCGCAAGAGCAGTGCCTAGTCAGAATAGGTTTCTGATTAATTTGATATTATACATTACAACTTTCCCGCGAATTGTTAGTTTTTAATACATTTTTGATCTTTCTAAGGCGATAAAATAATTTGAAGTTTAAATGGGTCGAGGATAATCTTTGTCTAAAGCTGAACGGTTCAAAATTAAATGTAGTGCTGAAGACGTATAGTTGACTTTGTTCGAATAAAAAATTACTGAGTTATAGGGAATCAAATAAATTTTTTTTAATGTTTGACGTTTTTCACCAAATGTTCTCTATTCGGAAGCTGTGCTGTACCGCAAATAATTTTAATTTTGAAGCCTTTCAAACAATATATATAGATCACTTTAATCGAACAAACTTTTGCCTCTAGGGAGTGAAGTTATAAACATTTTTTAATGCATATTTCTAACTTTGAAAAAAATAATTATATTACTGGCAACAGGGAGCTGTCCATTTCAGTTGCTATTTACTGCCTTTCTGTGCCTCGTTTCTGTATTTCTCGCATCGTAAAATATCTCACATGGTACGTGCGAATTGAAAGAGAAACTATGTAAATTGAAACAAAAAATTAGTTTTCTCACTCAAGTGTTTCCGTACCTTGACATTGCGAGAACCAGCTGTCATTTAAACTATTTTCCAACAATTATTGGAAGGAAGTGAGAAAAAGTGTTTCTGTAATAACATTTTGTGAAAAGTTCCTCACTAACGCCGTAAAAACTTCTCACATTTAAAAACGATGCGAGAAGTATTTTTAAAACTAAAAATATTAAATGATAGACTTTCAAATTTAATATCGATAATGTAAAATAGTTAGTTTATTTAATTTTTCTGTTTTAAAGTAGTTTTTTATAAATAATTGGCAATATAAAAACTATCTCCCGCCTGATAGCTAGTCGCCGAGTCTTCTTTGTATTGCGATCGTGCTCCGCCGATAACAAAACTTGAACGAGTATTCTTTGGTATTGAAAAAACTACAACAAGTATTTTACAATAATTTGAATATACGACACATTATCGTTAGAAAGATCAAACGTATAAAACGCATTCAATAAAAGTATTTTTTGTTTGCTAAATAATATAGTTTGTATGCAAATATTTCAACGCCGTCGTAAAAACTTTTCCATCGGCTTGTTGCTCTGTTTGACAACTGAATGATTGGAATATTCCAATTAATTAGCTAGCTTTTCACATTGAGATACAGAAACAGTTTCTACTCACATATCGAGAAACGATGGAATTTTTTGTTTCACACTTCATGTGAAAACTTTTACAATGCGAGAAATACAGAAACGAAGTACTGGCAACCAATAATTTTCAATTGCCGGCTGGCAACGCAACTAAAGTTCGGTTGTATTAAATAATAGACCCCATTATGTTTGTTTTATGCTTTTTTTCTCTAATATGTAACCATAAAAAATTAAAAAATATATTTTCATATTATTTTATTTTTGGTACTTTGTTCGTAGGTAAATGCATATTTTTGCGCATATTTTTAATTTTTAGGTGCATTTGTTAAGCGTTGAAATCAATTTTTAGTTGCATGAAAGTCCGAGCTCTGCTAATCACCCTAAAAAATGCATTAGAAATGCTATACATATTGCTTGTAAAGCACTGTAATGCAAAGCATTTCAAGATTGATGTTTCAAAAATAAATAACACCGTTTAGTTCATTCACTGCGTAAGAAAAATTGCCCCAAGTATCTCTTCATTTAGTAAAAAGTATCAAAAAAGTGGCAAGAATTTCAAAAAGTATCACATTTGGATGCATTTTGTAAAAGTAGCAAAATAGTATCCTTGTAGTCGAAAAAGTGGCAAATTTCTACTTTAGTAGCACCAACGGTAACGCTGCTTATCACCACTTTTCAGTTAGGTGGCTCTGTTAAATGTGATTTTAATTCTTATACATGGTAGAATTATACTACAGGTAGTAGCGAAGCTACAACAACCCAACAACAGCAAAAACAACACGGCTTTTTATTGTTGTTTATGTTCGAGGTTGTCAAAAAGCACAAAAGAAAATTTTAAAAAAAATTTATATGTTCACATGTGTGTGTTTACTTCGCCATGTTTTTTTCAGTAGTGTGGGTGTGTGTTGGTATAACATACACAACTTTTGACAGAGTCGAACTCAAAAAAAAAAGTTCGTTAACGCTTCACCACTACCTGTATTATTCTACCATGTTCTTATATATACAACTTTTTTGTGAAAATTTAATACGAGAATTAAATCACTTTCTAGTTGATATTAAGCTGCACTTTTCCAGTGTTGCCATTGGTTTATTTTTTTCATTCCCATTTTTCTGATATTTTGTTCTAATCAAGGCAAACTTTTTCGGTCTGATTTTGTAAAAGTATATATACTTGTACTTATATATACTTAAGTACAAAATCAGATATAAATT
The DNA here is from genome assembly GCA_956483635.1 of Panzeria rudis. NCBI lineage: Eukaryota > Metazoa > Arthropoda > Insecta > Diptera > Tachinidae > Panzeria > Panzeria rudis. The sequence continues at coordinate 152,875,636 of OY101448.1, read as the reverse complement.
TAATAAAGTTAAACAAGTACATTAAAACTCTTTATTTTTTTGAAAATTGTAAATTATTATTAAAGTAAGCCTTAAACAAAAGGTTTATGTAAATCCTTTTCAAACATCGGGATTATAAAAAAATGTGTTCATATCCATGATTTATTATATGAATTCTAATTGTGTTATTTATCAGAGTAAAGTTTTTTTTATTTAAGTGTACAATTTCCAATAACAAAAAAATACTAATTTATCATGTCTTTTTCAATTAAATTTTACAATTTGTATTTCATTTTACCAATTTATATAATTAGATAATAAAATGTGCTGTTAGATAGTGAATGTATCATTGAACGATTTAAAAATTGTCAGTATTCAGGTCAAAACAAATTTTTTTTAATTAATAATATTTCAAAATATTGTAGACCTGAATTTTTTTAGATTTTATTTTATAAATCAAATAAGGTATTTCAACAATGGCAGTTGTTTTAACCCTATGCTAGCTAGCTTAATCACATCTTTGCAGGTTCTCCCGTTTAATAGTTGTAGAATACTATTTTCTATTAGATTATAAAGTTAGCGATGATGACAATTGGACAGTGGTTCCAATTGGAAAAAAGGTACGGAAGGTTGAACTGACATCAGATGTTTCGAGACCACCACAGTCTTCTCCTCAGAGCCCTTTTACCTACACTTGCGAAAATCCTACTTACTTTAATAAGCCCAATCAACAGATTTTGTCGCCACCTCGCGGCGAGTCGTACCTATTAATAAACATTTTTGTAAAGGTTCGCAACTTCGCTAACTATTTCTTTTTTATCTTGTTCAACTATTTTAAGCTTTTTGATTTCTGTCTTACCAACGTCAAATATCATCGATATATTCAATGCTGGGATTTTTTGAATGTTATGTTGCCCAATTTGTTTTTTGGAACGGTATACATTCATGTTTTAGCTAAGTGCCTTTAGAGTTTTAACAATTGAGTTAAGAATTTTAGTCGAACTGTATGATTTTTATCCAAAGTTAATTAGTTTGGCTTGAGTTCGTTTTTAATTTAATATTTCGATCAAATTATTTTTTATTTCAGCAAGAAATTCTAAAGTATGCAAATATTGAACATTCAAAGAAAAATTTGGATGTACGGAAGGTTGAACTGACATCAGATGTTTTGAGATCACCACAGTTTTCTCATCAGAGCCCTTTCACCTACCCTTTTTAAAACTTATATATTTCCATTAAAACACATAATTAAAATTATTAGCACTAGGGCACGTGTCATTAAATATGTTTGATAGTTTCCGAGTAATACAAGGAAAAACAAACACATGTAAACTCCAAAGTCTTTGAAAAGCAATGATTCTCAAACTAAGGGTGGAAGGGAAAAAAGCACAAATAGTAGTTGTCTAGGACAAGAACCAAATAATGGTGAATTTCCAAACCACAAAAAAGCTTAAATAAAAATAAGAAAAAGCTTAATTCAATTTGTTTTAAAGTTTGATGTTTATCTGCTCGTCTTTGGAGGCCGTAGTGGCCTAGAGTGTGAAAAGGTACCCTGAAGATGGGATTGTGACTGTTCCCGAAAATATCATGATGTAAAGTTTGACCCATACAAAAGTCAAGAATTTGTCTTTGTTTTTTTTCAATTATCACATGCTTTGAAAAATATTTTCTCAATAAAAATAATTTAATTGTAAAATTAAATTGAACGTAGAATAATAAAAATAATAAAAATTCTTTGGACTAAAATTTTTATTTGTAATATTTCAAAAGATTAGGATTCAAAAATAATTGCAGTTGAAATTTTGAGTCGTTTATTACGAGTACGTAGCGCTATTTTTCTGTTTTAAATGATTCCCGACTGTAAAAGTCGCTATGTTCCGCACACTGGACTTGTTTTTTTTTTTTGGTTTTTTACGCAGTCGAACTTTTTTATTTGTTTTCTTTTTAGTTTTCGTACACAGACAGCTTGGTTTTAGATTTTTTTGTTATAAGTCCACTTTTTACGCAATTGCGTTTTTTGGTTGTAACACAAGTTTAAACAATCACAGATCCTAAATGATCATTCGAAATTAAAAGTCATAAGAGAAATCTAGAGATTATTTTCAAATACCTGTCGAATGATATCCATTTTGATATAGTTCGCCGAATTTTTATATTTTTTTCGTATTCACAAAATGGCTTCTGTAGGCCGCCATATTGAATTTTGACTACTGTCATATCTTTAGTGACACTCCCGCAATTAAGACGAATCGATTGACGTAAGAATCATCAAAATCGGTCTACGCATTCGGTTTATATCAGCGTTGCCCAAGCCCTATGCGCTTGGTGCTCATTTGTTTTTGTAAAAGCAGTTAGCTACCGTATAAGCAACTCAGTTAACTTTTAACGCGCTTTAAGCTAAATATTTCTCAACTAATGGTGGTTGATGACTGAAGTACTTTTAATGGAGTCAACTGACTATTTTAACATTGCGATGTCCTAGGCGGTAGTCAATTGTCCGACTCTGCATTACTTTCTAACTAACTTAAAGCTAACTTTATTTAAGTCAACTGGTAGTTAGTGTGCAAAAAGATGATGCTGGGGTTCGAACTATGTATCACACGTTTTGTAGTCAACGTGCTGACCACCCAGCTAAGGTACTATTTAAAATAATGACAGCAATAAGTTCCCTACGGTAAATGGAACTGACACAAAACAAGTCACGTGACCGGTCCCCAGGTGGTAGGGATCAGTCCGAGTTCTAACACTTCCTCTGAAGCGGACCAGCCACTTTTACATGGGCATGGCCTAGGATGGGGTTAATGGATACCTTGTATGCACCTTGTAACTTGTCTCTGAACTATCTTATGGAGTCCTAATCGGTGTCGAATAATATAGATTATATATAAATATTATTCCAAAATTCAGCTGTAATTATCGATTAATTTATTTTTTTATTGCTACAAATCCAACTAGAAATTGTATTTTATTTTTAAGCGGTGTCTTTGATGGGATTCGAACCAACAACCTTCGGCATGACAGGCTAGTACACTACCCACTCGACCACAGGGGAGCTTATATTTCAATGTTATAAATACCAGTTAAGCTGGAGTTAATATTTGAATATAATTACGAAACAGGTTCCTGAGTGGCATGGCAGTCTCATTGAAGTGAGACAATTAATATTTTATAGATACTATGTGATAGGGCCTTAGATCCAGGTGCATCGAATTTGTTCAGTGCTGTTTACCATTTAAAATAATGACAACAATAAGTTAATATATACTCGAAATGAGTTTCAAAGTAGCTGAGAGAGTAAAATTGTTAGCTCTCACCAAATCTAATTATGCACTCAACTTAAGAATTGATTTTGGGTCGGTTCTGGATTACATTGTAGTTAGCTTTTAGTTAGCCTAAAAAAGTTAACTATAAGTTGATTATTTTTGTAGTCGACTACAGATTTGCTTATAGGGTATAGGCTGTTTGCTTTAATACACACATACAGCACTCAGCACTAGCAATAAGAAATACACAAACAACTTTGTTTTATTAGTTTTTTTTGTCGTTCTTCACTGTATACACGCAAAGCAAAGCAGCAACAAATAAGTAATAAAAAATATTGAACAAGAATTAGTTTTTCTTGGTGTTTGCTCTTCCATAAGAAACTTTTGGGCACGCCTGGTTTATATAGTGCCACAAAGGAATACATGCATACATAGGCTGATAAACACAATACCCTTTTTTGCATCGCGCAGGGGGAAAAAAAGTACATACTGATCGGAGGAAAAACTAATAAAAATTATCATTTGGATGTTTTCACTAAAAATGTTGTAACTTTCTCATTTTTTTCGTATGTTTACGATTTAACGCTTACTACGACCGGCTTTAAAATTATGAGCTCATATATTTATTTCATTGTGCCTGTTATTTGTTTAATACGCTCTAAAACATTACCTCAAATTTACGATCATATATTGTCTAAATTTGTGTTGAAAATATCTCTTTGTCTAAAATTACATCGATTTTGTAGTTATTTTATTAAAGAAAAAACCTTTCAAATTAAACATATTTAGTCCAAGTGGAAAAAAATTAACACAAAGTATAATACGGCTATGGCTGAATGGTAGATACGTCAGACTATCAGTCAGGAGGTCGCGGTTCAAACCTGCACGCAGCCAATCGCTTTTTTAGTAAAAACATTTCGTTCAAAAATAATGCGTGTGTAATTTTAGGTCGATAATAATCGGTAAAGTGCTGCCGACTATTATCGACCTAATTTTCAACAAAAGTGTTTTATAGTGTAGATAGTAAAAGGAAATTCGTTGCAGCAGGCTTTCCCACGAAATATATTTTTTAAATATATATGCAACCGCCTGTAAAGGGTTAATAAATAAAAACACAGTTAAAGATCATATTTTGACATGTAGATAATTCATGTCACAATTGCTTAAACAAATAATCAATATTATTTATAATGATCTATAAGCAAAATATAAATGTTGCTTAATAAGAGTTTTCATGCCATAAATGTGTCCACGAATGTGTTAATTATTTCATTTAACATGAACGAATAAGCCTTCAATTGCAACAAGCCACTCAAGCGGAAAAACTTGATTGGCTTTCCAGCTGAGTGTTAGATTTTTTATGGCTGAAAAAGGCCACAAATTAAAAGCTCAAAATGAATATGAATTTGTGTTTATGCAAAAAAAAAAATTAGCAAATAGAAAATTTTGCAAACTTAAAAAATATGTGAATAATTTAAATATGTTTGTTGCCTAATTGCTATGTAAGTTAAGAAATTTGCTTCATATAAAAACTGGTGTTAATTAATTTTTAAATGTTACTGGATAAATTTAGTACCTTAATAAAATAGCAGTTGAAAATACAAGACAGTTGAGTTATTTGAATTAAAAGCTTATTTTTTGGCACAGCAAATTAAAAGTAAAATAATTTATATGGGAAATTTTAATACCAAATAAAAAAACACATTTGCAAAGAAATTAAATTATTTGTAGTACATAAAAAATACACATTAATGGAAGAGATGTTTAAAAAATGTGTTTAATGGCAAAAAAAAAACAATTTATTTTAAAATTTCAAGGTTTAGTGAATTGGATTGTACCATATGCTTTTACTTTGAATTCGAAAGTAAGATTATGATAATCTTTTTTATTATCAAACTTGATATAAATTAAAACAAATGATGAACAATTTTATATAATCCTCATTTTCATATCAATCGCTACATGCAGTAATATAAAGGGACTAATTGTTGGGTAGAAATTTGCGACTAGCAGAACGTTTCTCATCGTTTCCGACAAACATGGCTATAATTATCGGATATCCATTATTTTTAGGCCAAAATTGTAATACGTATGAATAATATGATGGTACGTTCCATTCTACTACTAATACGTATTACAAATTTGTCCTAAAAATAATGGATATCTGAATTATCTTCACATTTTTTTAAATGAAAAATTCATTAAAAAAATTTCCGTTTAATATATCGTTAAGAGTTTTTAAACATAAGGGGCTATTCACGCTACTTTTGGAGTATTTTACCCCCTTCCGTACCGCTGTTTACAACATTTTCAGTATAAATTATCTAATTTGTAACAAACCTTAAACCCCCCCCCCCCCCCTCCTCTCTGATGCGTTACGTAATATGTAAATAGCCCCTAAGAGGAATGCTAAAAATAAAAGTTACAAAACGAAGTTTAGTAGTGAAAGTTAAGTGGTGAAATGTTTCCGAAAACTTGACTATTTTTAGAAAATCTGCTCTCCTGGTCACATTTTTGAGCGGGCGGGTAACAATTAAAAGCCAGATTAATTGCATATTATATTATTATTGTATCTAATATAATTTGTAGATAAATTTGAAAAAGTCGATGAATGTTTTTTTTCTGGACGTAGCGTGCATCCTTTAACCGATTCAAAATTTCCACGGCAGTCATTTTTGAAGTCTGTTCTTTTGGAAGTCTGTGGGTCCCAGGTGGTGGATACGGAAACGCCTGTAGCAGGTAGTATCGAAATGAAATAGATACCCCGAACCAAAACCAACAATCGAGCGTCTGTTCATCATGTCAGGTGCAGCTGAAGCGGGCGTCTGACTTGTATCAAGCGGCTCGCTACATAAATGTGGCACGGAAGCGTCTGCTCACTATGTCAGGTGCGGCTTCAATGTGCAATTAGCTAGCTTGGAGGCTTTATCTGGCAGCCCCAGAACCAGGACAGGATGCGGTAGACTAGTCATCTGCCCATCTTAAATCTCTCTGATTAATGAAACCTCAAAAAAGATTAAGCGGACGGATCAATTGTCGACAACCTTTAACATGAAATATGGATCACGAATTGGAGCATGGAACGTGCGCATGCTGTTACAACCCTCTAAACTGTCTCAGCTGTGCAATGAATTTAAAAACTACAATCGGATAGCTGAAATGAGATGGCTTGATTCTGGCGAAATGAAGACAACTGAGGGCCTCAGATTGCTGTATTCTGGTAAGCTCAGTGGTTTAAATCACTAAAACGGCGTAGGATTTCTGCTCTCAAAGGAGGCTCAGGATGCACTTATGGACCAAAACATCTCCATGTCAGAAAAATATCGATCGCGTGTCAGAAAAATATCGATAATCCAATGCTATGCTCCAACCGAAGTTACTGAACCTGCCGCAAAAAAGAATTTCATAGTAGTCTTACGAATGTCCTATCTACTATTTGAGGCGAGGGATAACACTTCTTTGCATGACCAATAAAATATGTGCTCATAAAATCAACAAACGACTTATGAATGCTCTTGACCCCCATTTAAGAAGGGACCAAGCCGGGTTTCATCCCCAACGATCATGCATAGATCATGTCAACACAGTACGTACGCATAACAGTCGAACAATCTGTCGAATGGCGCTCACCGCTTTACCTCACCTTTATTGGTTTCGAAAAAGCATTTGAAAAGCTGCAACATCAGGCTATCTGGAACGCGCTAGAATATAAGGGAGTGCCGCACAAAATCATAAAGTCAAATAGGGAAATGTATATTGGTGCCAGTTGTCGCATCAACTACGATCGAACACTAAGCAATAGGGTTACCGTGTTAAACGGTGTTAGGCAAGGATGTGTGCTCTCGCCCTTATTATTCAACATTGTATTGGACAACATACTGAGCAACGCGATCCCAACAAACACTGGCATTTCATGGGGCTTATATGTAATGCTAGATGACTTAGATTACGCGAATGACATTTGTCTTTTTGCCCATAAAAGTTCCCATATGTCATCTAAACTGCAAGCATTATCTAATATGGCAACCGAGTGCGGGTTAAAGATTAATGTTAACAAAACGAAAACCATGAGCGTCAGTACTTCGACGAATGGGCCTTTTACTCTGTACGATACAGAAATAAAGTCATTAACCTCCTTCTCTTATCTTGGGAGTATTATCTCCAGTACTGGCGGCTCCAGTGAGGATATAAAGTCACGGTTAGGTAAAGCTAAAGCTGCCTTCGGTGTGCTCTCCCCGGCTTGGCAATCCACAACCATACCCAGAGACACAAAAATAAACATCTTTAACCCCAACGTAAAGCCTGTTCTCTACGCATGTGAAACGTGGAACCCATCTAACCGCAAGCTTTTGTAAATCGCTGTCTGCGTAGAATTTTGCGAATATTCTGGCCTAACATCATCACAAATGAAGAGTTATGGGAACGAACGCGGCAGACTCCGATTTGCATGGAAATAAAACGATGCAAATGGTCCTGGCTAGGACACACACTACGAAAATCACAAGAATATGTGACAAGACAAGGTATTGAGTGGACACCTCAAGGAAGCCAAAGGAGGGGCGTCCATCCCACACGTGGCGTAGACTATTGGAAATGAAAGCGGCGGAGGATGGTGTATCCTGGAGCGAAATTAAACACATTGCTAATGACAAACCCAGATGGAAGACCTTTGTTGAGGCCCTATGCTCCTAAAAGGAACGACGGGAAATTATATATACATATATTCTTTTGGAATATTGAAAATAACAAATTTTAGTTTTAAAATTTTTTTTAGAAAATCCTCAAAATTTAGCAATTTTTCACTCTCATTTCAAAGTCTTGACTTTTATTCCGTTTCACGACTGCATGAATTGAGATAACTAACAATTTTTCTATATGATATCAAGGATTGTGTTAAAAATCATAAAATATTTCTTTGAACATTTTAGCTATGCTACAACAGGAGATATTGACGAAACAGAGAACAAAGTCGAAACCAAAATTTAAAATTCAAGGCCAAATATCTTGGAAAATATTAAAAAAATATTAATAAAATAAGCTGGATTGTCTTTATCTATTTATAAACTTCACACCAAGCTTAAATTCATCAAAATCGGATAATATTTGTAAAAGCTATGACACCGACAAGATTTTTCATTCCCGATGTATTCAACTTTGACACCCTGACGTGTGTTTCAACAGTGTGTTTTGAATTTCAACATTCTCAAAGCTTAAGTCTTCCTCTTCACTCAAAATAAAATATTGGTAAATCTAACCAATTTCATAGGTTAGAATTGAGCCAAACCATAAAATACAGTATAAATCAACCAATAGAATTGTAGTTTAGTTGATAGTGTGTAAAACTACTAACCGGAAGGACGCAGGTTCGATGCCTGCCAAGTCTTAAGCAGTAAGTGTGTTTGTTTAAAAAAATTTTTTTTTGTTTGTTTGTAATTTTTTGGGGTTGAACTTAGGTTCTCATGTTTATAAACCGGACACCTTTACCATCTCAGCTAAGTCACCTTGTTCTTGACTTAAATACAGTAATTTTTGTGAAATAACTATTTTCGCTGTTATTATTTTAAATTGGTAATTTCAACCATTAAAGTTGCTAATTTTAACCACAAAAATTGCTAAAAATTAAATAACTAATTTTGCCCATCAAAAATAATTTTATTTTTAAAACGTCGTTTTTCCGAAATTTATATTTTACAATTCAATAAAATGTAATATTTTGGTCTTGAGCTTAGGTTCTCATGCTTATGAACCGGACGCTTTTACCATCTGAGCTAAGTCATCTTGTTGAATAACGATAGCACAAAGTAACCATAGACATGAAATGACTTACAACTTTAAAAAGTTATTTTAACCAATGAAAATTGTTATTTCATAAAAATTGCAACAACAATTTACATGACCAGTAGGTTGACTATTTATATTGGTAGGATTTACCTATCATTTTATTTTGAGTGTATGATTTTTACATACATCATTTTGTAATCGGATCGCAAGTTTCAAAGATACAGAATTCCACCAATCCACCAATTGATACCACTGTGCAGCGGAAGGTCAAAAATATTTAGCTTTAACACACTGCCGGACAGAGACAGTCTTGCAAATGTAGTTCTAGTCAAGCTATCTTGTTATCTAGAACAATCAGGATGGTTTGAGACGACGGCAGATCAATTATAATTACGAACTGTTTGCTCCAGAGTATCACAAAGGAATCGAATTGACGGACACAAGTGAGACACTTCTTGAGCAGGGTTGAAAGATTTTCTCAGACCTATTTCGCCAAATTTATTTAAAAAATCGCCAAAAGGCGCCAAAATCAATTTTATGTAGTTTTTCTTAATACATACACTCTAAAACACTTTTGTTGAAAATTAGGTCGATAATAGTCGGCAACACTTTTTCAACAATATGTTTTTACTAAAAAAAAGCGATTGGCTACGTTCAGCTTAGAACCACGACCTCCTGACTGATAGTCTGACATATCTACGATTCAGCTATAGCCGTATTATACTTTATGTTACATTTTTTCCACTTGGACTAAATATGCTTAAATTGAAAGGGTTTTTCTTCAATAAAATAACTACAAAATTGTTGTAATTTTACACAAGGAGAAATTTTCAACACGAATTTAGACAATATATGATCGTAAATTTGAAGTAATGTTTTAGAGTGTATATATTTGATAACAAATTTGTTTTATATCATACTTTTTTAATATAAATTTTTATAAAATAATCGTATAAAATTTAGTAGAAAATCGCCAAAAGTAGAAATAAAATCGCCAAAAACTATATATTGTAAATTTTTCTCACCCAAATTCAAAAGCCAGTAAATGACTATAATTAGTATAAGAAAAATCATCAAAATCACATTGTTTTAATTTCTTGCACACGAGTTTTGGTGGGATTTATTTTTGAAAATACTCCTTCAACAAACTAATTTTCCTGAATTACAAAAATTTTGAAGTTCAATTTTGTTTAAAAAAATAGCCATAAAAATCGCTAATAAATTTATTTATCGCCAGAAAAATCACCATGTCGCCAAATCAAAAATTTAGACGCCAAACAAGTTGAAAAATCGCCATGTTTGGCGAAAAATCGCCATATCTGACAACCCTGTTCTTGAGTTGTGACTACCCTCTCAAACTAACCTAAGGCAATGCAAATTATTTCCAGTTATTTTATCTTTAGGCCCTCCGCACTTGATATATTTTAAAAGTTTATAGTTAAATACACAGCGACAATACATTCGCTGAGACAACCGAATCAATTGAATTTTGGCAGTTGCACCAACTATCGCTATATTTTTAGTTATGACCAATAACCCAGTAGTTGCAACAGCAGATAAAATTGGTTCCCAATATGGAATTTGAAATAGAAGTTACGTTTGCTACCGAAAAAATGGTTGGCATGACTAAAATAAGAGCACAATTGGTAATTGTAAAATAAACATTGGCTTTCCTTGCTGAAATAAAATAAAAATAGACAATTCAGGCAAATAAAAACATACTACAAGATTAAATGAAAATTTTATAACATTCCACGATGTCTCTGAAACTACCCAGCAAAAATATCCGTCTACCGGAAGCAGGTTTGTAACGGAGAGATTTCGGTACTCTCCCTTACCAACCTGCTTCGGTATTACATGATTTTTGTATGGCATGTCCCACTTGGTAGGTCTGGAGGCATGAGCTTCTTTCTGCGCATCCTAGATGCATTAACCTCTTGTCTTTTTTATATGTATATAATAAAAAAAAAATGGTTTTGTCTATATCACAATTTTACCACACTTGGATTAATTTTTTATTTGCCATTATTTTATGTTGTTTTTATATTTATTTATGTATTAAATGGTACAAATACAATTGGAAATTATATTACACTACAATTTACTTTTATTAAATACCTTTTGTTCGCGTATTGAATCAGGAATCGATCCCACGATCTCCGCATGGTAGACTAGAACACTAACCACTAAGCTATCGAGGCACATTTATTTTCATACACAATTCAATGGAAGAATAAAAAAATTTAATTACGAAACAAAAATCACACTCGCATCCATATTTGTACCCACGTAAGCGAGAGATGATGCACTATAAAAAAGTTCGAGTTGAATAAAAAACTTGGTGCTTAAAACACACGAAAAAACATAAATAGCCGACCAAATTCGTCGTGTGTGTGGTAAGTTTCTTCGCTCGCTTACATTATTGCATCCTCGTAAGGCAGAGGGGATGCATTGTGTGCTTTTCCCCATCTCCGAAGCACTTCTTATTAATCTACCTGCTTCCTTGTACCAGATTTATTTTTGCTGGGTACTAGGCTGATGAAAAAACTATATTAGTGTGACTTAAAGATTATATTATCGTCGAATTTTGGTTTTCTGTTTTAATTGAATAGCGCCACCCGCTATCAAGTTATGTTAACATTTGTTGTGCAAATGCTTCATTGTAAAAAAAGTGTACATCTCGAAAACTAGAACCAAAAAATAAACCGACTGCAGATTATGATCCAGCATAAGAAACCACTTTCAGTTGCTGCATTCCAACACCTTTTAAATTTGTGTTTTTAGTTGTCATGAATATACAATGTTACAAAATTCATAAGCAACATTTTCTTCCTACAAAACTTTTCTGTGAAATTAATATTTTTGAACTTATGAAGAAAGAAAGCATAATTTTATGGTTTTTCCTAAATTTGAGCGGAGTAGCGGTACATCCAACCCCCAAACCGATTGATCTGAAAATTTGGCAGGATAATTTTTTTTATCAATTCTCAACAAACTGGGAGGTGAGATTGGGAGAAATCGATTTTTTTCAAAATAAGGGTCACCCTAATGTACGTACGTAGAAACGTACGTAGAAACGCATTGTAGAAACGCACTCACTGTTGTAGAAACATAACCCTGCAGGAAATGTTGTACCAATTGTCTTGAACGTACTTGTCCTATGACGGGTGAAAATGGGAATGGTACGAAATGTTCCTGAGTGGTGACCGGTGAAAAGAATCATATCACAACATATCGCAAAGCGAGAACAAAAATGTTAGGAAAAAACCCTGATTGCACAAGCAGATTTTTTCCAAATGAAAAATATTTGTTTAAAGTACAGTAATTCAGCTAGTATTAAAGAACCCATCACAGGACAAGTAGCCTTAGTTTAGGTCAAGAACATATCACTAAGTATCTTAATTATGTCAATTGACATCCTCCAATGACAGCGCCATGTAAAAGTTACCGGTCCCTTTCATATAAAGTTCCGGAACTCGAAACGGTAGCTAGCCCTTGGGAACCAGTCATATGACCTGTATTGTGACTGGTTATTTTCCCTCTAGGAAAATAATTGCTATCGCGAGCCGTTTAATCGGTTAGGAGTATCAACCAAACCTTAACATAAACTATGATAATAAAATTTACCAATAGTTAGTTGCAACAACCGATACAAAGTCTTTATAGTCTTTAAATTTAGAAACACAATTTTTTAGTTGCAAATACCTATAATTGGTACTAAAATCCAATTCATAATAATTTGTTCGGTTGTGCTCATCATAGTCGTTACTTAGGGGCTATTCACATATTACGTAACGGTCTAGGGGGTGTGGTGTTAAAAATTTGTTACGGACTAGATATGTACTTTATACTGAAAATTTTGTAAAAAATGTTGCGAGGGGGGGGGGGGGGGCATTCAACACCTCCGAAAATAGCGTTACGTAATATGTGAATAGGCCCTTAGTCATGACAAAAGCGTACGATCGGTTGATGTAATCAGTTTAAGAATTGTCAGAATAACATCTTTATTACAATTATGCTCTTGTGGTAATGAGCATGGATAGTTATTTAGATTCATAGAAAATTGATAACATGAGTTGAAATATAGTCTATCGACCTAACCATTTGTCAACCAATCTTTTTTCTAGGTGAACGTAATCAATTATTCATTCTTCCAACACCCACCTACCTTTTTACAAAAATCCTTTTTAAAATAAATGATCTTTAAAAATAAATTTCTATTTAATATGATTTTCCAACAAAATCTTTAACATTGTTCTAGCAAATATGGCTAGAAATTAATTATAGGTTTAAGTAAATGTTTAGGGTTCAATGTTAATAGCACAAATTGCTACTCGTATGATCGGAAATTAAAGCAAAAAGCTATAAAAAAAATATCAGTACAAATAACAACAATAATGCTAAAAGAATTTTTATGTTACACAAAAAATGCAAAAAATGTTATTTACATTTATAAATTAAAAACAAAACTGAACTACAACAACTATGCAAATTATTTTCAAATGCTTTCAATTCAATATCAAGGTAATTGTAACAACTACATATTTTCATGCGAGTGTTAAAGAAAAATATTTTTAAAACAGGTAATGAGATATAAATAAAACTGAAAATTTAAATGATAAAGTTTGGTGGAATTATAAATACCCTGCTGTTTTAAGGATTAAATTTCAATATAATTTGAAAGCCAATAGCAATGAAGGACACTTTTTATATGGTTGATTCTCATTTCAAAGTATTTCATAAAATAGACGCATACATTTGAAAATGATGAAAACTGTTTTGACATGTTATAAATTAATGAACATAAGTTTTTTTTTGTGTAAGATTGTCCATTATGTGTTAAAAACGAAGAACGAAAATACTGTTTATACTCTCTTCATACAAAATGGCGTGTCCGTAATGCATGCTGTTGATTTTCCACGTTAAGAAACTATGAATTTTTCCAAAAAGTAGATTAAATTTATAGCCGTTTTAGAATATCTGATTTTGCTTCTCTTATTCCACACATCAAATTTTTGAAAAATGTTGTCCGCAGTCTTGTGTATTGAGCGTTACATTTTTTTAGTACGCTTCATATCAGTTTAATGACTAAAATTGCATTAGCAACATACACCAAAATAACAGCGTAGGTTTGTACTTCTAAATATATAAAAGTTTTGTGAACTTTGTTAAATAGTATTATATTGGAAAACGTTTCATCAGTCAAGCATGGTTGGTATCCAAAAATATTTATTAAGTATTATCCATATTTTTTTAATTTAAATGAAAATTTTTAGTGAATAACTAAAGAGTTTATGTTAACATATATCGAAGATTATAGATCTGAATTGTTTAAATTCAAAATAAAGTGTGTGTTCTGAAAAAAATATTGAATTCGTATAAAAATGTATTGAACGTTACGTAAAAAAATTTTATTTATAATTTATCTATAAATTTTTGTACGTTAAAAAAGTTTAACAGCAGCTGAAGGATAGAAACGATATAAATAGCATTATCTGCTTACAAATTTCGGATTTTCTTTGAAAAATTTTTGCTTGTACTGCACTGTGGGTTATTATATTTTCGAAGAATGTATTAGGTATAAAACATTTAACATTGCCGGTCGATTTTATTAAAATAAGTCTTATTTGAAAGAAGAATTAGCCTACTTTTCCCTTATGTGAATGTTTTTAAAGAATTATTTTAAAAGATAAAAGTTTTTTATTTTTCCTTGTGAAAACAAGTCAAAATGATATATAACTTGTTGTTTTTAGAAAGTAGATGTATAGCGCTTTCAAACCCTATACTAATTTTTTGTGGTGTATTTTTTTGTTAACATCATTCCCAGAACAACCGCGAAAGCAAATGTAACGGTCAATACACAAAAATTTTTAAAAATCTAAAAATATAATTTTATTTCAGGATCCATAAAATTTTATTTTTAAATTTTTTTTTTAATTTTTGTGTATTGAGCGTTACATTTGCTTTCGCCGTTGTTCTGGGAATGATTTTAGCGAGAAAAAGAAATACACCACAAAAAAAATTAGTAGATTTATGGTTTGAACGCGCTATACATTTACTTTCTAAAAACTAAACTTTATATTTAATTTTATTTCAGGATCCATTGATTTCATCGAGATTACAGGGTGTTTACGTACTAGTCTTTCAGAGGCTCCGAATGACTAAACGTAACTCCGCACAGAAAAAACTAAATTTCATTTTCTGTAAAGTAATTCAATGAAATAGTAAATATTTTGTCTAGGAACGGACTTACAAACAAATTTGTAAATATAGACAAAAATATCTCAACAATTTAATTGAAAAAATCGTGTTTATTTCCAATGAACAAATTGTTTAAATCTATAAAACAATTTGTCTAAAAATATATACAAATTGTATACAAAACAATTTACTAAATCAAACAAAATTATTTACTGGATTTTCTGAAAAATATCAAACAATATTTTTGTCTGAATTTATAAAACAATTAGTCTAAAAATACTAGCAAATATTAAACAAAATAGTTTACTTAATCAGACAAAAATATTCACTGTATTTTTTGTAATATATCAAACAAAATTTTTATCCAGGTCATCATCATCATCATGCATTAAGCATTTATGAAATTTCACTTTCTAAGATGTGTTCAAGTCTGAATGATTATCTAAAGACGCTAAAAAATGAATGAGAATTAACGCAACGACATTAACGAATTGATGTACTCAAAAATCTCCAGTAAAAAAACTTGGTACAATTGCATTCCTTTTGCTATCACTGTTGTTGTATGTCTCATCGGCGTTGTTTTTTACGTCACAGCTTTTCTTGTTGTTTTTGGTGTTTGCGTCCTAAATAAGAGCCAAATAAACAATTCATTGATTATCTAAAGAACATTTACTGAAAATTAAATTTATTTTTAGACAAACTTTTGTTTGAAAATTTTTTGGTGATAATTTTTTCTGTGTACTAGTCCTTCAGAGGCTCTTAATGCTATACTAAATGTAATTCCGATTGACCTTCATGTATTGGCTGCAGCCTCGAGCAGTGCGGCAAGATTAGCGGCGTCTGGGAGGTGGAGATCAAGAACTTATGGTCATGCCAGAATCTTAGATCAATTACCACCAACACTGAAGAAGCCCTCTGACTACATATAAAGGAGGCAAGCAGAGTATTAATTGACAGGAGTGTTCAGGGGAGAGTCGGCATCTTCGTCGATAGTCAGGCGGCACTTCTGCCTCTAAGGTCACACACTACTTCTTCTACTTTAGTTAGCCAGTGTAAGGACATGCTATCAAGACTAGGTGGTCAGGCAGACGTCTCCCTCATCTGGGTTCCTGCACATAGCAAATTTCTTGGCAATGAGCAGGTGGATGAGCTGGCCAGTGCTGGCTCTGCTATGGACGCCTCCATTGCTGAATCGGTAGCCATGCCCTTTGCCAATATTATTTCAATTATATTTTCAATTATTTCGGCAGAAAGTTGAATACAAGTGGCGCAAGTTGAGCACGTGTAAGGTGGCTAGGAAGATGTGGCCTTGCATAAACGATAAGCGCACATCACAACTAACTAACAGAAACCGTAGAGATATCTCGGCGCTCGTTGCAGTAGTGATGGGCACTGGGCGGTCAGCAGACACGCTAGCAGGATACTCCTTTCCTACAATGCGTTCTGCCGTGTCTGCCTGGATCAAAGTAAAGAAGAAACAGTTTTTCATTTTCCTTGCGAGTGCCCGGCCTTGCACCTCTCGAGACACAAATACTTGGGCAGCAATATACTAGACGATCTATCAGAGCTAGCAGCAATTGGTCTAGGTAACCTGATTAGATATCTCAATGTGACGGGTTGGATCTAGTACCTAAAACCGAATGCGAGATCTGAGTTCGAACCTACATGGGTTGACGACACTGACGACTGGAGTGGTCTGTCAAAACGGAATGTTATTGATTATACTTAATTGCTTGCATGCAGTAGGCAGCCACGTATACCAACCAACCCACCTTCCCACCTTCCCACTTTCCCATATTTCGTTTAGTTACATTCTAAAAAAGCACAAAACGTACGTTTTGAATGAGAATCACTCATATATTAAATGATAGAGAACTTACCAAGTTATACAATATTTTGAAAATGAGGTACAATAAATTAATGTTTAAAAAAATATTTTCATTTGTTGCGGGTTAAGCATGTCTAAGTGCCTTTATTATTATACTTAGCCCGCAACAAATGAAAAATTTTTTTAGTTAAAACTGAGAGAATATCTCAAATAATAAATTTATTAGATGCGTAAATTAATATTTCAATATACAAAATTATAGATTCATATCAAATATAAATTGTTTGTCTGAAAATCTTTATTATTTCGGCTTTCTAGTTCAATAGTTTGAATTAATGTAAATTCAAATTATTTTTATTAAGGCTGGAGTGTTGGAATATTCAAATCAGATTAGCAGAACGGATCAGTATTACTGATTTCGACAGGCCGCATCACCGTCTCATCGGCGTTCTTGTTCACTTTTACCACTTATGAAGGTGGATGCTTTTTACAAGGAAATATCAGCTATTTAACTAATTTTTGCCAGCAAATAGAATACAAGACTTCTTTTAAATTCTTGTCCTGCATTTTATTGTGACTCAACTTAGTTTTGCCGAAATTTCCCTATCTGATTAATAATCCAACACTCACAAACTCTTGTTATTTGTTGTCTCGATCTTGATGGGCATTTTTTCAATACCTACAATCAAAGCTGTTTGTGTGTTAGTTTCTTATGCATGCTAAACTGCCTTTGTTTGTTGTGTCTTATATAAGTTTCCTAAGCCTACTACGCTTATTCTATTGTGATTTTCAAAAAGAAAACCATTTGTAAATTCTCAAATGATTTTTGGAAGTCTGCGGATAAGACAAGAGGTTTGAAACTTTTCAGAAGTATGATTTAAGTCTACTGATGGTTTGGTACAGCACCAATGAAATGCAGGCACATAAACATGCTTAGCCCGCAAAAAACAAATCTATTTTAATACCTTTAGAATAACGAGCTTTCTGTCTAAATCGGATGTATTATCTGAACGTAAAAGGGATCCAATAATGGCGCCTATTAATAATATAGAATTATTTGCTATTATTTTTTGTAAAAAGGGACCTAACCAACCAACGACTATTAAGTTTTTAAAAGATATCATATATATATGTGTCGCAGTATATGTATTTCAACATTTAGATATTTCCTCTTTAAACAATTTATGTTTCTGCGTCATTATTTTATGGAGCCAACGCATGTGATAAATATAAATCTTTATTTAATAACAAAGAACTTTTTTGCTGTTTCTTTTTTGGGCAAAAAATATTATGTTTGGCATGAAATCATCTGCTCTAATATAAAAGTTCGATACTGCAACGTATAGCGTAGGGTATTTAAAAGAACTGGAGGTGTTAAAATTAATTTGTCCAATTAAAAAAGATTAGTTAAATGCAATTTTTATTTATTTATTTTTCTAATGTATTGACGTTTTTTTTTACAAATTTTACTGAAACAAATCAAAACAAAGTAAAAAAACAAGTTCCAACCAGCTTAACACGATTTACTTTTTGTAATTTTTGGTTTACGACAAAGTTTTGGTTATTGCCGTTTTATTGTATAGCTAATTTGTATTAAAACTATAAAAACTAATATTTGAAGAGTAACAAAATCTTTACAAACTGCTTATGTGCAATTTATAATCAATGAAACTAATAAAATTATTTTTTCTTAATTTTTTTTTATACAAACAAGTTGTTGCAAAAACATGAATAAAGAAATCAAGTTTATCGAAGAATGAATGCATCATTGTAATTTTGTTTAGTAAAGAGTAATTTTTATTTGATTTTATTTGATAGTTATTGATATTGAAAATTTTTCTTTATGTCTTGTATTAAAAATTTTTCTTTGTGTACATGCTTCACAATTTTCTCTTAATAAATATACAACTTAATTAAAAAAGTTAATTAAAGCCGGAACTTTAGTCATGATAATTAAATTTGTTTGGATTATTCTGAAAAATATCGTAAAATCCATTAAATAAAAATGTTATCAAATATATAAAAACATTTTAACTTCTCTCTACCCTAATGAATATCACATCTAGTTTATTTAATAAAAACATTATCAATTCCAACAAGAGAATTAGTAATTTTCTTCATAATGTTCGAGTATTACAACATTTTCAAAGAAAGCCACGACTTAATTTCAAAGATAATTCAAGTTGTCAGTTAACTTTTTTCTTTTAATAAATTGTTAATTAGTTTTATGGTTTTCTTCTTTTTGTTAATAAAAAATTATGAATAAAAATATTTGGTAATATGATTATTTCGAACGTATTTGCTAGTGAATCCAAATTGATGCTAAGGTTCGTAACGTTTAATTCAGAAAGAATTGGGCATGATTAATATTTCAAGGAACAAGGGAATAATTAACATCAACTTAATTTTTCAACGTACACAGCAGAACAGAGTAGCGCCACTTTCGGAAGCCGCTACACTTCCATCGTCAGTGCTCACGTGTATTTTGCTTATCACCACTTGTCAGTCAGGTGGCTCTGTTGAATGTGATTTTAATTCTTATATATATACAACTTTTTCGTGAAAATTGAATACGAGAATTAAATCACTTTCTAGTTGATATTAAACTGCACTTTCCCAGCGTTGCCATTGGTTTATTTTTCTTCATTCCCATTTTTTCTGAATTTTGTTCTACTCAAGAAAAACCTTTTTTGATTACGAACCTTAGCCTAATAATCAATTTGAAAAATGTCTGTAGTTTAAGAAAAAACAGATCGAACAAAACATCAAAACAGCACAACAACAATTCCGAACAAATCATTTAGTAAAAGAAATGACTAACAATATATTTAAAAACCTGAAAATATCACTTGTAAAAAAATCAAGTTTTGAAATCAAGAAAATCTTTACTTCCAAGGAAACACCAAGCGTTTCTAATGTGACCGTGAACTTAGATTTAGTTCGCTTAATGAAACCAACCAACCAACCAGTCAGTCAGCCGATGCTTGAACAATTTAACAAGTTTTAGAAAAAAATGTTTTTTTTTATTTGAAGTAAGTTTATTGCAATAAAAATAAATAAAATGAAAAAATCTAATCGTGTTGACATTTTTGTATCAATTTGAATAAATACTTTTTTGTCGTTAACAGCAACAAATACTCAATTGCAAATACCTTATTTATCTGGGTTCTGTTCTATGACTGCGCTTAAGCACTTGCATTGCATGTGTTTTTATTTATTTAAATTTATTTAAAATTATTTTTTAAAGAAAAAAACAGCTATTTTTGCTCCCACAAGACAAGCAACTTAATCGCCAAAGAAAAATATACTTTTTTAAAGTTCATTTATTAAAATTACATTCTATAAGAGTATACAGTTATTTCTAAAAAAAGTATTTTCTAAAGTAATTTGAAGTCGCTGATCAAGAAAATTAAACCCGTTTTTCTTAAGAACCGTTTTCGAAATATACGCGAAAAAAATGTTTCCTTGTAGTTTTCAAAAATATCTTCATACTCTTTTGAGACAAAAAATACATTGTGTTCACCAAAAATATTTATTTGAGCGGTTCACAAAAAATCGAATTGTTGTTTACCATCACGGGGTGGACACAGGATGACTCACAGTAGCTCTAATTGGAAAAGAAGTTTAATAAATCTGTATCTTTGCAACTTGCGATCCGACTACAAAACGATGTATGTAAAAATCATAGAGGGGGACCTGAGCTTTAATAATGTGGAAATTTGGACCACCCTGTTGAAATACACGTTGAGCTACAGGGTGGCAAAGTTGATTACCTCGGGTATGAAAAACTTTTCTCGGTCTCATAACTTTTACAAATGTTATCCAATTTTAAAAAATTTTAGCTTTGTGTAATGCTTAGAAACAGATAAAGAAAAAAAACAGTCAATGTATATGTAATAGTTTCAAAGATATTTGGCTTTTAATTTCAAAATTTTGAGTTTTGGTCTCGATTTCTGTCTCTATTTCGTCAATATCTGCGGTAATAGCAAAGCCACAATTTTCAAAAAAAAAAAATACATCACCGCTGAAGGAAGTTTTTTGTCCTTATTTTAAAAAAGGGACGAAAAACCCATACATCAAAGAGTTTGTAGGGTTAAAATGTTCCACAAAAATGTTACTCGTGGTATTTTACATAAAAGTGGTTAACATATATTTTACTTTAAACGTAAAGCTTACAAGATTTCCTATGCCGACGCACTATAACTATGTGCAACAGGTAGGGAGGGAAGAAATTTAGCTCCCGCTAAAACTAATTTTGTTTTTGTAATAACAAACACAACCCGCGATGCGATTTAGCTTGTCTATGGGGAATCGAGCCGACGACCTCTGGACTGACACACTACACAGAAAAAAAATAGACAAGAATTTTGTTCAATAAAACCATGTTATTGAAAAAAATACGAATTTCAATAACATTTGTCATTAACTTAATACAATAATTCGTTGTATGTATATCTTTTCCATGCCGGTTATTTATTTTCTTTTCATACATAAATAATTAGAACAAGTTTTATCTCATAAAAAATAACAGAAATATGGCTCAGCTGTAGAGAGAATGCTTTACGTCCAGGAAGCCCGGTTTCATATCCCAGCCATGTCAAGATTTTTTTAAAATTTATATATATTTTTTCTTTTGATATAATTTTGTTATCAATATAGCAGAATTCTTTATCACAGGAAATTTGAAAAAAAAATTATTGAATACCGGGATTTTTGTTATCAAAACCAAAACTTATTTTTTTTTCTGTGCAGCATCGCTACCAGTCAGCCATAGCAGCACCTTGTTATATTGAAAAATGTTTGAATTTTTATACAGTGTAATAATTTCTGACACTATCTATACGGTCACGAGGTGGCAACACATCAGTTAATTGGGTTTACTAAATAAGTAGGATTTTCGCTAGGCTGTTGTTGCTGCCGTCGCTGGTAGTGTAAGACTGTGGTGGTCTCGAAACATGTGAATGTCAGTTCAACCTTCCGTACAGCGAAATTTTTCTTTGAATCTACATGCTTTAGAATTTCTTTCTTAAATAAAAAATAGTTTAATAGAAAGATTAAATTAAAAACGAACTTAAGCCAAACTAATTAAAATAACTTTGGACAAACAACCATACAGTTCGACTAAAATACATAATTCAATTCATATAATAAAATTTTAAAAGGGGCGTGTCTATTTTGTAGTTATTTTATTTAACAAAACCTTTCAAATTAAACATATTTAGTCCAAGCGGAAAAAATGTAGCATAAAGTATAATACAAATATGGATGAATGGTAGATACGTCAGACTATCAGTCAGGAGGTCGCGGTTCAAACCTGTACACAGCCAATCGCTCTCTTTAGTGAAAATATTTTGTTCAAAAATAATGCGTGTGTAACTTTAGCTCGATAATAATCTGTAAAGTGTTGCCGGCTATTATCGACCTAATTTTCAACAAAAGTGTTTTAGAGTGTATATTTCAATTTCTTCGGGCGCGGATGCAGCTTAAGCTTTTAGGGATAGAATTTCTAAATGGAACATGCCATCTTGTAAAATTCCTCAACAGAAATGAGGTATATTTTATTTGTTTTTTTTTTAGTGTGGAGAATATCCATTGATCACAAATTAACAATTCAAAATATCTGGACTGAAAAACCCTATCAAAAAAAATCACCCTAAAGTAGTCATGACAACAATATTTCCAAAGAGTAGATGCAATATTATTTTTATTTTATTTCTTATTTTTATTTTCTAAACTTGTAGAAGGGGTGTGTAGCCGAATATCAATTTACGTAAAACATCTTGTTTCGATTAATTTATTTTGTTTTTAATACTATTTTATGGAATGTTGCTTACCTTGAAGAAGATACCAAGATAGTAACGTTTTTCGCCAAGCTTTAGCAGTGGCATAGTCCATTTGTTCATGTGCTGCAGTTCATCTACACAATTTGGACAGTCTGTTAAATAAATAAGATACAATTTGTTTAATAAAATTAATTATTTATAATTATTGCTAATTTTTCGAATTTTTTTCTTGATTTTAAACTTTTTAAACTCTTTCAACTCTTTTTTATATAAAAAATTTCATAAATTTTATTTATCAAAGCCTAATAAATTTTCTGTTTACAGTCATTGACTTAAAGTTAAAAGCCTCATCGATATTTTTGTAAATATTTAAATAATGTTTGTTACCTTTTCTCACATTGAGAACACTTTTGAAAGATCAAACACCTTTAATGGCTAATAAATCACTGAACGTTTAAGCGTTGGTTTAGTTAAAATGCAGTTTAAACTCAACACCTGTAAGTCACTTCCCCATATATTACACAATGCAAAAAAAAATACAATGTACCTCAAAAAAGATGTATTTCTTATGATAATTTGGGGCTGCTGAAGAAGCGTTTCACGAAAAACGTGTGTTTTTAGAACTAATTACTGGAATTATTATAATTTTGCACACTTGCATAGATATGTTTTTCTTCTTTCAGCAAACACATATCGACGGCTTATATTGAAAATCTTCTGTATTCGATTTTGACGAAAATCTCCTTTTGTATCATATTTGTGTTTAGCGGCCACAATTTATCTTAGAAAATATCTCTTTTTTGAGGTTATGGCAAAAAGTCGATATTTTGTGAACCACCAGTGCTATCGACACTTTAGCCAATAATAATGTGGCATCACCACGATAAAAAAATCTCCCTTTGCTGTGACCCATCGACGAAAATCTTACACACAATTAAAAGGGAATGTAAAATCAACATGACGCAATTGTGATTTGAAATCATATTGAATTTACAAGAAACAATTTGTCGTTTAAGTGACTTGTTGTAGTTTGTTCTACATGTGTCGGCTATGCAGACGACAAAAAACGAATTACCAGCGAAAATTTTCTGCTGCTGGTTTAAAATTGTCATTGTTTCATATTAATTTTAAATGAGAAATTATTAATCTAACCTTAAATCTCTTTGATATTAAAATGTTCACTGTTAAAACAACTTTGTTATAAACGTTACATTTCAGTTTAAATCAACATGACTATAACTTTAATTTCAAATAAGTTTTATATTAAATAATCATTTGAATCATATTGACTTAAAATGCAATTCATTTTACATACGATGGTTATTTATTTAGTGTATAGCTAAAGCAAAGTTTGAAGCTGTTGTGGCTGCAGTGGTTAGCGCGCGGACTATCATACAAGTGGCACGAGTTCAAATCTTGGCTGGGGCAGTGAACTACACACAAAGTTTTCTGATGTCTATTGCTAATAACCATCAGGTAAGTAAAATAATTAACAAAATAGCTACATTAAAGTCATGTTGTTTCAGCTTGATATAACTATAATTCAACACGATTCTAAGTGTTGTATCAATATCAAATTCACATTGTTTCAACTTGAAATGACTTTGATTCAACATGATTCTTTGTGTTGTTCCAATATCAAATTCACGTTGTTTCAACTCGAAATAACTTTGATTCAATATGATTTCAGTTTTAATTTCATTTTGATTTAACTGTACTGCAATATTAAATCAACATGCAATATAGTTAATTCAAAAGGATAAATGTTCCGTCAAAGATTATTGTAAATCATGTTGAATTAACATGAAATGCCTATGAAGCAAAATCACTACCGAAAAATATTAAATTAGCCTGCTTTTTGACGATTTTACATTGAAATTTCTCTGTGTGTATAGGCCCCTATTATGAATCACAACTTAACTAGGTTGAGTTGTGAATGTTACGACCGAACTCAACCATTTTTTGTTTTATGATTCACAACTAATTTTAGTGTTAGAAAAAAAAGGTGCTTATCTATACTCCGTGTTTTTTTAAACCATAGTAGCCATCACAAAATATTTTAAATATCTTTAGTTTTGGCCTTACTTTTTTTTCTTGAGATTTCATGTTTTATGGATATGGTAGCAATATTGATTGACAAACGCGATAGATTAAAATTACCATTTTAGAAGTAAGCAAAAGTGAAACAATAGTCGAAATAAAAACTAAAACACAACTGATTAAAAAAACAGCTGTCTCACTTTGATGAAAGTTGTAATCCATAATAAGAATTTGACAACTGCGACTTAACTATCAATTTAGTCACCGACAATTGTGACAGTTAAAAATTGCCCAAATCATTTTTTGAGGGCATCCGTTTGAGAAAGAGACAACCATTATAAGCTTTTGTTTCATTTTATCCAAATAAAAGTGCTGCAAATATTACGTATGTATGCGAAAAACAAAACAAAATCAAACACCAATACTTTCTTATTTCTCTTTTGAACGCCAGTCTGTCAAGAGTGAGTAAGCAATAGATTGCTGTTCATGTCGCGTCTGGTTGGTCGGTGATTTAGTTGTGAATCATAATAGGGGCTATCGTCTGTCTGTATTGGTAGTTTAAACGCCCAATTTTATGCGTTTAAAAATGATTTATATTTTTAGTAAGTTATAGATTTGCAGGTTTAAGTACATTTTAAAGCAAAGACAGGGATTATCTTGCACTGATTTATTAGCCCTAAGTGCTGTAGATAATACAGTAGTATATCCAAAAGGCACTTTATTATATTAAAAACTTTGAGGCTGTTCGCTTAATTATTTTTAATGTTATTTTAGTCTGACATATTATCATTCAGATTGGAAGGTTCCATTGACTTCCATCACATTTAACATAGAAAATTATATCCTAAAAATCTAATAATATATAACTGAGAGCTGTTAAACTTTTTAAGTTGCAGTCAACTAATTTTATCCGAGTTTTCCCAAGGTAGTATCCAATTACTTGCTTTACATTTGATACAGTCATACTTTGGACATGCAACAAGTAATCATACTCATAAATTCACATTCCACAGAGAGCTCGACTAATAACAAACGATTCCTTCAAGAGACTTAAAATATTGCTGTGTTCGAAAACTTTTACTAAGTACTGTTTTTGCATGTATTTATTGCCATGCATATAATCATCTGCAAACAATTTAGTATCTTTATTGTAAATTAATAAACTAAATTCTACTACCAATGCAAATATTTTGCTTGCATTTTTGCTAAAATTTTATTACTTATTCTACAATACTATAAAAACTGTGGGAGTCGAATTTGCCACTTGCCATTTAAAACAAACCATTTAAATTAATCAAATATATAAAACATAAAGACAAAATGTTTCTTCTGCTCATACATACTTGAAAAATTTCAACAAATATTTAAAAACACTTCATTAAGAAAACAGTTGTGATTTATTATTATCAAATTAAAGAGTATTATTTCGGGTTTTGCGGCTTTATCTTTAAACCTGATTCAAAGAAGATATTGAAATTAAGCTTAACAAACTTTATAAATCTGACATTTTTAGTTTTCACAAGCTTAGAATCTTTAGTTGGTCTATAAAACGTTTAGTTTAAGCAGTACATTATCTCAACAGTTAATATTGAACACACAAATACATATAAGCTGTGAAATCATCATTTCAATGTAAGCACATATTCACAGATAAATAAATGTATGCACCAAACTGTTAAAAATTCAAATATTCTTGAGTAGAACTGCCGCAATAAAATTCTACCGTTTTTTTTTTGGTACTGAGAAATAAAGGAAC
This sequence comes from Panzeria rudis, assembly GCA_956483635.1. NCBI lineage: Eukaryota > Metazoa > Arthropoda > Insecta > Diptera > Tachinidae > Panzeria > Panzeria rudis. The sequence continues at coordinate 152,849,005 of OY101448.1, read as the reverse complement.
CATGACCTTAATAAAAATTACACTGAAAGAATTGTGTTCATAAATTCTATAAATTTTTGCATTAATCCAATGAAAAAACCACACCAAAGTCACGCTTCGTTGGATTAATGAAACAAGTTTCGTTAAAATTATCTTAATGAAAATTTCATTAAATATATGAAATAATTCCATTGCTCCAATGTAATAATTTCACTAAGCTAATGAACTAAGTGAAATTTTTTTATTGTATAAGTCGGAAGTTATTATTATTCGGCTTAAGTTCAATAATTGAATTAATGTAAACTCAAATTATTTTTAAGAGTGGACTATTAGAATATCTAATCATACTAGCAGAACGGATTAGTACTACTAATTTCATTATTTCATTGTTTTAATAAAACTGGTTCATCATTTTAATGAAATTATTTCATTATTTTAATGACTTTGTCATTATTTTAATGATATTCTGTCATTATTTCATTTCTGTAATTATTTCATTGTTTTAATGAAATTATTACATAACTTAGTAGCCTCATCAACTTGTCTTTTTTATTGTCTACTTTAATTTATTGACAATACCATGGTTGCAATACGTACGAAAAAGCCAATGCACATCAGAAAAATGTTTAATGTCGACTTTCAAAGTATCGAACTAAGAATTTTTATTTTCGCCATTTGCTTCATAGGCAACTTCTTAACTAAATCAGCCAAAAGCACTGTTAAAACAGTGTGTCTATTAGTGTATGATAATAAGAAAGAGTATAACAACAACAAAAATATAAAACTATTTTTGTTGTTCGCTTTTGGCTGCCAACTGTTGAAATAAATAAAGGTATGCTTAAAAAAATATGTATGTGATTTAATTATTTCATAAATCTAATGAAACTTTTCATCAAATCAATGAAATACATTTCATCGAAATTATGACATTCTAGAATATACAATTTTTAATTTGTTATAGTATATATTTAAAGAATTTTAAGCATCAATTAAAATATTTTGTCCAAACTTAAAAGGTTTTCCATAAAACGGCAAAATGTTGCTGTCATAAATCCAATAAAATCTTCTAACGAAACTATGAAAGTTAATGAAGCAGTTCTAATGAAATTCTTTCACAATCTTCGTGAAATTGCATTAAAATTGTGAAATATTTCATTAGGTTTGTGAAAAAAGTCCAACGAAATTGTTTTATTCGATTTATGAAGCGAAATTCTTGCAGTGTATAAAAATGAAGAAATGAGTATCCATGGATATATGCATATCTACATAAGTATTTTTTCATATTACACTGGACAACAAAAAAATTTCATGATTCTTACGACTGATTCTGGCAGAGGGCACCAAAAAAAATATACACATATATCGGCGTTTTGAAAGTTTAATTTTAGAATTTGGAACGATTTTCCGTCATCCCACGTCAAATTTGGTTTGTAAACAGACCGGTTTCGGCTATGTGCCATCTTCAGTGTTCTATTGAATACTAAATCGTTTTTCTGTTGTTTCTTTTATAATTCGTTTGTATACCTAACTTCCTTCCTTGATCCCTTTTGTATTCTGCTCCCTATTTCTCTCTCCCGCTCTTTCTCTCTCTCTCTCTCGCCTCTATATGCTTTTGTGTGTCTCTACCTGCTACCTGTTTCTCTTACTATTATGTTTGTGTTTAATATTTGGTTTATAATCTGCTCTATTAGTTATCAGTTGTTTTATCCCTACGTAGGTAATAGTCCGTAATTGTACGTTTCTGGGTAATCCTTTTGTCTTGTTCATTTTCTACTACGTTGCCTGGACTATTGTTTTCTTTTGTGTAAAAATATTTTAACGGTTCAAATATTACGTCTGAAGCAGTGTTTATTTGTTCATTTATTATTCTTCCGTCAAATATTTTTTGCTCGTATATTTCCATGTTCTCTAATACGTTCAGTCGCCGTCCTTTATGTTGTGAATGTAATAGTTTAACTGTTTTTCTAATATGTCCTGGTGTACATTTGTTGTCGAATATGTGGTTTGCGAAATTCGATTCTGGTGTTATTCCTGGTTCTCTCAGTTTCTTGTTGTAGTCTCTCATGTGCTCGCGAAATCTTGTTTTTATCTTTCTTCCAGTTTGTCCGATATAACTGTGTTGGCATGTGCAAGTTAATTTGTACACTCCTTGTTTATCTAGGAAGTCTGTTTCGTTTGTTCTGTTCTGTAGTATTCTACCCAAGTTGTTTCTTGTTTGGAATGCTGTGTTAATGTTGTGTTTTCTAAAAAATTTTGCCAGTTTGTATGTTGATTTTCCCATATACGTAAAGGTAACCCAGGTTTTCTTTTCTTGTTCCTGTTCTCTGTTCCGTTTCTTACTTGCCTCGATATCCTTTCTAATCTTGTCAACTAGGTCTTTTTTATATCCGTTGTTTTCCGCTATGTTATATATTATTCCTAACTCTTTCATATAGGACTCACGTGTTAGGGGTATTCGTTCAAGTCTCGTTATTAATTGCCTAATTGCTGCGTTCTTGTGTTGTTGAGGATGGTTTGATGAATTGTGTATTATTGTATCTGTAGCGGTTGGTTTTCTGTATTTTTCGTATTCAATTCTATTTAAGCTCTTGTTTGCCGTAATCGTTAGGTCTAGGTAGTTTATCCTTTCGTTCTCCTCCACTTCCATTGTAAATTTTATGTTTTCGTGTTGTTTGTTCAGTAGATCCAGAATTTGCTCCTCCATATTTCCTTCTATTACACATATAACATCGTCCACGTATCTTGCATAGAATGTTACCCCAAAATTTGTTTTTAACTCCTCTACGTATTTCTCTTCTAAATTTTGCATAAATACTTCCATGAGTATTGCTGATGTTGGATTTCCCATTCCTAGTCCGTTGATTTGCCTATATATGCTATTGTTGAATTTGAAGTAATTCTGCTCCAATGTGGCTTTTAGCGTGCTTGTGAGTTGCATTGAAAAATCCACGTCTTCTGTTTTATTGAGTAGTGTTTTATGTAGAATGTTTGTCTCTGCTGTTGGGATTGATGGATATAAGTCTTTTATATCAAATGAGACTAGTTTAGTATTTTCTGTTATCTGTATGCTCCCTATCTTGTTAACTAATTCCGTGGTGTTGGCTATTGTGTGTTTATTCTCTAGGTCCAAAGTATCTTTCAGTATTGTTTTTAAGTATTTCGATAGTCTATAGCTCGGAGCAGATTTATAATTAATTATGGGTCTCATTGGCGTGTTTTGCTTATGTATCTTCTGTAAAGCGATCATCGGTAAAGCGAAAATCGTTCCAAATTCAAAAAAACCCTGTCGGAAGAAAAACACAACACTTTAATTTTAGAACTAATTGTTGGGGAGTGAAAGCTCCCCCCCTTTTCCACATACATAGTTATAGTGACTCGGCATAGGAAATCTTGTCTGCCTTACGCTTAAGGTATAAGATGTTTTCAGCACTTTTATGCAAAAAACACCACCGTAAACATTTTTGTAGAACATTTTAACCCTATAACTTTCATACGTATGGGTCTTTTTACCTCTTTCTTAAAAAAGGGACAAAAAGCTCGCCTTCAGCCACGGTATAGTGGGCTGAAATGTTCCACAAAAACATTATCCATAACATTCTATTACGAGTCTTCAAACACACCCAAGCTCCAGCCTTATCGTAAGCGCCAGAAATCGTTCAAAACTTAAAATGTGTTTAAGGGTTGATTTCGCACTTAATCAAAATTAGTACCCGGCATAAATCTTTTGAGCCTTACACACAGAAAAATGTCAATGTAAAATCCATAACATTTTTCGGTAGTGATTTTGCTTCATAGGAGTTTCGTGTTAATTCAACATGATTTAAAATAATCTTGAAAGAACATTTTTCCTTTTGAAATAACTACATGTCATGTTGATTTAATATTTTAGTAGAGTTAAATCAAAATGAAGTTAATACTGAAATAATACGAAGAACTGTGTTGAATCAAAGTTATTTCAAGTTTAAGAAATGTCAATTTGATATTGAATCAACACGAAGAATCATGTTGAATTAAAGTTATATCAAGTTGAAACAACATGACTAATGTAGCTACATTATTAATTATTTTACTTACGTGATGTATATTAGCATAGGCATCAGAAAACTGTATGGTGTAGTTAGCAGCCCCAGCCAAGATTTGAACTCATGCCACTTGCATGACTTGCAGCCACAACAGCTTCAATCTTTACTTTATACATACAATAAATAATTACCATGTTATGGAATATGAATTTAATTTTAATTCAACATGATTTAATTGGTTATTTAACATAAATTTTATTTTTATTAACAGTGAAAAATATTAAATCAAAGAGATTTAAGTCTAGACTAATAATTTTCCATTTAAATTAATATGAAACAATGGTAATTTTACACCAGCAGTAGTAAATTTTCATTCGAAATTCGATTTTTGTCGCCTATTTGTCGGCTATATAAGAATAAACAACAAGACAACAACAACAAGTCACACAGCTAACAAATAAACACCAACATAATTAAACAACAAATTATTTCTTGTAAATCTAATGCGATTTCTAATCGAAGTTGCGTCATGTTGATTTTACATTCCTTTTTTTCTGTGTGTATAAGATGTGTTCAGCAATTTTATGTAAAACAGCACGGTAAACATTTGTGTAGAACATGTTAACCCTCTTACTCTTCTTTGCATGTGTCGTTTTGTCTCTTTCTTAAAAAAGGAGCAAAAAGCTGGCCTTCAGCGACGATATAGTGGACTGAAATGTTCTTCAAAGATATTTGCCATAAAATTGTAGTATGCGTTTTAAAAAACACCCAAGCTCCAGCCTTATCCTAAACGCCAAAAGTTGTTCAAAACTTAAAATGTGTTTAAGGGTTAATTTCTTACTTATTTACAATTAGTAAAAAATTAAAAATCTTAAAAAAAAACTAAAAAAAAACGCCAAAACAAAAAAACTAAAAATCGGCAAAAAAAATCACCAAAACGAAAAAAATCACCAATACATAAAAACCTAAAACTAGAAAAAATTAATAACAAAAAAATCATCAAAATGAAAAAAAGCACCAAAACGAAAAAATTCGTTAAAACAAAAACTACGCTAAAATTAAAAAGTCCCCTCCTCAAAAAGAAAATCACCAAAACGAAAAAGAGATGTATGTACATATGTGGAATTCGTACGAAACCCTTCGTGTGCGAGTCAAAGTCGCACTTTACCGAATTTATTGTGCTTCATTTCGGTAAACTTTACAAAGTTTTAACTTTGAACTCAATGGGACACGCCTAAAAGTTATCCAATAAGCGTAAAATTTTTACCACGTCAGTTTTATACCTAATGCCACAATAATCCGCACTCGTGTTGTTTAAATTAATAAAAAATAATTCATTGCCACGCTAATACACATGTGCAACAATTAAAATTTTAGCTAAATTTTCAAATAAGTTTATTTTCCTTTCAATATACTTATATAATTGGCTGATGTACAAAAAGCTAAATTTTGAAACCAGTTACTCAAATAAAAAAAAACTTAACACTTAAGAAAACTATTTAACTGATTTAAATAAGCAGACAATAAAATTACTTTCATGATCTTTAATAAAAAACAATAACTACAAAAAAGCGAAGAAAGATTAATTTTAACAAAAAAAATATATATCATTACTGCATACTGTGTGACCGGACTTTAAATGGGATATCACATTTGCAAAATTGTTTATTTTGTGTAGAAGAAAACTTCATAACTTGACTTATTTCTGTGGCAATAAGGAAAAAGTGCTTAAGTCTTATTTTGCAGTTTTGTAAGAGAGCACTTTTAAACGTTCAAGTGGATTTTTAGAAGATTATTCCTATTGTACTTAATAATGTTGACTTTTCGTTCTTCGATTCTTTAAAGTTAAAAATATATCGTCATAGAAAATGAAATCGTCATAGAAAATGAAAAAAGCCTTATATAAAATTTTAAAAGTGTTACAGGAGAAGCATAAAACGTGTTTATATAAAATATTATATTGACAATAAGTGCAAAATTTTACAATAAATATATAAATTTGTGGGTAATTTTTTACTTGTATTCTAAGAATTTGCACTAATTGTCAATATAGTTTTCATTTAAACAAGTTTTATGCTTCTCCTGTAAAACTTTTAAAATGTTAGATAGGGCTTTTTGCATTTGCTGTGACGATATGGTTCTATCTACTATAATAAAGATGAGGGTGCTGTTGGCTGAGTAGTTAGCGCGTTTGACTACAAACCCTGAGGTCTTGAGTTCAAGACTGCTTTCAGGCAAGCCAACAACATCATGCATTTTTCGCATGTGCATTGGTGTGTTATTGTGTTGATTGCTGTTGGACTGTTAAAGTGATGAAGGCATAGCACTGAGCACTATGGCAGTATCGGCAGCGATTAATGCTAACATATCCTAATGCACTTCACAGCACTCTCCTTTGTCGGTATTGTAGCAGAACCGTCGGCGAAGTAAAAGAACTAATAAAAAATTGCTACACAGCTTCAACAACGCGATGCCTCTACTTGACACCAGAGAGGCTTGCAACATTGCTCTACAAAAAAACGCGTAATAGAAGGGTTGTAAATGAATTAAGCTTTCTATCTATCTCCCACCTCACCACTGTTCTCTCTACTCTATCCCTTTCCCAAAGAAGGTAACACATTAATTAATTAACTGGTAAGCATTAATTGCCTGATTGTGTTACTTCTCTTAAAAAAAAAAGATATTCAATTTGAAATTTAATATATTATAAGTTGAATTAAGCAATTATTCCATATGAGGTTATGAGTTGAAAGATAAGCACCAAGTCATTACGCTATACCCAGCAAAAACTACTGCTTCGCGATAAGCAGGTTTGTAAGGGAGAGTTTTGTTGCTGTAGCTTACAAACATGCTTAAGCATTGCATGATATGTGTTCGCGATGTCCCACTTAGGCCCAAATTCACAGTCATTAGTTAGCTAATGACAATAGTTTAGCATATGATATTTTATTCACACTTCTTTGTTTACCATTAGTTAAACCGCCAAATGCCATTGGTGAACAATTAGTTAGATGCTTTGGAACATGGTGCAATAAGTATACAGGTGGCAGCATGACATCAGCTCATTATTTTTTGTTCTGGTAGTTTTGTACATAAGCAACGCGTTGCTTATGTACGTTGCAACGTCTAGCACGTGTATTTTTTTGACAAGCATTATCTAGTTTTTTGTTGTATTTATTGAACCTGCATACTTATTACACCATGTTTTGGAAATTATTACATGCATATAGCATACTTTTAGGAGCGACAAAAAATATTTGCTCCATTAGCTTTGTGTGCTTAAAACTTTTTAAATTGCCGCCTTAAGATGTGAAATATTCTTTATTTCTTTATTTTTGCTTGTTTATTTATATTGGGTAGGGCTACCATTTTTTACCAATATTAAAATTTTTAGTTAAACAATACACTGTAAATATACTATACCAATAAGATGCAAGACCATTTGCACAAGATTGTGAATTGGGCCAAGCTTTAGTGGTCAGTATAAGTATAGTATGCCATTTTGCAAATGCTACGATGCAAACCCATTTGCACAAGATCATGTATTGAGCTATTAACAAATTCATTGCAAATATTTGCAAACAAATATAATAGCCCAATTCACAATATTATGCGAATGGTGTTGCATCGTAGCTTTTCCAAATGGTATAGTATATTAATATTCAGCACTAAAAATTGTTAAGTGGTGAGTATCAATATGCAATACCATTTTGCAAATGCTACGATGCAAGACCATTTGCACAAGATTGTGAATTGGACTAATGTCTTATTTGCTTTTCCACGATTTCCGCAATTTCTAATGTAATCAGGAAGAAAAGGATCAAATTCACTAATTACATTGTACAAAAATTTTACACTTTTTTTCTAAATATCAATGCTCTAACTGACTCTGATAAAGGGCTCAATATATATATATATATATATATATATATATATATATATATATATATATATATATATATATATATATATATATATATATATATATATATATATATATATATATATATATATATATATATATATATATATATATATATATATATATATATATATATATATATATATATATATATATATATATATATATATATATATATATATATATATATATATATATATATATATATATATATATATATATATATATATATATATATATATTGAGCCCTTTATCAGAGTCAGTTAGAGCATTGATATTTAGAAAAAAAGTGTAAAATTTTTGTACAATGTAATTAGTGAATTTGATCCTTTTCTTCCTGATTACATTAGAAATTGCGGAAATCGTGGAAAAGCAAATAAGACATTAGTCCAATTCACAATCTTGTGCAAATGGTCTTGCATCGTAGCATTTGCAAAATGGTATTGCATATTGATACTCACCACTTAACAATTTTTAGTGCTGAATATTAATATACTATACCATTTGGAAAAGCTACGATGCAACACCATTCGCATAATATTGTGAATTGGGCTATTATATTTGTTTGCAAATATTTGCAATGAATTTGTTAATAGCTCAATACATGATCTTGTGCAAATGGGTTTGCATCGTAGCATTTGCAAAATGGCATACTATACTTATACTGACCACTAAAGCTTGGCCCAATTCACAATCTTGTGCAAATGGTCTTGCATCTTATTGGTATAGTATATTTACAGTGTATTGTTTAACTAAAAATTTTAATATTGGTAAAAAATGGTAGCCCTACCCAATATAAATAAACAAGCAAAAATAAAGAAATAAAGAATATTTCACATCTTAAGGCGGCAATTTAAAAAGTTTTAAGCACACAAAGCTAATGGAGCAAATATTTTTTGTCGCTCCTAAAAGTATGCTATATGCATGTAATAATTTCCAAAACATGGTGTAATAAGTATGCAGGTTCAATAAATACAACAAAAAACTAGATAATGCTTGTCAAAAAAATACACGTGCTAGACGTTGCAACGTACATAAGCAACGCGTTGCTTATGTACAAAACTACCAGAACAAAAAATAATGAGCTGATGTCATGCTGCCACCTGTATACTTATTGCACCATGTTCCAAAGCATCTAACTAATTGTTCACCAATGGCATTTGGCGGTTTAACTAATGGTAAACAAAGAAGTGTGAATAAAATATCATATGCTAAACTATTGTCATTAGCTAACTAATGACTGTGAATTTGGGCCTAAGTGGGACATCGCGAACACATATCATGCAATGCTTAAGCATGTTTGTAAGCTACAGCAACAAAACTCTCCCTTACAAACCTGCTTATCGCGAAGCAGTAGTTTTTGCTGGGTATAGCGTAATGACTTGGTGCTTATCTTTCAACTCATAACCTCATATGGAATAATTGCTTAATTCAACTTATAATATATTAAATTTCAAATTGAATATCTTTTTTTTTTAAGAGAAGTAACACAATCAGGCAATTAATGCTTACCAGTTAATTAATTAATGTGTTACCTTCTTTGGGAAAGGGATAGAGTAGAGAGAACAGTGGTGAGGTGGGAGATAGATAGAAAGCTTAATTCATTTACAACCCTTCTATTACGCGTTTTTTTGTAGAGCAATGTTGCAAGCCTCTCTGGTGTCAAGTAGAGGCATCGCGTTGTTGAAGCTGTGTAGCAATTTTTTATTAGTTCTTTTACTTCGCCGACGGTTCTGCTACAATACCGACAAAGGAGAGTGCTGTGAAGTGCATTAGGATATGTTAGCATTAATCGCTGCCGATACTGCCATAGTGCTCAGTGCTATGCCTTCATCACTTTAACAGTCCAACAGCAATCAACACAATAACACACCAATGCACATGCGAAAAATGCATGATGTTGTTGGCTTGCCTGAAAGCAGTCTTGAACTCAAGACCTCAGGGTTTGTAGTCAAACGCGCTAACTACTCAGCCAACAGCACCCTCATCTTTATTATAGTAGATAGAACCATATCGTCACAGCAAATGCAAAAAGCCCTATCTAACATTTTAAAAGTTTTACAGGAGAAGCATAAAACTTGTTTAAATGAAAACTATATTGACAATTAGTGCAAATTCTTAGAATACAAGTAAAAAATTACCCACAAATTTATATATTTATTGTAAAATTTTGCACTTATTGTCAATATAATATTTTATATAAACACGTTTTATGCTTCTCCTGTAACACTTTTAAAATTTTATATAAGGCTTTTTTCATTTTCTATGACGATATATTTTTAACTTTAAAGAATCGAAGAACGAAAAGTCAACATTATTAAGTACAATAGGAATAATCTTCTAAAAATCCACTTGAACGTTTAAAAGTGCTCTCTTACAAAACTGCAAAATAAGACTTAAGCACTTTTTCCTTATTGCCACAGAAATAAGTCAAGTTATGAAGTTTTCTTCTACACAAAATAAAAAATTTTGCAAATGTGATATCCCATTTAAAGTCCGGTCACACAGTATGCAGTAATGATATATATTTTTTTTGTTAAAATTAATCTTTCTTCGCTTTTTTGTAGTTATTGTTTTTTATTAAAGATCATGAAAGTAATTTTATTGTCTGCTTATTTAAATCAGTTAAATAGTTTTCTTAAGTGTTAAGTTTTTTTTTATTTGAGTAACTGGTTTCAAAATTTAGCTTTTTGTACATCAGCCAATTATATAAGTATATTGAAAGGAAAATAAACTTATTTGAAAATTTAGCTAAAATTTTAATTGTTGCACATGTGCCACGCTAATGGCAATGAATTATTTTTTATTACTTTAAACAACACGAGTGCGGATTATTGTGGCATTAGGTATAAAACTGACGTGGTAAAAATTTTACGCTTATTGGATAACTTTTAGGCGTGTCCCATTGAGTTCAAAGTTAAAACTTTGTAAAGTTTACCGAAATGAAGCATAATAAATTCGGTAAAGTGCGACTTTGACTCGCAGACGAAGGGTTTCGTACGAATTCCACATATGTACATACATCTCTTTTTCGTTTTGGTGATTTTCTTTTTGAGGAGGGGACTTTTTAATTTTAGCATAGTTTTTGTTTTAACGAATTTTTTCGTTTTTTTTCGTTTTGGCGCTTTTTCATTTTGATGATTTTTTTGTTATTAATTTTTTCTAGTTTTAGGTTTTTATGTATTGGTGATATATATATATATATATATATATATATATATATATATATATATATATATATATATATATATATATATATATATATATATATATATATATATATATATATATATATATATATATATATATATATATATATATATATATATATATATATATATATATATATATATATATATATATATATATATATATATATATATATATATATATATATATATATATATATATATATATATATATATATATATATATATATATATATATATATATATATATATATATATATATATATATATATATATATATATATATATATATATATATATATATATATATATATATATATATATATATACGTGGATCGGCGTTTTAAACGTTTACATCTGGGACTCTTTTTAAGAGGAGTTTAATTTTCCGCCTTTTTGCATATTATAATAGTGAATCCGCATTAGGAATGCCAATCCAAAAAATTCCAGGATTTTTCGGGATTGACAAATCCCAGGATTATTCGGGCTTGACTAAATCCCTAATACCGGGATGTGTATAAAAAATCCCCGAGAATCCCGAAATATTTAAATAACGTTTTTAAGTAAAATTTTTATACGAAAAACTCATGATGAAAAGCAACAATTGTAACACTAGTTTATGTATTTAAATGCATTAAAGCTGTCAAAGGGTATCCTCTATCCGCACTCTAAAATACTCGACGTTTTCTTATGATGCTTTGTGCATTGGGAATGGGCCCAGGGTGCCCTTATGGTAAAGACGGCACTGCTTACAGTAGCGCTTTCTTGAATGCACTACTGTAAGGGAATGTGCGAAAAAAAATTTTCATGTGGAGGAAAAAGAAATATAAAAGAATTTTAAGCATCTCTTGCCACACATTATTGCATATATTCAGGCAATACATGTGTCGCTAGTATGAAGATCATTTGTATAACAGGAAAAGTCTGTACTGCTTCCAAAATCTCGATTATTTTTTGCTGGGTAACTTCATGAAAAATCGTACGAAATAAATGAAAATTTGCCCAGAGGTACTTTTGAATATGGAGAATACTATGGCTATATTAACTCAAAATTTGCTTATCTCGACTTAAGCACTTGTTCCTTATTGCCACAGATTTATTGTCATAACACAGGTCAACACTGAAGTATTAGTCAATTCTGATGCATCTGAAAACAAAACTTGTGCATTGTTTTTTATGAAATATAGATTGTTTTATTCTGTACAGAAGAACAACAAAAGTAGTTTTTTTAATACGAATACTTAAGAGTTCTTATAATCACAATCGTCGACACCAGCTTGACTTGGATGGCCTGGTCTGTACGCTCAACTTTGTTAGAAAATCTGTAACTTCTAAACTACTGATTGGATTTATCTGAAATTTCACACATCTTTAGAGGAGGAGTCAGGCTTTATATGCCGTATCTTTGTGCCCTCGTAGCTTAAGCAGGAATGGAGCTACAGTGGGACAAATCTGATCACGTCGGACTAAAAAAAAACTTCAAGACGCTTGTAACTTTCTTCAATGTTATCCGATTTCATAACTTTACACCGCTTTGAGTTTATAACTACTGACGTTATCAAACGTACTCAAAGGAATTTCGAAAATCTATAATCAAAATTGTTTGTAGGCCCTTTAAAATTGAAATTATTTTTCAAATCTACGATTTTCGGTCACTGTTGGATATAGGGTGCATTTCCAAAATACAAAATAATTGGCACTAGACACATCATTAATTATTATTAAAATTAGTGTGTTTAACAAAGATTTTTACAAAACTGAATATAATGGAAATACTTTTTTTTTAAAACATGTTTTTTCAGGTAATATCAAATTTTGAACTTCCACGCTTTTTCAAAATAAAAACTTTTTCTCTAGTTTCAATTAGATTTTCATTAAGAATCGAATGGTGCCTTTTACATTAATATCGAGCAATAGACTAGAAAGTTAAAAGTAAAAAACTAAAAAAAAAGACAAGACAAAAATATTTTATTTCTTTAAAGTCAAACATCTTTCTAAACTATGAGAGATACGTATGCAAATGTTGGGAGGACATTATTTCTTTCTATTTGGTTTAACCCTCTGCGACTGACGTCGTAGTCTAGCAGACACCAGTAAACAGAAGACATTGTTTTACGCCATAATTATACAAATATCGATTCTGGTGTTTTCAGTACCATCTTATTGTGTACCCATGTGTACGTTAGTGTGAAGAAAGCAATGGAAATGAGCGCACGCGTTTATGTGAGCATACAAGTGTCTACAAGTCTACCACGTCAGTATTGAGTTAGACCTGACAAAATACGTTATAACTTTTTATTAAACCATTGATATTATCTCTTTTTTCTCTATATTGATTAGCTTAGGTATAAGCTAAAATTAATGTTAAACTTTTTACCAAAAAAATAATATATGAAGTTTTTTTGTTCTTGTATGGATATAAGTTTTTTAAGGCTAATCTATGGCATGCCAATAATTTTGTTTTTAATAAGATTTGCCGTTTTGTTTTCAACAAAAAATTACAATAAATAGCAATCTACTATTTTAAACTAAAGTCAAAAATATTTTCAGTGGGTTTACAAACGGAACTTGGAAAATATAAGCAGTCGAAATAGTGTCTATTGTACTACCACGTCAGTGGAATTGTGACAACGAAGTCAAGTCAGTTGCAGAGGGTTAATTTAATATAGCCGAAAAAATCCCTTTAAAAAAGGTATAATTCTCTACTTCTGATAGCACTAATTTACTATGTGTGTGACGGACTAATTAAGTTAAATTCAACCTTTTAAAACTGCTTAGACTTTATTTAGAGTTTCTTGCTAATAAATTAGTGTCTTATCAAATTATTTGAATTTTAGTAAGTCATCAATCAAAATTTTGACAGACTCGGCCTTGTTAAGTGTTAAACCAAAGTAACAGAAATAAAAATTTAATTAATTGCGTTCATGTTGAGCGATTGGCGTAACAAAATATTTAATTGCATTTTTGTTTTGGTTCTTTGTAAAGTTTTTCATGATTATTTTGTTTTTTTGCTTTTTAGTTTCGTAATAGTTTAGTTAGTGTATTCTTCTTAGTTTTCACAATTTCAAATTAGAGACTTAATGTTAATTAGGCCTATTCTGAGTTTCACTCGCAATGAAAATATTGTGTATTTATTTAACTTACAATTGCTGCTTTACATATTATATAATAACAACAATGCCACAAGAATTGAATTCAACAGACATTTATCAAGTAAAAAATGATGAAGTAATAATTCGTCATTAATAAAATAAAAAAAAAACAATAGAAACACTGAAGAATTGTGTATTCATTCGGCTATGCCGAATTTGATATTATGATATAGCTAAAGCTCCTGATTTTAAAGAAATAAACTTTTAAAAAAATTTTTAACGTTCTTAGTTTTATATACCAGTGAAAGGTATTGGAATTCATTTTTAAGGATATACTTTTTAGCTTGATTAATATTCCAAGTAGAACAAAAATCAGAAAAATGGGAATGAAGAAAAATAAACCGATGGCAACGCTGGGAAAGTGCAGTTAATATCAGATTGAGGGTGATTTAATTCTCATATTCAATTTTCACGAAAAAGTTCAACACAGACACCTGACAAGTGGTTATAAGCAAAATACACGTAAGCACTGACGAAGGAAGTGTAGCGGCTTCGGAAAATGGCGCTACTCTGTTCTGCTGTGTACGTTGAAAAATTAAGTTGATGTTAATGTTTCCCTTGTTCCTTCTAATATTAATCATGCCCAATTCTTTCTGAATAATCAATTTGGATTCACAGATCAAATACGTTCGAAATAATCATATTAATAAATAATTTTTTTTATTTAATTAAATATTTATTTATCCAGCAATGGAAGTTGAAGATTCGTTTGTAGATTTAAAGGCCTTAAAAATTTACTTTTCGAAAAATGTCTTTCAATTTTTTATTGACTCTCAAAATATTTTATGCAACCACCAGGAGAGCAGAGCAGAGAGATCATTCTGGTATTGAGCTCCTTGAATTATAAAATTTTCACTGTAATCCTTTTTTTCTTTGAGAGATTCAAAGGCAAAACTAATTAAACTATGCAATAAGAAAAATGCAAGAAGTCGAAAATTTTAAATTCTATGGATAATTGTTTTTTTTTTTTTCTAAAATTTGGGATCCACTGATTTGATCATAAATTGGAAAGGAATTGTGCAATTTTATTACAAAAATCACTAAAAAACTTGAAAATTATCTTTAATTTATTTTATACTCGTATAAAAAATGTTAGAACAGCTTAAAATTATTTTTTTTTTAATTTTTGTAGTGTTTTTTGTAATCAAATTGGACTACCTCTTCCCAAATTATAATAAAAATCGGCTTAGCAGCCTCTTGAAAAATGCCAAATTTTTGACAAAAAACATTTTTTTTAACGTATCAATAGAATTTTAATATTCGACTGTTTTTGTATTAAGGGGACCATAACACATTAAAAAAATAAAGTGGTGATCAAAGGTCATGACAAAAATTTATATTGTTGCATAGTGCTAATTGTGTCAATTTCTAGTACATTACTACTAATAAATTTAAAATTTTTGCTTTTCTTGTATTTTGTTACTATTATTTTTCACACTAAAAATTATCATAATATTTCACCAATTAAAATTTTTAATCTTTACATTTCCTCACATTGTTTCATAAAAATCTGATAAACCAGACAAACTTTTTCCCGCCATCAAGGTAATAATTTAAAGCTGATACTCCTTGAAGTTGCATATGAAAAATGGCGCATCTTACCTGTAGTTGCTATTTGTTTTGGTGTTGCCGCATAAGCACCCATCATCAGACATTGCACAGCCATTATCACAGTAATTGAAAAATATTTTTGCATTTTGTATAAAACTCTTTTGTATTAACAACGAGAAAAAATAATAAATTATGCAAAATTAAATTTAAAAAAACTTAGTTTGTTAAAAGAAAAAATACAGAAACACTTTTACTTTTTATTGCTTAAAACTTGGAGTTTTTTTTTTGAGACTTTGAAAAGTGTTAAAGAAATAAATCAATAAATTTTTTCACAGTCATTTTTATTACAATAATGAATTTTTAATAAATTTGGTGGCAAATATTTTTGCATAAAAAAACTTGTGATATTTCTTTAATAATTTTGTTATTTAATTATTTTTGTTAAAACAAATTTCAAAAACTGAAACCCAACAGCAGCCGTAGAAAAAATTAAACAAACACAAAAAAAAAACAAATTATGTATTTGCTTTTCAAATTGAAATAATTTAAATTGACAAATCACTTGGCATCATTAATTATGAATGTTTTAAAACAAGATTGAGAGATTTTTTAAAATCAATATCTCGAATACAATACAATAAGAAAGACACAAATCTCTTATAATGAATTTTGCGCATGTGCGCCTAAACTGACCGTCAACGAAGTACTAAACACAATTAAGAAGTCTCCGCTAAGACACCACACACTCAATCTCTCAAGCCACCAATTTCAGCTGGCTTTAATAAGTCAGCCAGTCTTTGTGGCTGTTAAGCTTACACGTTATGGATCATTAAACAAGATGCTGTTTAAAGGTTTTTTGTTTTTTTTTTGTTTTCAAAATAAATTTTAAATTAACTGACACTTAGCAAGAGCAGAAAATCGCCAAGTGGTAAGTTAGGTTTAAACTCTTGTTTTTCCAAAAGAGAATTTTTACTCTTTGATGGAGGAAAGAGCTTTTTTAACATTTCATAATTGGCTTTTAAAGTTTCCTCTTAAAAACTATGTAAAAGAAAAAAAAATTCAATCTCACTGAAATTAAAAAATAATTGGGGTAACTTTTATTTCAACTCGAATTTATTGTGTTTTTGTAACCAACCAGTCCAACTGGTTGCTCCTCTTTGTGAGCTGAGGAAACTCTGTCAATACAAGAAGTCAACAAATGTTACATTTGCATTTGTTGTTTCACCACTGGACAATTAACATCTATCCCTCTCTTTACAAATTACAGCTAAGAAGAGTTTTTTGGAATGTCAATTTTTTGGGGAACTCTTGTAGCAGTACGTGATTCATACAATAAATAAATATAATAGCAATCTGGATAATTATTTAAAGCAGATTCACCACTATTGTTTAAAATATCTTAAACATTCACATATGGGCATTTCCATGTCAGCGTACGTGACATTTGTACGCCTACAAAGTGGAATAGATTTTGCAAAAATTTTATTACATTTGGAACACTGGTGTCCAAAATATCGAGGGAATTAAGGGCATAGCGTACGTGACATAAAATGGAAGTGATGTTAAGGTACATGTAAAAATAAGCTAAAATCGGCGAATTGCGAAGTTTTTTTTTAATTTCTTAAACGAAGCCAACTAGTTTTTCTTTATTATCCGTAAATTTGAAATAAAAGACCTTTGGATGATTTTATAATGAACGAAATTTAATAGCGTACGTGACATATCGTACGTGACAGGTTTTCTCTTATAGTATTCTTAAGTAATGAAATATATGTTTTGAAAATATATGCTAACAGCAATAAAAGCAATCAAGATTTAAATTCATTTCATACTGCACACTATGTACTTGGGCGCTGAGTTTACGGCGCCACCTTACCCTACTACAGAGTAGTACATACTAATAAATTTAAAAATTTTTCGCTTAATGAATACGCAGTTCGAGAATCATATATATGATATAAAAACGGATGAAGTTTTTTTTTTTTGAAATTTGATGGAAATTTCGCCATTTTTCATTTGCATTTAGTTGCATTTGTAGTACTACAATAGCGTACGTGACGAACTTTAAATTCTGATAAAGTTTTTATTACACCAACTTGAAAAAGAATGTCGATCAATATTTGTTTGCGACAAATGTCTTGCTTTAAACTTTTATTTTGAAACAGTTGCGACCTGTCAAATTCAAATGACGTAGACAAATAATGTTTTTGCACTGTATACGTGACATTAGAATAGCGTACAAAGAAAAAAAATTTACAGCTAATCGAACTCTATCTTTTATCTTTCCTTGTGAACCTTGTTCTTTTATGTTGGAATATTAATTTTAGAGTATAATTGCAATGTTACAAATAACTGAATTTAAAAATTAGTCAAAGAGATGTTCAGGTTAAGCTGTTATTTTTGATATATAAAAATTGTGGTAAGGTATAAATGTCTCTGAATAGTAAAATTTAATTGTTTTTTTTTCTTCTTTACCATATCCGAAAAAAAGTTTTAAGGGTTTTAATTTTTTCAGACGTGGTTGTCATTTTCATGGAAATGCCCATATGTAATTGAGTCATTTTAGCCATAAACACTTTCAAATACTTTTCTTAAATGCTCTCTATTTCAAATAGAGATGACATAGTGCATAGCTGTTTCGCTCACAACGATGTATGCTCATGTGCAAAGAATAATAGTGCACTGTATTGTGCAAATAATCCTAGTCAGGATCAAAAGTACTTAAGCTCACAGCAAACTTATGGAAACAACGAAATTATTGATTTAATCTTTACTATTACATTTTGTCAGAAACGTTATTTTAAAAAATCAGGTATTAAAAATTGTACCAATTTTCAAGAAAAAGTGTACTTTTTTCAGTCCGATTGTACTAAATTTTTTTTTTAATATTTGTTATTCAAAATTAACTAAAATGTGAACATAATTCATTTGTACATTTTTACTACAAATTTGTGTGTGCGTAAAGAGCTTAACAATTAACCGAAATGCACATTGACTTTACTTTGCACTAGGTACTTATATGTGATGACCCTGATAAAAAGAAACCTTATTTTCCGGAGATTGAAATTGATTTAGTTACATTTCCTAAAACTAGATAGAGTTTGGCAATATTGTGGAATATTTTCCGCAATAATAAAACCACTTAACAAATTCTAAAATAGTTCCACCTTTTAGCATTTTTTATCTAGTTTTCAAATCTGCAATGCATTTTACTCCGTATTATTCCGTTCTTCTGTATAAGAATAGCATTTCAGAAAATGGCTCCGAACTTCCCCAATGCAGTTCCCTCTCTCTCTCTCTCTCTCTATATAGATGTTGGGAAAAATCAAATTGTAATTCATTTCGGAGGTGAATATAGGGATAATTCCACTTATGAGGTGGGGGAACATGCCTGAGGAGTGATACCAACCATAATCTCAAAATCTCGAAAATTTACTCAAAGAGCCATTTTGGCTCTACTGAAAATTGTTGCTGGCAAGATTAGTTCTTCTTTAATCAGGATCACCACATATGTAGATAAACTTAATAATTACTAAAAAGTACACAGAAGACTATAAGTTGTTTAGATCTGAATATAAAACGGTCAAGACATACTTCTTGCTAAAAACTCTAATATATTTATTTCCGTCGTTCCAATATGGTCATACAAACAACGGGTTAGTCATTTCTAAATTGTAGAAACAGAAAAACAGAACACTCAACTTAATAATTTCTACATCCACCAACGCTCTCAAATGGAGGAATATTTAATATTAATTGTACGATGCCAAAAGTTCTTCCTGAAAAAACATTTGCTGACGTAAACTTGGTAAACCGTTATAACATTTCATTATTAAAATCAACTTTAAGACTTTTAAGACTTCGCAGAATTTGAAGTAAATAGGGAAAATTTTGAAATAGTGCTAAATTAGTCATAGGGCTGCTATTGTACTTTTGACTTTCAAATAGTGTTAAAAAAAAGTAAAATTGTACCAACTTTTGAATCCCTGTAACACACCATTTCTATTTATATTTCAAAACTTGCAAATTCCCAACTTTAATTTAAAATAGTTTATAAATTAAAGTTCTGAAGTGCAAACTCAAATACTATTTTATTATTAAATTATACTGTACAACATAGTGAATTTTTTTTTTCAAAATAAAAAGATTCCAACGGCTGGTTTCGGTAGAGGGCACCAAAACAATATACACGTGTATAGGCCGCGGCGTTTTGAAAGTTTAGGTCTCATATTAATTTTAGGAAATCTTGTACGCCTTACGTGTACGGCATAAGATGCTTTCTCGTTTTTTATGTAAAACGCCACGAGGAACATTTTTGTGGGTCTATTTGTCTCTTTCTTAAATAAAAAGGAAAATCTCCCTTTCTCCCTACCCAGGAGCAGGGTAGTTCTGCCGGGCTAACGACCTATAGAATATGAAAGTAGACACCTTAATGCACAAAATGAGACATTCGTGCAAGAAATCTGCGGAGCTGTTTCCGAGAAAAGTGGATTAATTTATCCAAAATGGCCAAAAAAAAATCGACACCGATTTTTCCTAGGAGCAGGGTAGTTCTGCTGGGCTAACGACGTATGGAATATGAAAGTAGACACCTTAATGCACAAAATAAGTAAATTCTGCGAAGATATCGAGAATACTCCAACAGCAGCGATATTGCACAAGACTCCGTCCCGCTCTCACGTTAGCGAAATAGGCCTTATAAAGAAGGTTGATGGTACATATACCAAGAACCGAAGAGAAACACTGGAACTGTTACTTAGCATGATCACTCGTGACTCGATTCTTAAGGTTGCAAGTGATGATGACTTGACGAACGGCTCCCCTATTTGGAACAGAAAAGCTTTCAAATTGTCAACAGTCATTTTTAATCCGGATAGAATGAAATGGACTATTGCATCTTCTCAGCCTTTTAAGGCTCCTGGTGGGGATGGTATCTTTCCAGCACTCTTGCGAAGGTGCACACATTCCCTTACTGTGGAGGAAAGTTAACGTTGTATCCTTTTTGCTGAAAACGATGGAGAGACTAATTGATCTGTACAATATATCGACAGTTTTGAATATCGTCCACTTGCATGTAAATCAACTGAGCAACCTCTACATCATCTTGTTACAAAGATTAAGAGGGCTCATGGGTCGGGGAAAATCGCATTGTGTGCCTTTTTATACATTGATGGTGCATTTGATAATAAAAAAAAATATGATTCAATAGACTACTCTCTTAGGAAAAATGTCTTGACCAGGCTTCTGTGAGATGGATTAGGTATGGATTCTATAGATAACGACATGCTTACTATTAATGCAGTCAAAGGGTGTTAAAAAGGTGGCGTTTTAGCACCACACCTTTGTGGTCAGTGGTTATTGAGGAACTTCTCCTCATTCTTAGTGAACAAGGACATGAAGTTATGGGGTACGCCGATGACCTGGCTGTGAAGGCAACTGGCGGATGCTTTGTGCGCTGTTATGGCATAGTGTTAGAGACGCGGACTTTCTTTCAACTCTGACAATATTATTCTGGTACCTTTATCTCTTAGGAACGGTCTCGTTGAATGGTTGCAATATTCCTTATTCGACCGACGTCAAATACTTGCGGGTTACTCTTGATAGCAAGTTGACTCGCAACCGACATGTTGACTGCGTAACACAGAAAGTCAGTGGGCAGTGAATAGTTGTGCCGGGTGCACCTGGGCATGAGCCCAAAAATGGTAATGTTGATCTCTGCAATGATTGTAAGGCCAAACATTACGTATGGTGCGTTTGTATGGTCACAGAAGCCTCGACAGGTTGCGGCAACAATCAAACTCTGCAAGGTTCAGAGATTGGCGTGTCTTCTTACTTTGGATTAACACCCATAAAAATCTTTATAAGATCATCTGCGAAATGGCTGATTATCTCGGGAGCTCTGCCGGTTGTGTCGGCAACGGGCACTGAGTGGTATGCCCTGCAGAGGGCTACTAGGAATGCCTAATGACAGGATAAACTGTGAACTGAGGTTCGACAGTTCCGCTTAGGGTAACGTGAGAAGGAAAGGATCCCACTGTGGATTCCAGAAGTTTATGTTGGATCGAAAACGGAAGATGGAGTTGGCGCTGGAATCTGTGTTCCCAACGTGGCCTACTGTATTTCAGGCGGAAATATAGGCGGTCACCAACGGTGTTCATATTACTTTAATTAAGGGCATTAAGGGCTCACATATACATAGCTACCTTTTCGAATAGTCAAGCAGCTCTAGAGTCCCTCCTTTCTTGGAAATTCCTTTAACTCACTACAGAAGCTATCGCTATGGAACAAGGTCTCCATTTACTGCATACCTGGCTACAACGGTCCTCCGGGTAACGAGGAAGCGGATCAATTGACCAGAAGGCCTCTGATGTTCCTTTTATGGGTCCAGAGCCCTTTTGTAGCATAAACTAGTCTACTGTCCCATCTCTAATCAAAGGAAATAAAATTTCGACCGCAAAGAAGGTGTTGCTTAGTTCTTCTGGTTTTTAGACAAAATAATGCATTGATACAGCCATTTTTATTCAGTGGCCTCTTGAACTTCAACAGCAATGATTTACTTCTTGTTACTGGTTTTCTCTCTGGTCACTTTCGACTGAACTATCCTCGGTGGAAAAGCAACCAAGTCCGTTTACCCTTGTGACGTTTATGCTTAGAAGAAAATGAGACCACGGCACATATTCTCTGTGAGTGTATCGTCTTATGTAATAGTAGAAGGCGTGTTTTTAATTCAGAGTTCCTGTGCTCGGATGATATCAGGCGGGCTTCTCCAAACCCTGTGCTGACTTCCATAAAGAGAGTCATACAGAGTTTGATTTAATTTATAGGTCTATGGCACAAAATATCTACTAGGTGTCGCAGTGCCTGTCTTTGGACCAGATTTTTTTCTTATTCTATTCTATCCTATTACTTTGCTAAATAGTCTTTGGCAGGCATACTGTGCCGTGATAACTTTTTTGGCCGTATAGGAAACATGTTGATTCCAGGCGAGTAAATATATTAAGAATGGCCACAAGCTATTTAACTTCGCTTGAGTATCTGATAGTTGAATCAATTGAAGTTGTTTCCGTTAGTCTAAGTTTTCTTCGTCTGGCAAAAAGTCTAATGATTGTCTTTTCCGTGTTGATAGAGGACCACATATTTTTGCATCATTTGTCAGTTAGAAATCGAGATTTTCGCATATTTCAACACATTAGAGGTTCATCTAACGAAATTTGCAAAAAACTCGATTTGAGAACAATAATCCCCCTTATTGCATAACTATTTGTCGACGTCACGTCAAGACAATGCCCATTTCCACTCGTCACCGACAACAATATACTTTTACTGACAGCCACTTACTTACTATTCTCTAAGGCATAGAAAATGGGAAGAGGCTGTTAATTGTAGTAAATTTGTATCGACAGCGATTAGACAAGTGCCAATTTTTTGGTATTGTCTTGAAGTGACGTCGACAAATAGTTACGGAATAAGGGCGAATGAGTTGGGGCGTTTCTGTATTAAGGTAACGATATATATAGTCAAATATTACCAAAAAAATTTTTACTCCAAGCATGAAAATTTTTTCTCTTTTCATAAGATTTTTATTTATTTATTATAGCTTTTATTTTGTCATTGATATAAACAAAACAAAAGTTTGCGTAAACCACCTTCTTAACCAGTGGCCATAAAAATGAAAGACAAACCTTAATGTTTAACCATAAAGCTGTAACTCGTCATCGTGGGTATTGATGCCGTATTTTTTTTTGTTTTTGCTTGGGTGCGTGCGTGCATGATGCAAAAAATAAAATGTAAAAAATCTGACAACTTTTATTGACCAAAAAAAAAACTTGGGGATTCAACTTCTGTTTTTTTTTAATTTGGGGTTTTCTATGTTTTTGTTTCGCCAACCACTTTGTGTAGTTTCAAATTACGTGTCTTGTCAATCTTCAATCTATTGGTCTTGATCATTTTCAAATATGTTGTTGACATTTCTTGTAGGCATTTTGTTAACACTGCAATTGTTTGATTATGCAAAGTGAGAGTTTTATAAAATATTTTTCGTTTTGTTTTTATTTTCATATTTAGTATTATTAGCAGATTTTTATTTAAATAGATAAAGTTGAATATAAATTATACTTTTTTAATGTTTATATTTGTTTAAAAAAAATCAAGTAATTTGGCAATAAACTTTTTAGGCAAATATTCCAAAATCTAAATGGCGTCAAGTTTTTTTTTTTGTTGAAATTAATAAAAAGCTGCAAATTAAGCTGCTTTCATTATTAATGCAATTAGTTGATTATATATTTCTAATTTCATATATGTAATATTCACTTATGACATTCAGAGCAAGTAGGCTTTCTAAGGAATGTGAACTTATTTTCGGTACACATAGAGAAATTTCATATTAAAGTCGTCAATATTTCTCGGTAGTGATTTTGCTTCATAGGTGTTACATGTTAATACAACATAATTTTACAATAAACTTCAAGGAACATTTTTCCTTTTGAAATAAATATATTTCATGTTGATTTATTATTCCAGTACAGTTAAATCACAATGAAGATGAAAGTTATTTCAAGTTCAAACAACCTAAATTTCATACCGAAATAACACGAAATATCATGTTGAATCAAAGATATTTCAAGTTGAAACAACATTAATTTGATATTGAAACTACACGAAGAATCATGTTGAAACAAGGCTATTTCAAATTAAAACAATAAAAATTTGATACTGCAATAACAGGAAAAATCATGTTGAATCAAAGTTATTGCAAGTTGAAACAACGTGAGCTGAATGTAGCTATTTTATTAATTATTTTACTTACATGGTGTGTATTAGCACAGGCACCTGGAAAAATTTGTCTTTTTGTTGGCTGCCCCAGTCAAGATTTGAACTCGGACCACTGCAGCTACCCACAACAGCTACAAACTTTACTTTAGATACACACTAATATATAGACACCATCTTACCTAACATGAATTTCATATTAATTCAACATGATTGAATTGAATAAATCAGCTGCAAGAAATGTTCGCTATTAATGCGAAGTTTAATGGTTATTTGTCGGCTATTTACATTTAAACAACACGAACATCAAAATAAACAAACAACAAGTCGCACAACTGAGCACAACAGTGCGTTGTAGTAACCCAGCAAACATTTTTTACCAATGTCGGTCCGCATTCGACTAGAAAGTCTACACAAGATACCGAATTCGTATCCGAAGTTGGTCAGAAAACGTACCGAAAATCATATGAGTGGTTGACAAGAAACTAGACCTTTGGAACGATTTTCCGTCATCCCACGTCAAATTTGGTTGATAAACAGACTGAAGATGGCGCATATCCGAAACCGGTCTGTTTATCAACCAAATTTCACGTGGGATGACGAAAAATCGTTTCAAGTTCAAACAAACCCCGTCGGAAGAAAAACACAACACTCAAACTAGACCTCTTTGTCTTAGGAAATTCTAAAAATTATACCGAAATGTCTAGGGGAATTCTGTACGAATTCTGACGAATATTCTAGGGTAATTCTAAGGGAATTTTCGACATGTCTGAATAATGTCGGAACAATGTCTATCAAAACATCAGAAAATGTTCGGATTTATCTAATACTTCTTATATTCTCTCGTATTAATGTCGGATAAAATTCGGCGGTAAAACTAGAAATTTATTACATATGTCTTATTTTGCTGCTACTGGCAGCTCATCCGAAAACATTTATCCGTATTTAATAAGTTTAAAAACTCAAATATTTATCCACATACTCTGAAGAATTGCTGCCATATCGTACTCTTTTTTACGGTATAACAAAACATGCAGTGTTGTCATATCGTAAGCTTTTTACGATGTGACAACAATATACGGTGTATGGCTATCTCAGTCTTGTCATATTGTAAAAAACTTACGATATAACAAAACTGCACGGATATCTCAGTTTTGTCATATCGTAAAAAAGAGTACGATATGGCATCAGTGCTTTGAAGAGATAAATGAGAATTATTACTGAAACAACAATCAAACAATGTGCAAAAGTGACTGCCAAAAAAGACGCAAGACGTAGATCAGAAAAAGTGCAGTATATTCTGTTAAATGTCTTAAAGGAAATTAACTTGCCTCGGATAATATGCAGACTAGTGGGATATTAATCAGATAATATTTCTGAAATTTTGAAGAAACGTTGTTAAGACTACACTGCCAATGTCTGCGGGAATTTTGGATAACTCTGTTGACTGTCTGGTAAAGTCCCAGATTTTTTCTGACATTTGACATGTTGGCAAAAAATGTTTCCTGGGAATGAACAAAGGAAATAAATACCAACACACTTAAACAACAAACTAATTTTTATAAATTTAATAGGACTTCCAATAAAAATTGTGATATGTTGATTATACATTGTTTTTTTTCTGTGCACAGAAAAAAATTGACAAGAATTATGTTCAATGACACCATGTTATTGAAAAAAATATGAATTTCATTAAATTTTGTCATTAACTTAATACAATATTTCATTGTATGCATTTCTTTCCCATGCCGCTTATTTCTTTTCTTTTCATACATAAATACTTAAAACAACTTTTATCTCACAAAAAAATAAGTGGAACATGCCTGGTCTGCATGCTTTACGTCCGGGAATGCCGAGTTCGTATCCCAAGCATATCAATATTTTTTTTAAATTTATATATTTTTTTCTTTTGAAATAATTTTGTTATCAATAGAGCGGAATTCTTTATCACAGGAAATTTGAAAAAAAAAATTATTGAATACCGGTATTTTTGTTATTCAAAACGAAACTTATATTTTCTCTGTGTGTACATTCACATACGTTTATTGATCACAAGCTAGTGGGATTATTTAATTAACTTATCAGAGGCGCTCTTTTACACTTAGTAAAAAGTAACTGTTGGCCAATTAAACAATATTTTCCAATAAGTTATTGCTCGAAGTCGAAAGATGCTTTAAGCATTTGTTTAAAAAATTTGCAACTTGATGGTTAATTTGACAGCTAACATTTTCATAGATTAACTAAATGGAAATTTGTTTAAAACTTGTAATTGTAGAAATTCAACTTTAATATGTTAAGATTAGATATTTCTAGAAACAGAGACAACTATTTATTAATGGCTGAATTCCATAGTCATTTTTATTACACTTATAAAAAGCAACAACATGGGAATGTACCATGGTGCGTTTTATAAAATAAACTACCAATATATCTGTAGCTTCGAAACTACTGCTTAGACTTGCTTAAAACAAGGAACATTAATAAAGGAGAAGTTAGGCACGTATTGTTTTTCACGCCCGAGGTGGTCAACCTCAGGCCACTTTAGCGCCGCACAGTGGCATCACTTCATACATTAGGCGTCAAAGTCACCACTTTTGTCGACAAGCTTGGTGACTTTTTGGTGACAGTGTCGACGAATCGTCTCCATTTTTCATATTGTCTTTAATGGAAAGAGAAGTTTTTGACATGAATATAACGATTTTTTATTGCATCCAAAGGAATTTAATTATTTTGGCTTGATTTCGGTTTTAATTTAATTTTTCAATTAAATTATATTTTTATTTAGAGATATATGTGAAGCATATAAGCAAAGAAAATTTTTGACTTAACGGAGGGTTGAACTGACATTTCAAGAGTTGAATGTCATCTACTTTTAATCAATTTATACTGCCACTTAGAGATGTATTTCATTTGATAGTTATTGACATTCACATTTTTATTTGTCTTGTGTTAAGCTTCTTTTTTATTATTTCTCTATTCTAGTATGAATTATCATTGATAATTGCAAGTACTAGTGTGTGTGAATGTTTGCTTGTTCAGTCTATTTGAACATGTACATCCTTTTACTAGGTGCCTTTAGAGTTTAACAATTAAGTTATGAGTTTTAGTCGAACTGTATGGGTTTATATCCAAAGAAACTTAATTATTTTGGCTTGAGTTTGGTTTTAATTTAATTTTTCAATTAAATTCTATTTTTTTATTTAGAGATAAATGTGAAGCATATAGGCAAACAAAATTTTTGACTGCACGGAGGGTTGAACTGACGTTTCGATAGCCTTCGAGTGGTTAAGCGGAAAAGAGTTCTGAAGAGATTAGCTGGAGCTATCGAAACGTCAGTTCAACCTTCCGTGCAGTCAAAAATTTCCTTTGTCTAAATGCTTCATATTTATCTCTAAATAAAAATATAATTTATTTGAAAAATTAAATTAAAACCGAACTCAAGCCAAAATAATTAAATTTCTTTGGATATAAACTCATACAGTTCAACTAAATTCATAATTTAATTGATTTTTTTATCGTCTCCTTTTGTAGTGTTGAAAATACATGCACGCAAAAATAAAAATTTAATTTAATTCCCTTATCTAGTAAAAAGTTTTATAGGTATTGACTAGAATCATTAAAATGCGGTCCCATTAGAACTATCTAGTCAATAGTTAGTCAGTGGTTCTGAGGTCACCAGTGGAATATCAATGGCAAGCACATGCTAAATGTCTATAGCTCAGAACATTGCCTGGGCTATAATTAGTCAGCAGTACTGGTGACAAACTCAATAGTGAATCAGTACAAATTTTACTGTCGACATTTCCTACGGGGTATATTATTTCTAATAAATTTAATATAATTTCCAATCAACATTGCAGCATGTTGGTTTTACATTGGTATTTCTTTTCTGTGTGTGTGTGTGTGTGTGTGTGTATGTGTGTGTGTGCGTGTGTGACGTGCCAGGCGGCTTAGAAAGCACGTATTTACCCAGCCGGTCCATTTTACCTCTTTCTACCATCTTTAAAAATTGTCACATTAATAGAGACACATTGTTTATTCATAATGCAAAATTTATAAAACGAACTTGATTGAACCTGCCTAAAATTACTACTCCTTTAACTATAATTTATTTATTTTATTTGCATATGTTGAAAATTCATTAATTTCTTTTTAAAAACAACTTTTTTGTTAAAAACAAAAGCCGCTTCTAAAACTTCTTTAAAACATACACAATTTGGCTCATATTCATATTAAAGAAAAAAAGAAAGAAAAATTTAAATAAAAAGCTAAAATAAAACTTGAAATTTTGTTGGTTTAATATTGATAATATTAGCAATCCCTTTGTTTTTTCTAGCGAATTTAAAACAAATTGTCATTCACACTAATTTGAAAGTAAAAAATTAAATTCTTGATTATTATATAACAATACGAAGTCATTAATTAAATGCCGTTAATATTGTATAATAAATATTAAACAAGATTTTTATAACGAAATTCTGATTCAAATTACAAAACAATATCGGTCATTGATCTTAAATTAAACAAAATTTTAGTATTATTAAAAAAATAATAATAAATTCAAATAAGAGAATGTAACTAAGTCAAACAGGTATGAGATCGCTTTGTTCAGCTGTAAGGAACTCTTTATACCCTTCTCCTCCTGTCAAGGAGTTGTTCTGGACAAAAAATTACAAAGTACAACAAAATCATTTTTTAGCTGACTTCAAAAAAGATTTAAAAATCGCCAAAAGTCGTCAAAATATATTTTATGCACATTTTCTTAATGTATATCTTACAAGTTTGGACACCAGACAATGTTAAAAATCTCCACGTTTGGCGAAAATTCCCCATATCTGATAACCCTGCATACGATAGGCAAATACTAAAATCCGATAAGATAAATTCTTAGGTCGGCTAAGAACGACTTTTTGTAAGACATGCAATAAGTCGGGATAAACTCTTCAGCTCACAATTATGTACTTAGGCAAAAATACACCAGCTCTTGATCGGTAAACTGAGATTAGTTTACTAAATCGGTAAACTGAGATTAGTTTACTAATTAAGGCAGCTGCACCTAACTTTTGGTATCACTTCAAAAATACCAACGAAATGACAAACTTATATGTATATTCCGTTTGAATATACACTGAATGGTAAACAAACTGGAAAGGGATTATTTATAGGCAGCGTGACATGAATTTTTTCTTTTAAAAGAGTTTATATAATAATTATAATAAATTTTAAATATGTACTTGTATATGAGCGAAAAAAATTAAAACTTGATTCAGTGTTAATATTTATTCTGCTAAAAAAATTAAAACAATACTCTAATAATAATAAAACATTATAAAAATTCTTTTAAATGTTATTGGACTTTACCTTGAAAATGTACCTGGCTGTTCTGTAAGCCAAATCGATTTAAAAAAGCTCGATAAAAAAATTAAATCCACTAATAGCAAAATTTCTTCAAACTTGTTTAAAGCTTTCTATTGTTAAGAGCTTTAAATATCATATATAAAATTAATTTACTAAAGGGTGGTTAAACTTTAAGGGCCGATGTTGAATGTGAACTACACCTAAACGTCAAGTTTTTTTCTGCGTTTCATTTGACATTTCTCAATTTCAGACTAACTCAATTTGAACCATGGAAAGATACACAATCGAGCAACGCGTTAAAGTTATTCAGGCTTATTATGAAAATGGGCGTTCAAATCAAAATGCATATCGTGCACTTCATGATTTTTTTCGGTCAATTTAATCGTCCAAATGTGCGCACAATCGGAAAAATCGTGCACAAATTTGAGCAATGCATGCTCGTACAGCTCGTACAGCAGAAAATATTGCTGCTGTTCGCGATAGTGTGGCTGAAGAGTCGTCCAGGCCGGCCAGGCAGTTACTGTGAACGGTGTTCGCTATCGTGAGATGATAACGAACTTTTTATGGCCCGAATTGAAAGATATGGATGTGGACGATAAGTGGTTTCAACAGGACGGTGCCACTTGCCACACAGCTAACGAAACAATGGCTCTTTTGCGCGACAAATTCAATGGCCGTGCTATCTCACGTAGTGGCGATGTCAATTGGCCGCCAAGATCATGTGATTTAACACCGTTGGACTTCTTTCTTTGGGGTTATTTGAAAGAAAAGGTGTACGTTGATAAGCCAGCAACAAATCAAGAGCTAAAGGATGAGATAATTTGGCACATTAACGGCATAGAACCTGAATTATGCTCTGCGTCATCGAAAATTTGGACCATCGAACGGTGGTGCGCCGCGGAGGTCGCGGCGGCCATGTGGCCGATATTTTGTTCCATACATAATTGAACCATACCATATTGTCATAATAAAAAGAAATGACAATAATTTCCTAAATAATTTGTGTTTTATTCAAAATCAACATCGGCCCTTAAAATTTAACCACCCTATATAATTCAAAATACATCAATGGGGGCATTATTTACTTTTAGAAAACGAGAAATTTACTCGTATTCGGTTTACAGAATAGTGCCGGTAATAAGAACTTTAATAACTTTTACGAACTCATTTCAATGATTCAAATTTGTTAAATCACTAACCGAATGTATTGTTAAAAAAATCCAAATTAAAAAAACACATTGTAAATGAGACGTGGAGAATTGTGGCTAATATTTATGTCGGTACAAATAGTAAAAGGCATAAATGGCAAATGTGCCATACATTTTCTGAAAGTTGTTAGTATATAAATAAATATTTCATTTACAGTTTTATAGGAAAGAAAGCCATGTATTTTAAATGTGTATTTTAAATGTATTATTCAAATGACTACTACCACTAACCATAGTTAGGGGTAGTAGCACTAAACGTTGATTGAAATAAGCATTGCACTAACAGCAAGTAAAATTGGAAAATAATTATTTTGCATTATTTTTCTCCGGCTTAGTAATAAAAACGCATTTCTTCACTTGCACTGAAAAATTTAGTGCTGGTGCTAATTTTTTCACTATCACTAAACGCAAATTTAGTGCAAAAAACTGCACTATACTCAATTAGTACAAAATTTTATCCCGCACTAAAAAAAGCTGAATTCAAACATACTCGTACTAAACTTTTAAAACTTTACCTAAAAATTAGTGCAACATTTTTACATTGCACTAAAATTAGTGAAGAAAAAAAGTTTGCTTTTGTTAACACAAATAATTTAATTTTAGTGCAAAATTTTTTTAACATCCCTGTCACTAATGTTTAGTGAGGTTGCAAATTTTCAAGTCACCACTAAACATCAACAAAATTAGGGCAATAATTTTGCACTATCACTAAATATTAGTGGAAAATGCAAAATCAGTGCACTATCTCCGTCTATGCCATTAACCAATTAACAGATCTTATAGGAAATGAATCTTTAGATGTTTTTTTTTATTTTGATTAATTTCAGTTAATTATCTTGATAATATTTGAATCATTATATCTATCTTTTATATTAGCATTGTGATTTATTTTTGCAAACTTAACATTTTCAAAAGAATTGCAGCAAATTAATCAATTTTAGTTGCTATAATTTTTGTCAAACTATAAATAATTTATGAAAGACATCTGAAAAAAATGCAATCAAACGAGATAGAAAAATTATCATTAAAAACGCTAAAATTCCAACAAAAAGAGTTTAAAGTCTGAGTTCAAAAGTCTAGACCTGTTTAAGTTTTAGCACTTTTTTTTTGCTTTTGCAATAGCCACTTAGAAAGGAAATTATGTCAAAACCGGCAAACCGGCATTTTAGAGAACTATTTCCGGGTGTTGTTGTTATTGGCAAATTAAGTATGTAGTTGTGTTTAGTTAGTTTCTAAAAACTATAAAATTTATTTAAATTTTGCATTTGTCTTATCAGTTTTGAAATTTGCATAGAACTGAGTTGAGCAAAAGTGAAAAATAGCCCACAAAGCAAAAAAAAAATTTTAAAAATTGACGTTGCTTTTGCTAACTAGTCTTAGATTTTTCGAGCAACTACAGCCATACTTAAAAGCTATATAGATTAGACAGAAAAAGAATTCTGTCTTTCCAAATGACTGCAAAATAAAACCGATAGATATGTACATATACATGTCGATTAGCTCTCATCGCTTCATTTGTTGTCAACAGAGAAATCCAAAGCATTAAAAATTTCTTCGAGTTTTGGTAGTTCTAATAAAAAACTAAATTAATTAACTTGAAACTGGCAAAAATGGGTTTTCAATTATTTTGTGAAGAAAAAAAGTGTTTTAATTAATTTGATAAATTTGGATCAATATATACTCGTAGAATCAGAATTTTTGCC
Organism: Panzeria rudis; assembly: GCA_956483635.1. Lineage (NCBI taxonomy): Eukaryota > Metazoa > Arthropoda > Insecta > Diptera > Tachinidae > Panzeria > Panzeria rudis. The sequence continues at coordinate 152,816,132 of OY101448.1, read as the reverse complement.
TCCTTTTGCTGCTTTGTCAACAATCAATCAATAAATTAACTTTAATGCAATTTGTAGCATGCCCCTTGTTGTTTTTTGAAGCTAAGAGCTGTTGACCTAAACTTTGGATTTATTCTCAACGGTGCACTGTGGTGTGTTTTGGAAGATAAATGGTTAGAAATCTGTAACTTCTAAATTACTGATCAGATTTACATAAAGTTTGTAGATATGCGCAGGCGGCGCACTGTGGCCCAGAAATTGAATTCGTTGGCCCAAAGTGTAGTGCCATTTTGTAGTAAATATATCTAAACAAAGGTAGCCAAATTTTTTTTTATATTTTTAATTGTGGGCGTGGCACGCTGTTAGACATACATATTTTAATTAACTAATTTAAAAAAAAATTTGATTTATTAATATTTGATCAGAAAGAAATTATAATTTCTCGCAAAGTACAATCGATAATGGAATATGGCTCTTGTGCGAAGTTGGTAGGATTGCAGTCCTTAAAAAGTGGTATGCGTGGACACAAGTGTTATCAAATATATTTTAAACTACATACTATATTTTTGGCAAATTTAAATTTTGGAGGAACAGATCAAAAGCGATAAAAAAAATAAACCATCCAGAGAAAGGCGAAAGTGTTTTCTTTATCGCTATATGTATATACTTTTGTACCGATCCGAAGCCGTCCCTAGAAAACTCTTTTTTAATTTTAATGACATTACCCGAAAACTATTATTCAAAGAATAAAATTTTTTCCCCTATTAGTATTAAATTGTGTGCTAAATTTTCACCAACTTCACCAAGTTTGCACACATGTTAGAATCTTATGACAACACAATCTGATGGATATAAAAGTGGGCAGTGCCACGCCTATACTATGAAAATCTCATGTAAATATCATGAACGCTATAGCAGTCAGAGTATTCATATATGGCGGGGTAATTTAAAGGGAAAAATGCAAAGTGTGTCAAAAAATTGGCAGTATGTATACGACTGAGGAAAGAGGTACTCCCCATACAAAGTAATCAATAATTACCTGCCAACTCGAAAGATACAACAGTAGGAGTCGTGGTACGAACTGATTTGAAGACATGATTCGAAGTGTTGTAAAAAACTGGCAGGATATGTGCGAGGAAATGAGTACTCCCCATATAAAGTAATCAATAATTACCTACTAACTGGAAATATATAACAGTAAGAGTCTTAAAATGTGGTATGACTTAATTTAAATACAAGATGCGAAGTCATGCGAAAAATTTGCGAAGTAGGTGCGAGGCAAGGGGTACTCCCCATACAAAGTAATCAATTATTACTTGCCAACTCGAAAGATAGATAAGTAGGAGTCATGGTACGAAGTGGTTTGAAGATATGATTCGAAGTGTTGTAAAAAACTGGCAGGATATGTGCGTGGAAATGAGTACCCCACATTTAAAGTAATTAATAATTCGGAAGTTATTATTATTTGGCTTAAGTTCACAATAATTGAATTAATGTAAATTCTAATTATTTTTAAGAGTGGAATACTAGTTATTAATAATTACCTACATTATTAATTAATAATTACCTACTATCTGAAAATCTATAACAGTAAGAGTCATAAGATGTGAAATTATGCAGAAAATTGGTGGGGTAGGTGCGAGGAAAGGAGTACTTCCCATACAAAGTAATCAATAATTACCTACTAACTAGGAAAATATAACAGTAAAAGTCTTAAAATGTGATACGAGTTAATTTAAAGGGAAGATACGAAGTTATGCAAGAAATTGGACGGCTAGGTGAGAGGAAACGGGTACTCCCCATACAAAGTAATTAATAATTACCTGCTATCTCGAATTTTATAATAGTAAGAGTCTTAAAATGTGTTATGAGCTAGTTTAAAGACAAGATACGAAGCTACGCAAAAAATTTGCGGGGTAGCTGCGAGGGAAGGGGTACTCCCCATATAAAGTAATCAAAAATTACCTGTTAACTGGAAAGATATAAGAGCAATAGTCTTCTTATTTGCCATGAAATAATTTGTATACCAGATACAAAGTTGAGGGAAAAACTGACGGGGTAGTCCCCACCCCTTAACATCGTTGCGATTTATTAATCTATTGGACTAAAAGATTTTAGAAATAACTTATCCTAACCTGACCCTAGGTATTATTAAAGTGGTCTGTTTATCCACATTTGGCCTTTTTAAATAAATAATGGTGCTCAAAATTTAAAAAACTCCACATTTTTATATAAAATTTAAACAAAATTCAAAAGTTCAACTTTGGACTAGAATTTTACATACAACTACTGAACTAATTTCCCTGAAAACAAAAGCTGCTAAAAGTGCAAGGAGCTGTCTGTGCATTAAAAAAATTATTAAAATATCTCAACTGGTTAAAAAGTTACAGAATTTTAGAAAACGAAAAACGATTATGAGCCACTGTACCGCTGCACAATTTTTCAACATGTACTTTTCAAAAATCTAATAAGGCAGCTCTCTGGAGAAATGTTTCACTAAGAAAAATCCATAATTTGTTTCCGTAAAACCGATATTATGTCTTGAGAAAAATCAAGTGAAGTTACTTAAATATTGTACAAAGCAAACTGCGGCTGAACAATTTCAAAAAACAGTAAGTGACAAATTTTTTGAAATCTACTTTTTTTATATTAATTGTTATTTGCTTTTATTCACCCTTTTTAAAATTATTTTATTATATTGATTAGGCTCGAGGTCGTTTATATAAAATCGTTACAAATTTTATTTATTTATTCAATATTTCGTTAACAATTTGTTAACATCGTCAATAATAAATAATTGGAAATATTAAGGTATGACTTTAGTTTGAACAGTTTTTATCCAAACTTGGTTTTTATCCAACGTTACTTAATAAGTTTGGCATAAGTTCGTTCAATTGAATCTTCCAAACTTGGTTTTTATCGAACGTTACTTAATAAGTTTGGCATAAGTTCGTTCAATTGAATCTTTCAATTGAATTATTCTATTTAGAAAGAAATTCTAAAGCATATAAAAATTAAACAGACAAAGAAAAATGTTGCCCTTTAAGGGTTCCATACACCAAAAGTGCAAAGGAACCCTATTGTTTTCGTTACGCTGTCCGTCCGTCTGTCTGTCCGCCTATCTGTCACAGGCTGTTTTCTCGAGAACCGTAAGAGCTACGGACCTGAAATTTTCACAGAATATGTAAAACTTTTGCCGCTACAACAACAAATATATGACAGTTAAAAATTAAAGGGTATTCTAAAGTTAGCAACGAAACATGCTAAAATACTAATGTAATATACAGACAATAAAGGGTGTCCTATCAGTCAATGTAATTTTACTATGTAATTTAGACAGTATGCTGTATCTTGGAAGCAGTAAGAGGTAAACTCTTGAAATTTTCAAAAACCCTAAAACTAAAAAATTTCAAAATTAAAAAAATGTCAAAATGAAAAAAGCGCCAAAAAGGAAAAAAGTACCAATATTAAAAAAAGTCGCTAAAACGCAAGAATCACCAAAACTAAAAAGATCGAAAAAAAAACAAAAAAAAACCGAAAAAAATTCGTCAAAACGAAAAAAGCACTAAAACGTAAAAAATCGCTAAAACTAAAGATATCGTAAAAAAGGAAAAAAATTGCCAAAAATGGAAAAAAAATCACCAAAACGAAAAAAATTGCCTAAACAAAAATAAATACCAAAATTAAAAAAAACGACTAAAACCGATAAAGTCGCCAAAACGGAAAAAAGTGTCAAAACCCAAAAAAAATCTCTAAACCTAAAAAATCACCAAAAATCGAAACACCGAAACTGAAAAAAGCGCCAAAACTAAAACAAATCACAAATCACACATCAAATCGTCAAAAAGCCAAAAAAATATGCCATTACGAAAAAATCGCCAAAACTAAAAAATCGGCAAAAAAACAAAAAAAAATTCCAAAAAACGAAAAATCGCAAAAAAAAAAAAAAAAAAAAAAAAAACACCAACAAAAAAACTTAAAAATCAAAAAACTAAAATTAAACGAAAAAATTGCCAAAATGAAAAAAGGGCAAAAATGAAAAGGGATATACATATATGTATTCGTGCGGAACTCTTCGTGTGCGAGCTAAAGTCGCACTTTCCTTAATTTATTACTTTTAATCAATCAATTTATAGCTGAGGACACCTTGTGATTTTTTTCCCATCTGTATTTTGGTGGATATTTTAAATTTGTATAAACCTTGCCAATTTGAACAAATGCTCCAAATCTTATCAGGTCCTTTTTATATAAAGTTTAAGAACTGTAACCGGTTTCATTTATTCACCGAATATGAATTAGGGTGATATTTTGTAAAACGAAATGTTAAGCGTTGGGAAATTTTTTATGAAATTTTTCGTTATAATTTCGAATTTTTCAATACAAAACTTCTCAAGGTTTAACTTTGCCTTTTATTAAATAAGACCCTAAGAATTCTTAACAATGTTGACCGCACAACATTTTTAAATGTGAAGGTAAGAATTTAAATAAATATTCTTTGTTTTTATTTTAAGTTTGAACATCTTTTTTGACATTTTCGGTGAATTACAAAAATTAGCTGTCAATCTATGCAGGCTCACTTGCTAACAACCTGTTTGCACACAACTTGTGTACAAAAACTATTTTTTTAATATTCTTACAGTCTGACATTGAATTTATTCAACTAATCATAATCCAATGAAATAAAGAAGAAAAATAAACTTCCAAGCACTTTAATTACATTGTTAGTTAATATAGTAACGAGTATTTTTCTTTATCACAACATATTGCAAAAAAAAAAGATTCTAAAAATATATAAAAAAACAAATAGTTGAAATTAAAGTATGTCAAAAACCTAGATTTGTATAACGTACAAACATGGCATGCATACTTGCAACCTCATTTCAACCATTTGAATTTGCATTTTTTCTTTAACAACAACAGCGACAACTGCAACGAACAACAACATCAAAATAAAATAAACAAAAAATAAATTTAAAAAAAACAAATAAGAACACGTTGACCTACGTTAACACCAATTACATTTTCACTTAAAAGTTAAGTTTAGAATTTAAAAATATATATTCAACCCTTTTCCCCCAACCCCTTCCTTTTGCCACACAAGTGCTAGATAATACTTATGTTAAGCATTAAAGAATCCCCTTCTTGACGCTTCAGAAGATACAAACGTGCAGTAGAAGCAGTTTGAAAATACACATAAAAGTTGAAACAAAAATTTTAAATTTGAGTCAACAAACACACAAACAAACAAGCATTACGTAGGGCGGGTACTCGTAACACTGTGACTAATAATAATGTTGTTGACATTTTTTTATGTTAAAAGAGAACGAATTTATTTTTAGTTTAAGACGGATGTGGTCGACTAATAAGTCGATTTAATAACACGAAGCGTCCCGTACGAATGCACATATATCCGTTTTCGTTTTTGCACTTTCTTCCATTTTGCTTTTTCATTTAATCCTAGTTTTTTTATTCGTTTTCTTTCGTTTAATTTTAGTTTTTTTATTTTTTTCGTATTTTTGGCGATATTTTTTGGCTTTGGCGCTTTTTTAATTTTTGTGATTTTTTTATTTTTTGCGATCTTTGTTGTTGGTTTTTTTGCCGTTTTTTTAGTTTTTGGCGGTTTTTTGATTTGGCATTTTTGTTTGATTTGGCACGTTCTTTCGCTTTTTGACAATATATTTAGTTTTTGTCGGTTTATTTAAGTTTTAACGCTTTTTTCGGTTTTGGGGTTTTTTCGGTTTTTGATGATTTATTTAGTTTCAGCGATTTTGTTTGGTTTTTAAAATTTTTTTTTTCGTTTTGACAATTTTTTAGCGATTTTTTTTAATTTTGGCGCGTGTTTTGTTTTGTCGCTTTTTTTTCATTTTGGTGATTTTTTCCATTTTTGGCGATTTTTTTAGTTTTTTTATGATATTGTAGGGCTTTTTTTGGTTTTGACGACTTTTTTTTGTTTTTTTTATTAGTTTTTCGGTGATCTGTGCACTTTTGGTGATTTTTTGCGTTTTAGCGATTTTTTTAATTTTGGTGCTTTTTTCCTTTAAGTGCTTTTTTCATTTTGGCGATTTTTCGTTTTGAAATTTTTTTAATTTTGCAATTTTTTAGTTTTAGCGTTTTTTTTTATTTTTTTATTTCAAGAGTTTGCTTCTTACGGCTTCCAAGATACAGCAAATTGTCTAAATTACATAGTCAAAATTACATTAACCGATAGAACACCATTTAATTTTTATTGTTTTAAATATCAGTGTTATTTGCTGTAGTCTATTCTACAGACTACACTAATTTCTGCTCTTCCTAAACTATCTCACCTATTTTAATGAAATTTAAAACGTGAATAGATCTGAGTCTGGAAGGACACATAGGCAACATATTTCTACAATGGGATCACCAAGGGATAGGGGCGCTTTCTGCCCTTCCGAAACTATCTAACCAATTTTAATGAAATTTAAAACATCGATAGATGTCAGTCTAGAAGGACACATAGGCTATATATTTTGCAAAAATAGGACCATGAAGTGGAAGGGGGTGGTTAAGGGAAAATTCTGCCTCTCTGAAACTATCTGACCAATTCTAATGAAATTTAAAACATGGATAGATCTGATTTTTTCAAAAATAGGACCACGAGGGAGTAAGGTCCAATTTCTGTCTCTCTGAAACTATGACACCAATTTTAATTAAATTTTAAAATGGATATTTGTGCAAAAATCGCACCACGAGCGGGGAAAGAGGGCAGTTTCTGACTCTCTAAACTATTTGACCAATTCTAGTGAAATGTAAAACATGCATAGATCTGTGTCTCGAAGAACAGGTAGGCGATATATTTTTTCAATAATAGGACCACGAGGGGGAGGAAGCGACAATTTCTGCCATTTAGAAACTATCTAACCAATTTTAATTAAATTTAAAACATGGATAGATCTGAATCTGGAAGGACATATAGGCTATATATTTTTTTGTAATGCAACCACGATGCGTTTTAGGGGTGGGGGGGGGTGTGGCAATTTCTGCCTCTCTGAAACTAATCAATTTTTTTTTAATTTATTTTTTTATTTTATTTGTATCTTCAAGTCCTGTACAACAAGAGTTAATCTTATATTTAGAGTACAGAAAGTAGTATCCATAAGTTAAATCGGCAAACATAAGTATAAAAATTTAGACAAAATTAACTACAAATTATTTATATATTATGTATGTTTTCCTATTGTGAAAAATAATTATATAAGAAGTGCTTAAAGCTAGTTGCGTTGCTATTAAGTTGTTGTGTTTGTGGAAGAACATTCCAGAGACGCGCCGCATGTATGAAAAACTGCCATTCGGATACAAGAAAACGGTGTAAAGGAATAATAATCTTTTTTCCCTGACTGATCTGGCAAACCGGATTTTATCAATAAGATATTGTGGCATTTCAGAATAAATGATTTTATGCAAAAATAAAAGCACACGTATGCTAAGAAGGTTGTTGAACGTAACGGCATACATTTACGTGGCAAATTGAGAAACATGATCATATCTTTTCAATCCGTATACATATCTAATAATATTGTTGTGTAAAACGTTTAGCTTTTTTTTGCTAACAGAGTCACAGCTTGCAAAAAGTTCACAACCGTAGATTAAACCAGGAACAAGATAAGCTTTTGCAAGAAGTTGTCTTATGTTGAAAGGATTATAATACTGTGACGACCAAAGACACCTCAGCTTAGAGTAAGTCTGACCCACAAGTGTGTTAATATGGTTTGTCCAAGTAAGACCGTTATTAAAAATTAATAACATTATTAGATCTGAGGTGGAAGAACACAAACGCTACATAAGCAGCTAAGTTCCCGGTGTTCCACAAACACCGTGCTTTCTTTTTATATATAAAAATTATTACGATATCTTAGAGGTAAATTTTTATAAATTTTTAAATCGAAAAATGTTCACATATTTAAAAAAATATGATTAGCAAACTTCTTAAGTTCTTTTAGTTAGACCCATTATTTATTTGCCAGCAAAAGTACACTCTTAACTTATTCAACGACATATAATATTCTATATTATCCACCCAAAATAATAATTAAATGGCGTATACGTTACATACAGTTATAAAATTATATGTAAAATATGTTTAGTTGTTGTAAGAAGTTTGTTGTGAGGTCATTTTATTTATTATTTCACCCACCGATCGGCCTCAGCCCCTCAATATTAGATATTAGCATCTGTAGAAGCAGTTTCGTAACTATTCCTCAAATCGTTTCCTACCCAAGCCCATTCTACCAACACCGAATGGTATTTCGATCAAGAATACCTGAATGTCTATAAAAGGTACTTCACTCGAGCTAATTTTCTTTAATTTTGTCCAAATTTACTACATGTACATTTTGCGGAATTGAAGTTTGTAGATTTTAGAACACATCCGAAAAATAATATCTAGTGAAATAGTGTAGGGTATCAAAACCATATTTTCTTATACATTTGCATATTTTATTCTAAAGTGTCCTTGCATTGGCCTGAAGAGAAACTGCCAACCCTAAAGCCACTTCACTTTATACATATATGTACTCGTATACATACATACATATGTACAATAGGGTATGACTTTTTGCATGTTTTGGAAATATGCAAGGCCCAGCTCTAAAATCGTGTATGGCACGGAGAAATAATAATAATTGCGATCTCATCTCACTTCATTGCGATCGTGAAAAAAGTAAAAATTAACATTTTCATTACGGTCTGAATTTTTGTCGTCCCTGATTTTAATGAAAATCTACACATATCTTCTACTCCTTCCTGTGTGCGCGTATCATGGCAAAAAATTATTTCGATACATTTTATGGTTTCTATTTTATAGGCCTCTAAACTTGGGCATCTTGGCCATTTTTGAGAAAAGTTCGTCATATTGAAGATTGAATAAGTTTAGAACGCGTCATCCGATATAAATAAATTTGATGTCATTCGAAAGGTTTCAGTCTCCTCTCCCATAAGATATCGAAATAATTTTTCGCCATTTTACGGGTACATAGAAGTTGAAGATATGTGTCGATTTTCATTTAAATCGGAGAGGTAAAAAATCCAAACGCTGTTTTTACTTATTTTCCATCCCCTACACGATTTTGGAACTGAAGGATGTCGCCAAAAAAAATCATCACCCTAATGTACAATATATATATATATATATATGTAAAATGTCCATATTTATAAGTTTACATTCCCGCCAAACATGTGGGTTGAATGTCAAATTGAGACTTGTTTCTTTCTTCTTTGAGAATCTTTTGAAAATAAGTTTAGAAGTTTATTCTCAAGTTATTCTCGAGCGTTAATCTCAAGTCATATTCAAATGTTAGACATTTGAAAAGGAGCTTGATTTCAAATCATTCTCTATAATAGATGAAATCTGAAAGTGTGCTGGGTTTGTCAGTGCATAGAATGTATGATTCGTAGCGCAGCATTGTTTAGTTAGTAATTTGTTTAGTTAATGAATTTTATTTCACTTAAATATAAAACATTAATTTAAAGACTTCAGTTTTCATTAAAATACTAATTTTATCAAAATGTCTTTATTAAGTTAATTTATAAAAGATCTTAAATAGAATCATATAATATTGAATAAAGAAACAATTGCAAATACTCATTAAAATTCAACTGTATGTATCTTTAAGATACCCAAATAGTTAAAATTTTTTTAAATAATGGCATTATTTCCTTATTTTACGTTGGTTGAAAATCTCAAACTGTATCTGTTATACGAGTATGTTCTTTTAATTGCATTTACTGCTGCTGCTGCTGCTGCATATAATGAAGTTAAATTCCCGCATGATCTGTCAACAAGTAAACGCTCTTTAACTTAAACTTTAAAAAGGCAACTTGTCTTATCAACATGTCTATTTTCGCAATTGAAAATGAAACTATTTCAACTTGCTGTTGACGTTTGTCTAGCCAAGTGTGAAATTCAAAAAGTTTTTTAGCAAGAACTAGTTAAGTTACAACAACTCCCTTATAAATATAAATAAATATGTAACGCTAAGCTACAATCTAAAAAAGTGTAACATCAAAAATATAATGCTGTAATCAAAATAATTTTTTATTTATTTAATTAATTTAACTATAAACTTTTTTATATTTCATCTGCCATAAACTGTTTTTAAATACATATCAAATTCATTTGTTTGAGAAAATAGGACCGATTTTAATTTAGCAGACTTTATCAGTGACTTCATTCATTCATCCATTTATTTTTCTTAAGAAGAGTTTTGGCGATATTCACGAAAAACGTGTTTTGCCGTTTTTTAGCTATTTCCGAAAATCTTGCGAATTGTTCATCTGAATTTTACAAGATTTGCACTGTTGCATGGATATGTTTTTTCTCTTTCAGCCAATATACAAACTGTGTTGATCGGATCAAAATTCATCGAGTTGCCGGCCTTAAGATTTGAAAATTTTGATTTGATACGTTTATTGAAATGTTCGTCGTATTAAGTCGGTAGACGCATGGACACAACGATTATTGAAATTAGAGTGAAAAATTTCAAAATCTTGAAAAAAAATTTTCAAAACAAAATTTTTTTTATTTTCAATATTTGAAAAGAATAGACTTAAAAAATTAGCGCAGTTGAAATTTTAAATCGATTAAAGCATGCACGCTTTTAATTTAATGATACTGTGCGTTCTTTTTTAGGTTTCCGTACACCAAAAATGAAAAGGAATCCTATTGTTTTCGCTACGCTGTCCGTCCATTCGTCTGTGTATCTGTATGTATGCCTGTCCGTCACAGGCTGCTATCTCGAGAACCGTAAGAGGTACGGACCTGAAATTTTCAGAAAAGTTAAATTAAAGGGTGTTCTAAAGCGAACAACGAAACATATTCCAGTCCTAATGTAGCATACAGGAACTTATGTATAGACAGTCAAAATTTGCAAAGTTAGTGTATGATTGATTATACAGACTATACTCTTTACACTCTGAAAAATGGGTTGGTAGACATCTCAAAAAGTTCTCTCCATGTATGAGCTCTTAATTTTAATAGGAAGGAATTTGGAAAAAAAATATCTCGTCTCACATATTTGTAGGAAATTGAATTCTCTACAAAAAGGTCTATAGCAATTTGTTTGTAAGACTCACCGTTCAAAAGATATTAAAGGTTGAAGATTGACTATTTTCAGGCAGATTTCTTTCCAAAATGTTACGATTCTTTCCCACTGGCATTGTTTTTATACTCATACTTTTAGGATTTTAAAAAATCCTAAAAAAATTAACTTTTTCAAATCTTAAGGCCTGTAACTCAATGAATCTCGATCCGATCAACACAATATATGTATATATATTTGTTAAAAGCAAAAAAGATATCTATGCAACTGTGCAAAATTTGTATGATTCAAATTAACAATTCTGAAGATTTGTTGAAATAGTTAAAAAAAATATATTCAAAAAACATGTTTTGCCGCGAACATCTCGAAAAAGCTTCTTAAAATAAATAAATGTTCAGCGGCCCCAAATTAGCTTATAAAACATCTATCTCTTCCTTAAAGTTTACTATATTTTTTAGCATAGTTTTATTTGTTACACAAAAGAATGAATGATTCTACGAATTAATTCAAAAGCTGAGTTCTGGTAAATGAGTGCTACATATATTTTTTTCTAAATGCATGCACACAAATAAAAATAGTATAATATTTCAGGAAAGGTGTTTAAAAGGTATTTCTAAATTAATAAAATTTACAAGTAAAAACGTGCATTTAAAACCACCAGTCAATAGTAAGTAGAGAAATTTTGTTTAATACTTCTTAAAACTTTTTTGCCGTTCTCTGTAAACTACGGATCTTCAGCGGTGTAAACTTACCACATTAAAAGGAATTTACGACTGAATACTTACTTGCTAACATGGATTTGTGGTTAAAGCATTATTAAAATGAAAATACATAAAACATTAGTCATTTCTACATACTTTAAAGTTAAACAAGCTGCAGTCATGAATTTTGTACACTACCAACGAAATATATTTGATTATATCTTCGATCTAAGAGATGCAAAACAACAGCTAGCGATATAAAAATAACTCGTTTGAAAAAATTTCATACACCTCTACTGTCCACAATTATTGTTCTACTCAATGAAGCATTTTATTGTTATAAGAAGCAAAAATTGTATTTGATAGCCCCTGGATCAGATGTAAGAAAAGATGAACCCAATACAAAACAGCTGAAAGAAACTTTTGAGAGCTTTTCTAAGCATTTATGCCTAAAACTCTTCCCACTTATAATGTTAGCTCTAGAATACTTTGGTTTGCAAAGATAATTGAAAATAAAAATATGTTGAATATAAAGAGTTTAATGAGCTAAACTAAAATCCGCTTTAATTTTTTTCTATCACCTGCTGATTCTTTTTAATGCGCATGACTAATATTTCCAATAGGTACATCTGTATATTCCACCATAACTCAAGAATGGTATGCCCGATTTCGATCAACAAAAGCCAAAATATCCACAATGAAATTGCCTACAAACTTTTTTAATACTATAGTTTTTTGATTTGATCACGTTTTTGCAATTATTCATAAAAATTCATAAAAAATTTTAAACTGCAAAAAATTTACATTTTAGCCTTTGCTTTTAATGTCTTGCGAACAAAATAAGCCATATATCTTGAAAATGGATAGACAAATGCTGATTTTATTAGCAATTAAGTAAATGCATTCAAAAACGAAACTACCTTTTAAATGTCTGGGTGTATTCACTTAATTGCCAACAAAATGAACATTTGTCCACCGATTTTCATGATATAAGGCATATTTTGTTCTTAAGAACAGGTTGATAAAAGATAATTTTTTTGTAGCTTAACATTTTTATCAGCTTTTAGAAAAATAAATTTTGTTATTAATTTTGCAAGAAAAATGTATTTTTTTTTTTTTGTTATACTAATTTGTGAATAAATTCGAAAGTGTTGATAAAATCAAAAAACTATGTTGTGGATATTTTGGCATTTTGCTGATCGAAATTGGGAATACCGTTCTCGAGTTAGGGTGAAATATACTGATTAGGGTATTCACTCGAATAATGTTTGCGCGATTAATCGAATAATTGAAATCAAAAATTGTTGGATGAAACAAAAATTTCAACTTCGAATAAACATTTATTCGACTAATTTAATCGGCCTAAATCGAATAACTCGTCTAAAAAATGTTATGTAAATTTCCTTTTTTTCGTTAAGTTTTTGTAGATTTTTTAATAAATTTTTGAAATTATGTGAAATTTGCCATTCAATTCAAACTTTATTTCATACTAGTAGACCGCATGATCAAAGAATCAACAGTAAATTATGCAGTGGCAATAAACCAAAGAAGTTTGTCTTGAGTAGAACAAAAATCAGAAAAATGGGAATGAAGAAAAATAAACCGATGGCAACGCTGGGAATGTGCAGTTAATATCATCTGATTTAATTCTCGTATTCAACTTTCATTAAAAAGTTGTATATATAAGAAATAAAATCACATTCAACAGAGCCACCTAACAAGTGGTGATAAGCAAAATACATGTGAGCACTGACGATGGAAGTGTAGCGGCTTCCGAAAGTGGCGCTACTCTGTTCTGCTGTGTACGTTAAAAATTAAGTTGATGTTAATTTTTCCGTTGTTCCTTGGAATATTAATCTTGCCCAGTTCTTTCTGAACCTTAGCCTAATAATCAATTTCGATTAATTGATTAATAGAACAATGGAAAAGTCGAGTAAAATGAATACCCTAATACTGATGTGCCTTGTGGAAATATTAGTTATGCCCATTAAAAAAATTTTTACGTGGTATATATTTCATTATTATATACATATATTATATTTCACATATTTTTATTGAAAGGAGCAGAAAAATATTTTTTTTTGCAGATCAGTGTTATAACAATGTTTTGTTTTTTCTCACATTTTTCTATAGTAAACTGATATATTCATGATCGTGATTACTTCTTAGCTACTCGCACGTGAGTTAAAAATCAAGTACATTTTTCTTTTCTTTTTATTCTGCATGATCGTCCGTAGAAAGTTACTCACAGTCCCAACCCTTGTCCACATATGATCAATATTCCAGTAAACCTGACAATTTAACAAAGAAAATATACTGTGCATGTAAACATTACATCCGGAAGTTTTAGACTTCATCCTCGTCATGTTGTATTTGTCAGTAGTTGCATGTCTAGTAAACAAATTGTAAGCATGAAGTTTGTTTACGAGAATGTTACACAGAAAAAAATAGACAAGAATTATATTCAATAAAACCATGTTATTAAAAAAAATATGAATTTCAATAACATTTATCTTTAACATAATAAAATATTTCGTTGTAAGTATTTCTTTTCCATGCCGGTTATTTCTTTTCTTTTTATACATAAGTACTTAAAACAAGTTGTATCCCATAAAAAAATAAATGGGATATGGCTCAGCTAGAGAGTGTATGCTTTACGTCCGGAAAGCCCGGGTTCGTATTCCAGCCATGTCAACATTTTTTTTAATTTATATATATATTTTTATTTTGAAATAATTTTGTTATCAATATAAGGGAATTCTTTATCACAGGAAATTTGAAAAAAAAATTATTGAATACCGGGATTTTTGTTATCAAAAACGAAACTTATTTTTTTCTGTGTAATTGAGTTCGTAGGAAATTCATACTAAATTGTGGTGTTAAAATATGTCTAATTTTTTACGCAAAGTCATCTACTAGTTTCCCAATACTGTTAAGTAAAAAATCTCTTAAATATTCATATGAAAACTCATGCAAACTCAAACAGATAGAAATGATTTGCTTGTACATTTAAATATAGTTTCTGCATAAATTGTTCAACGACGCTAGTCCTGGAATTATCCAAACTAGTAAACAATTTGAGAATTTTTTATTTATTAGCTTCTCTATTGTTAAAAACTCTTTTTATTGCTTGAAAATCTTCCAATGTCATAAGGATATAGAACTTGCTATATTTTCTTTTATACCCCTGAAGGAAATTTGTGTCAATTGCTGTAATCGTACTTGTTTTACGACTGGTAACAAAAAGACATATATATCACCTTAATGGAAAATAGTGATTAGTTTTGGGTATCTTCTCTTCAGGAGCTGGCCACCGATCCACCACTAATTCAGCCAATGAATCAAACCGTGAATGTCTATCATCCAGCCCTTTATTGCCCCAGGCAGTTTTGTTGAGTAGCAAAGCATCTAGACCATTAATCGGCAAAACAAGTCACATGTGCCTTTTTACTTCTTTACTCTCACACGTATATACTCATACGTATTAGCTAAATGTAAACAAAATGAACCATTCTCACATGAGCATTCAAAAGAGAAGTTTCTGTTGTCGCTTGCTATTGAGCTATTGATTGATATACACTAACAAAATCTTTGGAATAATGAGAGTCGCAAAAAACCCATACAAGAGGAAAATGTAATAATATGTGTGCGCCGGTAATTGATCTAGACCAGCGAAGAGAAATATTGATTGGTCGAAGTCTATCACTGGTACAAGCATTTAACAAACATCGCGATCTCTCTTCCCGCGATATGAGTTTAAGACAGTGCTGGCCATCAAGAGAAATGAGTTTTTAATTTAGTATCAGTATTTATGAGCATGTGTTATTAGTATTCCACTGTGTGCCTATTAAAGAGAAAAACAACAATGTAAAAAAACAGCTAGCTTTCATACAAATGAATGAAGTTGTTGTTTATTTTTTACTCTTTAGTGAGTACGTAGGTTTTCGTTCAGCTGTATACATATACGGGCCGATTAATGTTCGGAGCACTGGTGCCAGTATGAGCGACTATGGTTTAAACCGCATCAATCATGGCCCTTATCGTATTTGGCAACTTTCGCCTTCAACTATTACATTTTTGTAATAGCTTAAAGAAAAATATATCGTGCTGTCTTTAATCTATTACAAAAATGTCGTAGCCGGAGGCGAAAATGGCCAAACACGACAAGAGGGCATGTGACTCCTGAAACACTGAAAGAGTTTCGCTTCATAAATTTCGTTAGATTTCTAATGAAATTCTAATTCTAATGAAATTCTAATAGAATTCTAATGAAATTTCACGATTATTGTGAAAGAGTTTCATTGGAATTGCTTCATTATCTTGCATAGCTTCGTTAGAAGCTAAATTTTTTTCACTTTATGTTTTTGTAGTTGGGTTACTCTTTCTTATTATTATACATTCATAGACATATTGTTTTGACAGAGTCTGAGTTCGATACTGAGAGCGCTCATCAACGTTACAAATTTTTCTGATGTGCATTGGCGTCTATTCTACGTATCTGTAGCATGGAATTGTTAATAAAAGATATAAGCTACTGAGGCTAGTACGTAATGTAATAATTACATTAAAGCAATGAAATAGTTTAATTATAATAAATGACAGAATATAATTAAAATAATGACAGAATTTCATTAAAATGATGAAATAGTTTAATTAAAATAATGAAACAATTTCATTAAAACGATGAAATAGTTTCACCAAAATAATGAAATATGTTCATTAGCTTAGCGAAATTGTTACAATGGATCAATGAAAATATTTCATATATTTAATGAAATTTTCATTTAAACAATTTTTACGAAACTTGTTACATTAATCCAACGAACCATGACGTTGGTTGAGTTTTAAAGAAGTTTTTCATTAGATTTTTGTCGAAATTCAGAGAATTTATGAACAAAATTCTATCAGTAAAGAATTGTTAAAATGTTCTGTTAGCAACAGATTCGAAATATGGCATATTTTGTACGTTTTATAAACATCCTCGTATCTCTGTGCTTAGTTTTTTTCTCGCTCAAAAGCAAAATGTGTGTCACATATTAACAAGGTTTTTTCAGTTTAATAAGATTGTACTTATTGGTCCGATAAATTTCTTGCCTTCAAGCCTTAATACGCACACAACTTTCAATTACACTTTTTTAAAGTAATAATTTTATGAATTTTTTGATAAAATTATTAAAATTGCTGCAAGGAAACAAGTAAATTTCAAAATAATTTTGCAATATTAGTTTGAGAAAATAATGGGAATTTGCTTTTAACAAATTATTAATTAAATAGAATTTCATGTTGTAAATTATAAAGATTTTGTAATAGAATAGGATACTTAAAATATAAAGTACTGAATTATTAATAATCTCTTAAAAAGTCTTAGTTTCCAAATATTGTTTTGCGTATCAATTAATTGAATAAACACTAGAAAATTTACTTGTACATTTTCTTGTTTACTGCTTGTAAATAGTGATTAATTAGCAAAATTTCTACAGGAAATACTAAAAACTTATGAAATTTAAAAATTAATGGGTGTTCGAAAAAACCAGCTAAGAAGCATGTTGAATTCCTAATGTAATATAGAGATAATATATAGACACTTGACATTTTCAAAGGTAGTGTATTACTATACAGATTACACCACCAATTACACAGGCCTGCGAAATAAAATGTTTGTGTTTTTTTTTCCCAAATTGTGATTATTTGTTGTTATTGTCGTAATAGTAACGGGGAACGATATTGAAATGATTCATAGCACGTTAGATTTACTAGATAACGGTACATTTGTGTTTTTCGAAGTAAATGATACCTTGTTTGAAAGGGTACTAAATTACACTTTGAATGGTGGCTAATTGGCTTTGATGGGAAATTTTTTTTTGAGTTATAGTGCATTGAATCTAAGATTTTATGAAATTTGTAACGTTTAGTATATCGCCGAAACGAAAAAATCGCCAAAACGAAAAAATCGCTAAACACAAAAACCGCCCAATACTAAAATATAATCAAAACGAAAAAAGTCGCCAAAATGGAGAAACTGAACATTTGACAGAACGAAAAAAGAATTTAAATGAAAAAAATTAAAAAATTTTTTAAATTTTTAAAACAAAAAAAGTCACCAAAACCAAAACTGCAAAAACGCCAAAATTAAAAAAAAGAAACAAAATTAAACTATAGAGCCATGTCACAGATTCCGTTCGGACTGGTTTCGATTCCGTAGTTGTCATTCCGAAAAAGTTAATTTTTGGTGCTTTAGATTCCGTTTATTTTGTATTTCGTTTTTACATTGCTAAAGTTTTTATACCTTGAGGCGTTTGTTTACTCTTGTTTTTAAATGGAAAGCTCACACTGAGCTTTTTATTAACATGGAAAGCTCATAACCAAATATTTATTTGACGCTCCTGAAAGTATGCACGTTTGTTGGTATTTACTGCAAATGAAGTCAGTAGAAAAGTGTTTTTAAATTCCACTTTGAAATATAAAAGTGGTTTGATTACGAAGAAAATTTTCGTTTTTCGTTTTCTGAAGAAGCAACTTACGGATTTGAAACCATCGGACAATTTAGTACATTCGTAGCTTAGTTCGGATAAAATATCTCAAACATCTGAAACATGAAAATTAACTGAAAAGCTTCAATCAGCCAAGTCACAGATTCCGTTCGGATTGGTTTTGATTCTGTAGTTGTCATTCCGAAAAAGTACATTTTTGGTGCTTTAGATTCCGTTTATTTTGTATTTCGTTTTTAAAATTATAAAGTTTTTATACCTTGAGGTGTTTGTTTACTCTTATTTTTAGATGCAAGGTTCACATTAAGCTTTTTATTAACATGGAAAGCTCATGACCAAATATTTATTTGACGCTCCTAAAAGTATGCACGTTTTTTAGTATTTACTGCAAATGAAGTTAGTAGAAAAGTGTTTTTCAATTCCACTTTGAAATTTAAAAGTGGTTTGATTACGAAGAAACTTTTCGTTTTTCGTTTTCTGAAGAAGCAACTTACGGAATTGAAACCACTTCCGATCGGAATGGTGTTCTGTGACATGGCTGAATATGTCAAAACGAAATTATTTTCAAAACGTGACCGATTGTAAATAAAACAGCTGTCAGCAAGTATGTATGTATATATTTACGTGAGAGTAGATAAAAGTTTTGATTTCAGATTTTACACACTGACCAGTTAAAAAAATAAAATTTTAACTATATATATGGTTGTCTTCAACCATATATATGGCTATTTCAAACCATAAATTGTAATTTAAAACCATATATATGGTTGTCTCGAGCCATATATATGGTTATTTCAAACCATATATTGTAATTTTGTACCATATATATGGTTATTTTGAACCATATATATGGTTATTTCAAACCATATATTATAATTTTGAACCATATATTGAATTTTGGTTGTCTTGAACCATATTATGGTTATTTCAAGTCATTTACTGAAATTTTAACCATATATAAGGTTGTTTTGAACCATATATATGGTTACTTCAAACCATATATTGTAATTTTTAGCCATATATGGCTGTTTTGAGCCATATATATGGTTATATCAAACCACATATTGTAATTTTGAACCATATATTTGGCTGTTTTTAACAATATTATATGTAAAACAGATTTTTTAACCATATATTCAATCCATATATTCAATCCATATATTAACCATATATTCGATTATGGTTGCCTAAACCATGTTTTTTCTATGCGTGTAAAATAGTATCTATTTAAAATGTTGTCAAAAACAGACAACCGAGGATAATAACTTCAACAGAAATAAACAAGTATGTACTATCATTCATATAACTGATGATCTTCAGTTCCTCTGAATAAATATTTTTATTATCTTAAAAAGCAACAAAGTTCTTTCTATAACACTCTCAGAATCTATAGTATAGAAAGGGCTAAAAAGATGTCCATATTATTATGTATTTAGTTGCCCAAAGCGTCTGCCACAAGTGTCTATTTTAAAAAACTTCCGCATTTTTCACACTCAACATATTGCAATGTGTCAGTAAAATAATAAATTTACTATCTATAACGTTAAGCCTCTTACATCTTACATATTTTATGATACTCTGTTACAAGTTGTTGTAAGTTCATTTGAAGGACACACTGGGTGTCTAAAATTATTATTTTTTTTCAGAGATCTCATCATAGTGACTTTATTCAAAAATTGCAAATAAAGAATCCGGTTTACGAAACCACAAAATTATTGTTAAATTCATATAAATTTTTATAGGGGAGTGAATAACATCATGATTTTGCTTGGTTGTACTAATGAAGGTTGAACGAAAAGGCACATTAAAACAGCACGAGATTCGTGTGATAAAGTTTATTTTATTTGTTTTTTTTTTGTTTTTGTAATTTTTTACGTCAAAAGGTCATTTTGCTTGTACATTAAACTGAACAGTAAATCTGAAGTAAATTAATGGCCTAAAGGTATTTTTTGATTTTTTTATTGTCGTTGTGTTTTTATTTTATTTTTTAGGTGATAAAAATGCTTTTATGCACTTTTTGTTTAATTTTTGCAATAATTTTCCAATCCGTTATATGGCTTTAAGCAGCCGTCTGTCTGTCGCTAGTGTTTTAAGCCATTAAGTGTAATATTCCAAGTTTTTTAGGGCCAACAGTTGTAGCGACAAAGGTTTACATAAACTTGTCATAGCAGTTGTAACATTGGAAAAAAAGTCTTATAATTTTTGCTAGATTTATGGCTACTTTCATTTATTGTAATAAAAATATTTTTGAAAATTTTCAACCATAGGTGTAGCTAGAAATTTTAGGCGGGGGGTGGGTTCGAAAGCCCACATAAGTCCCGAAGTTCGCTTATATTATCAAAGTTGCTCTAATATTTTGAATTTTAGAGGAGGGGGCCGTCGAGCGATTCTGAGTGTGCACCCCTAGAAAATATGTTCCAAAAAATTATTTTTTTTTTTTACAAAACTGATGGCCCTGTCGTTATTTACCGTATGATATTTAAATAACTTTCGGTATATTTAGGCAACACATAAGGCCTTAGAATATTTGTATTTTGTAACGATCGTTGCTTTGCACTCTGAGGAATTTTTAAGGAACGCTGATGATGATAGTGTAGCGGCTGTCGAAATTAGTAGTACTAATCCGTTCTGCTAGTCTGATTAGATATTCTAATATTCCACTCTTAAAATAATTTGAATTTACATTAATTCAATTATTGAACTTAAGCCGAATAATAATAACTTCCGACTTATGAAATTATTAAACTTAAAATTTAGTGCAGAGTACTAAGTAAAATTCACTACTGACTGACTGCCTACATTAAACAACTTACCACTGTCAATTTCATTTTCACTAGGATCTCTAGAGAAAACATCCCCACGACTGTCATTACTGTTGTAATACTGATCATGCTGTTCGGACTCTACACTCTGTAGAGATTCTTGAACATCCGGCTCAGGGTCATCGATATCTTCCAAGTATCTGAAATGATGACGATACAATTGTTGCTGGCGACGCATATGATGCTGCAAATTTTCTTGTTGTTGTTCTTGTGATGCAGGCTCTTCTTCAGCAGCGGGTTCTTCGTCTTCAACATCCTCCACTATAGCTTCATCAACATCAAAATCATTATTTTTATTGTCATTGTTGGCGCTGCTGTTATTTTCCCGTTTATGATTGCTTTTGTTATTTACAATCTTTTCTGTTTCCGCCTCTTCGTATTCATCTTCAAAATGCGGTTTTTCTGTTGGCTTTTGTTTGTTGCGTTGCAACAGGGAATTTCTGTTCTTATGGCCATTGCCATAAATTTTACGTTGTTGCTGTTTAGCGGCAGCGCCTCTCTTAAAGGAGCCAGATGATACAGCAAAACCTCTTGGCCTTGGTCGTACCGTAGAGGTCTTTGGCTTTGGCAGAATTTCTGCAATTGTGGGAATTTTCTGATTTACGCTGCGATGTGGAAAGAGTCTTCGCTCTAAATAATTCGATAAAATTTGTTCTGTAATTTGATTTTGTCGCGCTATTTCCGATTGATCTAAGGCAAAATGTGTATCTAAAAGAATGAAGAAAAAAATAAGATAATGAAATAGTTTGCAAATATCAGCTACCTTATTCATAATACTTATTCAAAGACTTATGAGAGGCTTATGAAACAAATTTTATATAGAAATCTGCTTCATAAACCTTTTATAAACATTTGATAATTTATTATCGTTCAATTTCTTAAGCCAAGCTAAGTGCATGCTTTAAACTCACATGCCATCATTCAATATTTTCAAAGACGTGTTTGTTTTGTATTTGAACAGATTTTATTATTTTAGTCTGACGTTAAATCTTCATAAGAAATTGTATTCCAAGCTATTAAATTTAGATTCGAATATTTTTATGAAAAAAAAATCGGCTTTTGAGTGGCATCTTTATATATTTTCTAATTGATTGTTTGGAATATAGAAACTACACATAATTAAATTTAATTTACTAATAAATATATAACAGTAGCTGTACTATATTCTAATGGCCCTGAAAGTCATCATTTTAAAAATATTATGAGAGAGTGTAGAAATTTAATTTACTCTGTCTCTATTGTTATTCTAGCTCTTATTTGAAATAGTCAAAAAAAAATTTAAAAACTGGATTTTGAAGTAGACACCAATTGCTCGAATACGTAGCATCAGGGCTTCAACAGCAGTTCACAAATCGTTCTCATATTATCGGTTATTCAAAAATAACTGCAGCTATTAAGATTTAAATTTCAATTGTTTTAAGTTCATATTAAAGTTACACCGCACAGTGGAGTAAATTAAAAAAAAGTGGTAATAGGTGTGGAAATTCTAAGCAAATAAATGAAAATAAAAGACTGCCTGAAAATTAAATCGATTGTAGAGGAGGAGTCAGGCTTTCAGAATCATTTCCTTTGAAGTCTGTAGCTGAACCAGGGGCGGAGCTACAGGGAAAAAGTCAACAAATTTGTGCGGCTTGCAAATTCCTTAAATACTGACCGATTTTTAAGATTTCAAGCGTTTTATATTCTGCTAAACATTGTTGTCAGTTTTGGGAACTTGTCCCCAAATAGGGGATTTTTGTTGTGATTGGGGATAAATATTTCGTGAAAATCCCCAGGGGATTTTTTTGGGGAAAACCACTTTTTTCGCTGGGGATTTTTGGGGATTTGAAATATATTTCTTCTGCACCAAAATCATTTGTGTGGTTTACAAGACCTTTTTAAAGTCACAAAAAAAAGACCTTAAAAATAGTTCAGTTTGTTGTGACAACTTTAAAAAGTTTTTACGTTTGAGAAGATAAACGCTAAAACCGTTTAATACAAATCAGAAGATTTTAATTCTGAAGATTTTGAAATGATAAACATTGATACATAAGTACGAAATTGCCCTGCAGATAAAGTAACTAATATCTGATTAGAACTATACTAGTTGCTTTTTACTTCTGACTAGTTGCCCATCTGTCCTTTTATATACAAGTCGTATACCTGAAAATGTTGTCCTTTTTTTGACTAGTATCGTTATTGTCTCGATACAACTAGTAATATAATTGTTCTTTTTTTACTAGTATCGTTACTAGTCTTGCTACAACCAGGAATATGACTGTCCGTTTTTGACCAGTAACATTACAACTAGTAATATGACTGTCCTAAAGTGTATCTAATTGTAAATTTAGCTACCAGTTTTTTTATATTCCTCTTTTTATACACATACATATATATATATGTCGTTTTATTATAACATCTTAAATCGAGTGAAGTGAAATTCGACTTAATGTCGTATTCTGGTTCGCCTACATACAATCCAAATTTCGGTCCAATACATTTTCAAATACTTAACACAACAGATTTTACATTAAATCGTTAATATCTCCAAACACGATTTTTAGACTTATGATGTTATTATAAAACGACACAGATATGAAATATGTATGTATCTAGATATTTAGAACTCAAAGTACAAATAAAATTAATTTAAAAAATATGCAATCATTTTTAAGGAACTGTGGGGATTCTTGGGGATGAGAAAATAGCTATTTTGGGGATTTTTTGGGATGAAAAATGGGAAATTGGGGATAAGGTATGAAATAAAACTGGGAATTCTACTGCTACACAAGAAAAAAATTTTTTGTTATTAGTGTTATTGTATCTCTTATAGTTTATGAGATATTTTATTTCATGAAAGAAAATTTTTAATATTTTTGTTTTGCATCGACTTTTGTTAGTTCACAATAGGGTTCCTTACACTTTTGCTTGAAAATGTCCCCAAGATGAATAGTTGTCCCAACATTTTCTATTAGAAAATAAACAACAACATTTTGGGACAATTTTTACAATTTCTTAGGACTATTTTTCATTTGATTGGTGCTTGAAATAAAGGTTTCGCTTCATAAAGATTTTGTGCATAAGTGACCTTCGGCTAGGCTCAAGAATTTCTATGATATTTCGAAAACTGTCTTCGCTGACTAAAGTCCTTCTGTATAGCTAAGCTGGCTTCGCTGACTAAAGTCTTTCTGTATAGCTAACCTTTTACCGGGCGTCGTTTTTGCTTCCGAAAAGCTTATTTTAAAAAATTATTTTTCAAAACTTTCTTTCTTAAAATTTTCTTTTTGTAAAAAGTTCTTTTTTAAACTTTCATTTTTTTAAAGGAACTTTTCAAAAATGTACTCTTTTAATATATATAACATACTAAGTTTTTGTAAAAGGTACTTCCTTAATAAGTACTTTTCGTAAAAGACACTCCTTCATGTGATACTTGGGCTTTTTTAAAAGTAATATAAAAACAAAATTTCCACCTACCACGATGACGAAAATAGTATTTCAACCTATAGATGAAAAAAAAGATAATTCGTCAACAAAAAAACAACTATCGCCTGGAAGATACTTAAGCGATATTTAGGCGATACTTCTCTAAAATTTGGCCGAGACACCTTCATTTAGAAAGGACACCAAATATTAGCCGAGATACAAACCTGGTACAATGATTCGAAAAGCGTGAACATACAAAATCCCAGAAGTTCCCTGTATTCCCAGAAATTAGGACGAAAAGCTGCCCGAAATCCCAGAAGTTCCCCGAATTCCCAGAAACTAGGACGAAATCTGACCAAAAATCCCAGAATTTCCCTGTATTCCCAAAAACTAGGACAAAAATCTTCTGCGGAAAACAACGGCAACACCGAATGCCGAGGAAATACCAAAGCGGTAACACTGATTTTTAAGGCATTTGCCTTCATTTTGAATCATCGTTACACATGTTTAAGCGCCCTTCAGACTATTAGATTTAGTATTAATACATGTCAAAAACCCGAATCTTAAGTAAAAATTCAGCAGTGTGAAAACAAATTGTTATGATCTGTCAAATAATACGTAAAGAAATTTGACAGTATTATGGTATTCGTAATTTTTAAGACATTTTCTAAACAATCACATTTTTCGGAAATAGTGCGATTATAAATTCCAAAAACATAAATTATAGCAATTCCCAAAAAAACCCCGAATCACATTTTTCATTTTATCAGGGTTGTATTTGCACAAACAAACATAGGAATAACAAAAACAGTTGTGTATTTGTTTTCCGGCATAAATAAGGAAAAATAAGAACGAAAAAACTTGCTTTAATGCAAATTATTTATGTTATGTTATATTTGAATGTGATACTGTAGAATCAAAATTAATGAGAAAATTGTCTTTAAGATTTTTTGACGTGGGACTGATTTTGATTTGATTTTCGTCTTACAAAATCTAATAATAATCTCAAAGCTTGTATTACAATGTGAAAGGTCCTTTACCAGTATTCGTTACACGTATTTTTTTTGTTTAAAAAAAATTTACCGCCAGCATAGAAAACACTTACATGCTGCATATCACATGCACAACGTGCCATAAGGAACTTCGTTCCAATATCATCGAACGAAGTGATTTTATTAAATCACTCCAAAAACTCCTGACAAATTGATTTTCTTTATTCGTTTGCTTTTTATGGACTTAAAAAACTGTGTTGAGTGCCGTGAACTCAATCTTAATCGGTTAACTGGTTCGAAAGATATCGTTGTCGGAATTTTCCAAATCAAACGTTTTCCTTATTACTCCAAAAATTTATAAATGTTTTAGCGCCTAAGCTTGATGTCAGCGGTAATTTCGGAGATGACATGCAGGGTAAGCCGTTTTTAATTTTTTTTTATGTTTTTCCCCTCAAAACTCCGTCTACTATTTATGAACCGATTTGGAGAATTTTTATTTTGTATTATTTTCAAAAGTTCTTATCGATGAAAAAGATTGCGACCTGGATGTTGGATTAAGATATAATTTTAAGTGCCGTTGCTTAAATTTTAAGTCTGTTCGACTTTTAAATTCTTTCATAATCTGAGTTCAAACCGGTGCAAGCCAGGTTGAAAGTATTTCAGAAAATTAAAATATTTCACTACGAAAAGACCTAATATTTAATAAATAATTGTTTTTAATTATATTGACAGATTGGTATCGCTATTTGCTGTATGCCTGTTTCTCGTTTTCTTTTTCAAGAATTATCTTCTCATTTTTGATCAGTCACCAAGGAAAAAATGCAAAGTGTGATCAATGAAACCTAAACATCAAATAAATACATAAGAAATAAACACGTGACAATCTATGAAGTAGCTATGTTACGATTTTCCCTCCACATTACAAGCTACTATTTGAAATATTTATGCCAGTACACGCCTTCAAATTAAACAATACGATCATTGTTTTTCCTGCATTGATTGTAAATCAGTTATTTCTATTGACCGGTTAAGAAGGGTAACCAGTAACAAATATTTGATAAATTCCTTTACTGCTAATAGAAAAATATCAACATATAAATAAAATCAATACAAAAAAATATATTAGATAAATAACTGAAACATATTCTGAAAGCAGCAATTCGGAGAGAGTTTTGTGAAAGGGAAAAGTTCAGAAAATGTGTTATACCAAACGCCAACATCCAGACATTTTTGGTTTCTCTGGGAATCGAACTGCTAAGCCCCATACTGGTAGTTTATTCGTCCACCACGACAAAAACGTTATTAAACTGGTAACTCACTCTGTTAGTATCACTGAATGATCTGAGCATCTTGTCTCCTTAAGGAAGAAACGAAAAAGCTTTCCAATTTCAATTACAGATAGAATATTTTAGTTTTTATGTCGCTCTATTTTTAACCGACTTTGGAGTATTTTTGTTTCGTTAGTTTATCTTATGAACTAAATATGAAATCTCACGTTTACCAGTCTAAAATAAAATCACGAAAAATAACCAACAGTTTGTGTATCCCTGTTAGTTATTGACACACTTAATTCATCGATTCACGGAATGTATAACAACTTCTGAGAAAATAAAATATTTCGATTTAATGCACATTTAATTTGTAGTTTTGTGTCATAATCTTTTCTATCCGTAACATGATCGCAAATTAAAAGAAATAAAAGTAAAAAAATAAATCAATGAACAGCGCGAATTGATGGCAGTGATCTGTATCTAATCGATTTTTCATGCGATCGTATTCATCATTAATTTACAGTCAAGTAAATCATTTGAAATGCTTTTTAATTCAAAATGAATTTATATTTTCAGTAAATGTGTTGAAATCTGCACAAGCAATTTGGATTGTTGGCTCTTAACTATAACTGAGCCAATCAGCAATCAAACTGTTATGAATTAGACGAGACCAAGAAAAATTGAGATAACTAATGATTATTGGATTTAATTTTTATTGTTTTTAAATTGATTTAATTTTGCTCTCAATTCTATGAGAATTGAACCAAGGAAATAACAAAAAATAACACATATACTCGTATTACTTTTAACGGTTGTTGTTTGAGTGGGACAGATTTTGCGGAATAATCAACCCTGATTCCGTAGTTATCATTCCGAAAAAGTAAATTTTTGGTGCTTCGGATTCTGTTTATTTTGTATTTCGTTTTTACAATGATAAAGTTTTTATACCTTGATGCGTTTGTTTACTCTTGTTTTTAGATGCAAAGCTTACATTGAGCTTTTTATTAACATGGAAAGATCATGACCAAATATTTATTTAACGCTCCTAAAAGTATGCAAGTTTTTTAGTATTTACTGCAAATGAAGTCAGCAGAAAAGTGTTTTTCAATTCTACTTTGAAATTAAAAAGTGGTTTGATTACGAAGAAAATTTTCGTTTTTCGTTTTCCGAAGAAACAACTTACGGAATTGAAACCACTTCCAAACGGAATGGTATTCTGTGACATTGCTGTATATGGATACGATTTTGAGTTTTTGTATATAAGTATATTTGTGTGCATAAAAATGCTTTCTATGTTCGGGGGTAAAAAAAAAATTTTAAAGAAAAAAATATGTGTAACGAATACTGGTAAGAATAGCGTTAAGAAATACACATAACGACAATTCAAAACGAAAGTAACAAGCCGGCACGAAGGTTAAATTCCTTAAAAACTCACTGTAGCCACTTTGGTATTTTCGCGGTTTCGCAGGCAGGGTACTGCCGTTGTTTTCCAGGGAAGTTTTGGTATTTATGGGAGACTTTGGTACTAGTTATTAGTAATCCGGGGAACTTTTAGGATTTTTGGGAGATTGTTGTCCTAATTTTTGGGAATCCATGAACTTCTGGGATTTTGGGTAGATTTTGTCCAAGTTTTTTGGGAATTCTTGGAACTGGTTAGAATAGAATAAGGGAAAGATCTAGTCCAAAGACCGGCACTGCGACGCCTAGTGGAGCTTTTGTGTAATAGATCTATAAATTAAATCAAGCTATGCATGACTCTCCTTATGAAAGTCAGCACAGAGGTTGGAGAAGCCCGCCTAAAATCATCAGAACACAGCAATTCAGAATGAAAAGCATGCCTTCTACTATTACATAAGATAATACACTCACAGAGAATGTGTGCCGTTGTCTCTTCTTCTTCCAAGCATAAACTTGGCTACTTTTCCGCAGAGAATTGTTCAGTCGAAAGTGTTGGACCAGGTTTGTGTCTTGGCTAATGCATGGTGACCTAGCTAAGTTAAGGTGTCTAGGCAAAACCACAGATGTCTCGGCTTAATTCTTGAGAAGTGTGGCCTTAGTATCGCCTAAGTATCTTCCAGGCGAAAAATCTGTTTTTTTGTTGACAACTATCTTTTCTTCATCTAGAGGTTGAAATTACTACTTGGTGTCAACAAAGCAGGTGAAATTTTTATTTTGATATACCTTATATCTTAAACGTAAGGCTTACAAGATTTCCTAACCCGAGTCACTATAAATATGTATGTGCAAAAAGAAAGGAACTTTACCTCCCCCTAAAATGAATTCCAGATGTAAACTTTCGAAATGACGATATACGTATATATTTTTTGGTGTGCTCTACCAGAATCAATCATTAGAAGCTTGTCAATATATTTTTGCGTTGTACAGTGTTATAGGTAAACACAAAATATATACATTAAAGATAAATTAGCCCTCTATAAATCCCACTTTGAATATTTTTCTTGACATCATGATCGCAATAAATAAGAATGACTTAAAAAAACTATTGTAAATCATGAAAATGGTTTAGCATAGTTGGCGTCATTCTTCATGGTAGATCTTGATTTTGTTTCATTTTTTCTTTTTTCTTTATTTATAGTTTCTATTTTTAAGCAAAGAACTTTAACAGAATTCTTTAACGTTTATCGTGACAATTTTTTTTACAGAGATTATAAATCTAATTAAAGTAATTAATGGAAATATAAAAATGTTGGCAGCATAGGTTTGGTTGGTCGCTATATTTGAAACTGTTTGCATAGTTTAATAGTTGTACCAAAAAAAGGCTCAGCGCAACCCAGGGATACTTTATAATGACCTCTTTTCCTTTAAAAAGAAGCATCTAAAATGTTAATATAAAATATTTAAAGTACAAAAATCCCAAAAAGGAGAACAATTGGGTCTTTCCTGTCGCTGACAAATTTTTAATTTTATCTCCTCATTTAAAACACTGTACAACAAAAAATAGTTTACATGGTTCTAACGACGGACTCTGCTAGAACACATCAACAAATTATATACGTGTATACCGGCGTTTTAAAAGCTTACATCTGGCATTCATCTGAGGGGGAGTTAAATTTTCCCCTCCCCCTTTTGCACATAGTTATAGTGACACGTGATAGGAAATCTTGTAAACCTTACGTTTAAGGTATAAGATGTGTTCAGTAATTTTATGTAAAACACCACGAAGAAAATTTTTGTGGAACATTTTAATCGTCTCACTCTTCTTTGTATGGGGTATTTTGTCCCTTTCTTTAAAAAAGGCCGTATAAAACTTCGCTTCGGCGGCAATATAGCGAGCAGGAATGTTTTACACGCCAGAAGTCATACAAAACTTAAACTATATTTGGGGGCTAGTTTCGTACTTGTTCACAATTAGTACTCAGCATAGGAAATGTTGTTACGATTAATGTATAAGTTGTGCTCAGCAATTTTAGGTAAAACACCACGACGAAAGCTTTTGTGGATTATTTTAACCCTTTAACTCTTCGTAGTGAGGGTCTTTTTGTCGATTTCTTAAAAAAAGGGCCAAAAATTCCCCTTCAGCGAAGATATAGCGGGCTTAAATATTCTACAAAAATGCTTGCTATAAAATTCTACTAAAGGTCTTAAAAGACCTCCAAGCTCTAGACTCAACTTGAATGCCAGATATCATTCAAAACTTAAAATGTGTTTAAGGGTTAATTTCGTGCTTATTTACAATTAGTACTCAGCATAGGAAACGTTGTAAGCCTTACGTTTAATTTGTACAATGTGCTCAGCAATTTTATGTAAAACGCCACGACGAAAATTTTTCTGCAACATTTCAAATCTCTTACTCTTCTTTGTATGGGCCTTTTTATCCCTTTCTTAAATAAAATGAGTAAAAAAATTTCAAGTTAAATGGTTTTATTGCAATGAAACATAATAATGATGTAGATAATGCACTAAAAGCTAAAAAATAATTACGGAGTACCAGATATCAGCTACCACACCACTCTCCTCACCAACACAGGGCATTCAGATCAGACTAAAATAAAATCGTGGGGCGGTATTGACTATACACGCCCCACGGTTTTATTTTAGTCTGATCAATGACATATGTTGGTGAGGAGACTGATGTGGTAGCTGGTACCTGATGCTTGTAAGCAAATGACTAATTCTCCATTTTGTGGCGGCGGCCATCTGCGATTTACAATAATGCTGAATACACATAACCGTAAGGTAATCAGATCAATCACTCATGAAAATTAAATGCGCTCACCAAATTTCAGATCAATCGGGCAACATGAAGGGGGTAAAACTAAATATTACTATTACTAAATTGTATTGCCATGAAAGGTAAAGTTGTTTACCAAATTTCAGATCAATCGGTGAAGAGGAAGATGGTAAAAGTCAACATTACTTTTTATGGGCGTGGCAAAGCCCACTTTTAATTTCGAAATTGTATAGCAATCAAAAGTAAAGGTATGTACTGAATTTTGGATCAATCGGTTACCAGGAAGGGGTTAAAAGTGAGTATTACTTTTTATAGGCGGAGCGCCGCCCACTTTTGTAATTACAAAATTTTTTAAGTCATCGAAAGTAAAGGCGTCCATTAGATTTCAGATCAATCGGTTACCAGGAAGGGGTTAAAAGTGAGTATTATTTTTTATAGGCGGAGCGCCGCCCACTTTTGTAATTACAAAATTTTTTAAGTCATCGAAAGTAAAGGCGTCCATTAGATTTCAGATCAATCGGTTAACAGGAAGGGGCTAAAACTAAGTACAACTTCTTATAGGCATGGCGCCGCCCACTTTTGTAATTACAAAATTGTACAGTCATTGTAAGTAAAGGTGTCTACCAAATCTTAGATCAATCGGTTAACAGGAAGGAGCTAAAACTAACTATTACTTTTTATGGACGTAGCTCCGCCCATTTTTTAGATTACGAAATTGTATAGTGATCGTAAGAAAAAGTGTCCACCAAATCTCAGATCAATCGGTTAACAGTAAGGGGTTAAAACTAATTATTACTTTTATGGGCGTGGCGCCGCCCACTTTTTTAAATCAAAAATTGTAAAGTCATCGTTAGTAAAGGTGTCTACCAAATATTAGATCAGTCGGTTAACAGAAAGGGGCTACAACTAAATATTACTTTTTATGGGCGTGGCGCATCCCATTTTCTAAACACAATATTGAACTGTCATCAAAAGTAAAAGCGCTTACAAAATTTCAGATCAATCGGTCAACAGGAAGGAGGACAATTTTCAATTACTACATTTGACTCGACGACACAAACTCCACAAACAGGGTAAGTTAAATAGTGCTGGGAATTTCTGCTACTTTTAATTACTCAATACTACTCAATACTTTTCATTTGGGTACTCAATACTTACTCGATACTATTAACGCTTAGAAAAAGCTATAATTTTAGACAGAGTTGTATTTTCCCCAGCAATTTTAAAGTCGATTTGGCTATAAAAACACAGCAGCGAAAGTCGAGTAGCTACTTTTTTTTGGTATTGAGTACCCTAAAATAAGAGCAAATACTCGATACTCGGCACCCACTACTCAATACTTTGCCAGCACTAAAGTTAAATACAACTATTTAAAAAGGTGGAAAAACTCTACTTCACCTGCCATATAGCAAGCTGAAATATTTTATAAAAATATTTTTCTTAAAATTCTACTGTAAGTATTCGAAGTCACCAAAGCTCCAAAGTCACTTTGAATGCCAGAAACCATTCAAACCTTTAAATGTGTTTAAGAGTTAGTTAAGTACTTTATCACAATTAGTACTTTGCATAGAGAATCTTGTAAGCCTTAAGTTTAAGGTATAAGATATTTTCAGCTTTCTTATGTAAATTACCAAGAGGAATATTTTTGTAGCGTTTGAGCCCGCTGTATCGCCGCTGAAACTGAGTTTTTTGCTCCTTTCTTAAAAAGGTACTCTCTACCAGAATCAATCTTTAAAACCTGGCTATTTTCAAAAAAAATTGTGTTGTGCTATACTGTGTAATTGTAGTCCACGTTATAACAAAATTAAATATCTGTTCATAATTTACTGACATTGAAGTTGTAAATAGAACATGATTTAATAATGTCTCGAAATATGTACATCCGAACAAACCAAAACGACAATTTTCTATTAAAAGATTGTCAAAAGACTTAAAACGATAACGAATAAATTCGTTCATGCAAACAATACAAACAATATTAATCATTTTAATTGTCTGTTGGAAAGAAAAACCATAAAAAATTCATTATACATTTCAAACAATTAAACTCAAAATGAATTTCAATGAATTTCAAAAACCTTCAATTATTACCAAAATTTCACAACGAAAACAACAAGAATCAATTCCTGTGTGATTGTTTATAATTCTAATATGTTGCAATGCAAAATGATGGGATTTTACTCAAGCATCTCAAAAGCATTAAAATTAAAGTACAAATTATATACATATTTGTTCAATTCACAAGCTCAGTCGTATGTCTTATCGTTTAAAAAAAGACGATATTTGTTTATGTACTTGTGAACAGACAAATTTGTTGTATCGTTATTTTGTCGTATTTTAAATGTCAATTTAATTAATACCAAGGCAAGGCGAATTAATACCAGGAGGCCTCGAGAGATCAGGTGAGTAAGAAAATTTTTCCATATTTGAACTGTCAGCTGTATTAATATATCAGCTTTTTGACAGCCGAAATATAAATTCGCCGTGCAGAATTTATATTTGGGCTGTGAAAAAAGCTGATACATTAACACAGTTGGCAATTCAAATATGGTACACAATTCGTAGTCACCTGATCTATCGAGGCCACCTAGTATTAATTCACCTTAATTTGATACCATGAAACGAAACCAGGTATGGGAACTTTAATTTGACGCGAAATAGAATAAATGTTTTCGCGACAAGAAATTTTGATTAAAATAGTTTGAAAATTAAATTGAAATGAATCAGATATATATTTATCATTAAGTAGAATGCATTTTCTGGTGTTACTTATCACATATATAAAATATTTTTACAAATTAATCTAACAAATACAACTATTTGAAGAACATATAAAATTCAATCGTATAATTATAAAGTACTTTTGTATGAAAGTTACCAACAACAAAAATATAATATTGTATAATTAGACGATTACACAACGCATACGACGTTAATACGAGCTTGTGAATTGAACAATTGCTTATGGTATAAATTATGTATTAATTTACAAGCAATTTTTCTCAATCAAGGCTCTTCGATTTATAACAGATGTTAAATTTTTTTTTTGAAAACTCTAAAAAATAAAATCCTAAAATTGCTGGATCGATTATCAACGTTTATTAGCGAATTGTTTCGTATATTGTTTTTTGCAAGTACCAATTAAAATTTGATTTTTATAAACTGTTAAAGAGAAAAATATCAGTTGGCTGCTGATGAAATTGCAACATCAATCTTAGTTGCTCTACTTTTTTTGCTGTATTTTATTTTTTCTACTTTTGTAGCAAAAAATTCGACTTATTTATACCATTTCCAACGTTACAATAGGCAGCTGAAAATTCATATACACGCGATATAAGGACGAAGTAGTAAAGAATGTAAGCTTTTGCTATTGCACATGGTTGAGTGATATAGAAAAAGTGCACTTCTTCTATATCACGCAATCATGGTAATAAAGACTGAAACTGAAGTTATAAATTATGGAGAGCGGGTGTAAACACTATTATTGTTAAATGCTTCGAGTTGAACATATCAGGCTCCAGATTTGCTTTCATAGCCCACCCTCACCTGCGATTCCGCAAAAAGCTCTTGTCAAACCTGATTCAGGTACCATAATTCTGCTTTTACCCATTTAAAGACCAAGGCGATCATGCTGGGGATGGCCATACACCAAATTATAAAGTTGATCGAAAAGAGTTAATTATGTTCGAAATTGTACCAAAACTTCCCCGAATCCAGCAGAAACACATAATTGCTGAAAAAAATTACAACTTTCCGAAAATTCGATATATACCACAAAAAAAACACCTTAAATCTTTAAAAAAAATTCGCAATATGCCATTTTTCGGAGTAACTTCAACTTACGGGTTTTTTATTATATAGAAACAAATCGATAACTCGCAAACAATTTAAGTTACTCCGAGAGGAATGGAGAATTTTAAACTAAAAATCTGTAACTTCAAAGCAAAGCTCGTAAAAATCGAAGCCTCGCAAAAAATCTAAGTATGTACGTAATTCCGTAAGATCGAAAATGTTTCGAAACTTAAAAAATTAACCTTGCTATATCGGAAAATGCACCAATTATACTTTAAGACTATAATAAACCAAAAACTCAAAATTACTCCGAAAAAATTCAAAATTCTCCAAATGTTCGATGTGCACAAGACATTCGAGAATTTTCCATAATCGTCGTAAGCTAACTAGAAACCCATAAGTTCACTAGAAAAAACGAAAACTCGCAAAAACGTTATTCCTAAAAAAAAATTTTGTTACTCCGAAAAAAATTCTTATTCCGAAAAAAATGTTCTTACTCCGAAAGAATTTTGTTATTCCAGAAAATCGAAAATTTGTACACTTATCGAGCCTTTTCGGCATAGAGTTCCAAACTGTAAACTCGTTTTCTACAAAACAAGCTGTTTTGAGTTATGACTCTATTGCAGCAAAGGTTCGATATGTGTACAGTGGAGTCCTGATATTTAGTAAACGCAACGGATCGGTAATTTTTTACGAATTATAAGGGTTTTCGATTTAACCAGATTTCGATTTAATGGGGTTCAAATAAAAAAATACGAATTAATGTTGGTTTTTTATTTAATTATTCTTCATTTATTTTTATTCTTCATCAAAATGATCATTGAGTTGAACATATCACTTGGTTTGCTTTTAAAAAAAGTGAATAAATGTTTTTAAGCATTTTTAATCGTTTGAACGGAAAAGCACACATATTTTTAATTCTTGATTTTTATTGCTTTCCATTACGAATTATGAGAGGTTATCAAAAACAAATTACGATTTATAAGAGGTTAAAAGGAGATCTTGTATACGAAAAAAAAGAATTATCCAGGGGACCGAAAACTATGAAATTTTTAAGATTTAATGCGATTTTTCTAAGGCACCGCTAGTTTTTTACGAATTATCGCGAATTTCGATTTATCGGGACATGAACTATCGTGGCTCTACTATAAAAAATATAAAAATGTCCGAAAAACTCAATGATACACGTATACGTTGTGTGCAATTCTTTAAAATTCTATGTTAAGTATACGCAGTGATAAATGCTCTGAAATATGATATACATATTTAACCAAAATATATTTTCAGCACTGAGAGATATTTTAGAATGTACGACTTCCCGTTTTGTTTCTTTTAACTTTAGAAAAAATAATTAGAGTTCAAGTAAATGATTTTTAATCCTCGTAATTGTCGAATCTGACACTCTTTAACGCATCATGTAGTCCAACAGCGGTGTCAGCGAACTGATTATCTGAAAGCTAACATCCTTCCCTTTTATATACATTAATATTGAAAAATTAGATTTCTCAAAGTCTCAGCCCCAGTTTATTGAATATTGATAGAAAAAAATGATCATGCAAAATTTTCGAATCAATCGGTTGAGAGTAAGCTTGCCATCAGCCCGCTCAAATTTAGGAAAAATCATAAAATTTAGTTTTCTTGCGTCACAACTTCAAAAATATTGATTTGTCAAGAAAAAAATTTACAAAGAAAATGTTTCTTGTGAAGTTTACAATAAAACAAGCCATATTTTACTAAAATCTAGTTACAATTTTTGATTTTATTCACAATTAAGTGAGTGAACTCAAACGCGTCTGCCGCGACCTTAGAACCGCCGTAGGTTCTGTCATTGTATTTTTGCGGTGACAACAATTAAGTCATTCAAAAAAATTAGGGGCAGCTTTTAGAAAATTACGTGAATTTTAGTCAAATTTTGCATCTTTCGCGAGTGATTGACAACATAAGAACCACGGCCAGAAATAATTATTCCCCATGTTATATTATTATTTCACTTCTTAAAATAATCAGAAATGGTGTTGCACCTAAGTATGTGTCTATAGTTAGTGTCTACATTTTTTTTCCTAAATAATTCCTAGTACATATCTATAACATACAAAGTTGCGCACAAACTCAGTCAGTATCAATATTAAACAACATCTTTCTACAAATACTCATTACTCGTATATTGCAAGACGTTTTGTAAGAAGCGGTTACCAAGCAATCAACCAACCTGCTTACACTTTTTCCACTTGAATGTTGTTGGTTTCATTAAGTTTCTTTGGCGATTGCAACATTTCGCTTCGATTTTGTTTTTACAATTTCAATTCGACTGCATCGAAAAGAAACAAATTACAATGCATTTGTTAAGTGCTTTTATTTCTTATTGTAGCTTTTGGTTTGTTAATCTTTTGATTATGTAAATCTTAAAAAAAGGAATTTTACTCTTATGGATTTTTTTTCTTATTTCTTGTTTTCATTATTTTTTTTTTAATTGAAACCATGCTAAACATAAATGACAAGAAAGGGAAAAATACTTTAAACACTTGTTGCCCAGTTGTCTTTTTTTTTAATGAAAAATGTGATACATTTTGGTAGCGTTTTGCAATGACTTGGTTGGTGTCATGTACGAAAAAAAAACAAACCAGAACAGTTGGATGCAACAAACAAAGATTAATGAAACTCTATTTTAAGTCTTATAAGTCTAGATAAGATCAAGGCTGCATCTGTATTTAAGTATGAGAATAAATGAATGCACGAAAATTATTTATTTTATTACTAAGATCACGTCAATTAAATAAAAAGACAAAGAATGTGTTTTTTTTACATTTTGTACTGTCCACATCCAGCTGGCAAAATTATCTCTATAAATTCCAAGGACGTTACTTATTCGCCTTAGCACGACGATTTAATTGTTGCAGCTGAATGACCTGTTCAAAATGATGCAAGTGATGCGGATCTGTTTTCGATCTCAATCATTTTTAAGTGGTTTAATTCAATATCATTACCAGGGCTCGGGCTTTCATGCAAATGCATGTTTTTTGTGGTAATAAATAAAGAGGTATTGGCTAATTATCTATACGAACCATCAAATTTTAAGTAGTTGCATATTTTTGCATATTTTGGCATATTTTGGCAATAAATGCATATTTTTGGAGTTATGAGAATCTTGTTAATACATTTTTCTCAATGTTTGAAAAAAAGTATTGATAAACCGATTATGAATGGCAACCGAGCCTCAGTTGGGTTGTTAGCTGCTGAATAATCAATTTTGAAAACCGCTTAGAAAAGTTAATAGTTCGAAAAAGTTAATTACACTTGGGGCATTTCGGGTAATTTTTTCGAGACTCTACTGTATTTCTTACCAGTATTCGTTACACGTATTTTTCCAATTAAAAAAAAAAACATTTTTTTACCCCCGGCATAGCAAACATTTATATGCTGCATATCATATGTACAACGTGCCATAGAGAACTTCGTTTCAAAAACTATTTTCAGAAAGTTTGAAGGTAACTTTACTAAAGCGTTCTGTTGGTTAATCGAAAGCGGGCATATCGTTCTCGAGTTAGGTTTAAATATACTGATGTACCTAGTGGAAATATTAGTCGTGCCAATTTAAAAAATTTGTAAGATATAGAAAACCCCTGAAAACGGACACTAATTTAACGTACCTCCATTAGCTTTTTTTTATAAGTGTTTATTTATTGCAAAAATATGAAAATTTACATGTACTTTAAATAAACATAAAGTTATAGAAGTTTGTATATACTAAGTCCTACACGGATACCTCAAGTTTAAAGCCTATTTAATAACCTACACTATTGTACTTTTGTTATTTTTCAAAGTAAATATGCTTATATATAATATGTTAGTAATATTATTTTGTGATAATTGATATGTAATGAAAATATAAGGAAAACATCACTCCTATATATGTACATAATGGAAAAAAATACTACAGCTAATGGTCAAATAGCTTAAAATTATAAGAGAAAATTATGAAATGATTCAATCTGAGAGCCACCAAAATTTATTCCTGTCAAGGTTTGCAAATATGTTTTTCTCTATTGAGGATATAACAGTGCTAAATCTACTGTTGTCGGTTGTTATTTGATTTTCAAACACCGTTTTGTTATTTGCTCTTCTGTAAATATGGTAGAGAATGGGAATTCCATCATTATTTTGAATGAAACCTCTCCTATCTAGGTATGTGAAGCATTCAGGTGGAACATATCCATTTATTAGACACAACATTATATATCTTTCGTTGCAATAATATGGCGCTGATATTAAATTATTAATGTCGCAAGAAGTACTTTTTGATATGTGCTTCCTTATTAACTGGATAATGAAATTATCGATTCTCGTTATTTTTGCAGTATCATACAGCTTTATGTTTGAAATATATTTAATATAATTACTATTATGTGACCTATAAAGTGAAAGACACGCTCTAATGCATTTCCTTTCAAATATGCGATATTTTTCCATATAAGATGGTGCGATATTGAACCATATTGGACATCCATATGTCAATATTGGTCTAATAAGTGTTCTGTATAAAGATATTTTTACATTTGGTCGTATACTCTTTGAGTAAAATAACTTTTTATAAATAAAAAATGCACTTTTGGCCTTACTTAGTTGAATATTTATATGTTTGTTGAAGTATAGAAATTTGTCCAAGTTTACACCTAAATATTTAACTATATCCTTGTTTGGTATTCTCACATTCAGATATGATTTGATTCCAAGTTCCTTCCAATTCATTCTGATGTCGCTATTACATTTGTTTACCGGTGGTCGAAATAATATTGTTTCGCATTTGTCTATGTTTATTTTTAGATGCCAGTCCCTTGCATATTTTTCTACATTTCTGAAGTAATATTGTAAGTTTCTGTTTATTTTTTCGATTTTATCATCGGCATGGTAGATTATTACGTCATCAGCAAAAGCAATTATGTTGTCGATTTTTTGCACCAACTCGCAAAGATATAAATTAAAAAGTGTAGGTGAGTTTACCATACCCTGTTGCAGCCCATTACAAATGGCAAATGTATTAGTGCTTATCTTTCCCATATTGCATACTCTGAATGATTTACCACTTAACATATTATGTATCAGTATTCTGAAATATAGTGGCATATTATATTTCTGGAGTTTGTAAAGTAGACCTGGAAGCCAAACATTATCGAATGCTTTTTCAAAATCTATTAAGCACGCTCCGGTGTATTTCTTTCTGTTCCAGTTCCAATAAACATTAGAAACTAATACATTTATTGCGTGGGTAGTTGAGTGTTGAAATTTAAAACCGAACTGTCTTTCACTGTTAAGATTTTGCTTATCGCAAAATTTTAACAAATTAATGTTTACGCCAACTTCGAAAACTTTACTGATGTTTGGCAAGAGACTTATGGGTCGCAAATTTTTCAATATTCGTGAATCTTTGTTCTTTTTAGGAATTACCACTACTTTCGCAATTTTCCAAGCTAAGGGGAAGTATGAGTTGTTTAGCATATTATTAAACACAGTGCAATACTGACGAATTAGTGCATTAGGAATGTGTTTTAGAACAATATTAGGGATTTTGTCTATTCCGGATGACAATTTGTTACTGAGGTTGCTAAAAATGTAAGTTAATGAGTCTAATGTTACAAAATAATCGTCTGTCTGGGGTAAACTAAGTTCATTTGCTTTTTTATCATTGCCATTAGCTTTTCCTGTAATTATGTCTTCATAAAAGTAAATAAGTTAATCGTTCAATTCACAGATTAAAATTTGTCGATCCTCTTCTTATTCAACTTTATTAACAAAATTTGTGTAATCTCAATATGACCTCGGAAGCTGTTGCGTTTTATTTCCTTATAATTTTTAATTGGCTCTTTAATATTTTATATTAAATATGTACATATATATACATACTATATATAGCTCATCGTTGGCCAACCAGGCTTACTAACAAATTTTCAATTGGTAGAACAAGTTGATAAAATTGTATAACCAGTCGCAATGTAACCTTCAAATTTAAGCATACGAAAATTAATTAAAAGCGATTAGTTTTACATGAGCAGTTATTGTATTCCAAGCGTTTTTGTCAATTCTATCAATCTCAATTTGAGATTCAAATATCTGTGAAGTCACATTTATCTTCATTTATATTATATGTATATAATAATGTTTGTATTGTTGTAGTACACGAGAAAGTTCCATATGTACGAGTATGTCAAATACTAAACAACCATTTAAAAATCTCAAGATGATTTCACTTTTACAGGTCTACAAACATTTAAATACAATTAATTATTCGTAATTACGGTTACACCTTCATATATTTTTTGTTTTTAATTTTAAACTAACATGTGCACTTAACACGAAAATACTTACATATGTATTTGAAGAAGCTGTACAATTATATACAGTGCTTCTCATAATTATAGCACCACCGCAATGTGATGGGTTAGCAGATGCAGCGGTGTTATAATATTTTCACAAATAACCTGAAAATATTCTGCTTGTTTTTCACGACATGGTGTTTCTATAATTATGAAAATCACTACATTATTGAATATTTTTCCTTTATAAATATTTAAAGCAGATTTAGAAGCAGATAAACTTTGATGCAGATTAAATACCCCCCACATTAATATTTGAAGATGTTAACATTTAAGTTTGAAATTATTGATTAATTATACAAATAAAATTATCCGGTACAAATAACATCTGCATCACATTGATACACATGCACATTACGATCAAACATGTTGTCAAAGACGTTCCACAGTGGTTTGAAAACTTTTTATCTTAGAAAAAATTCATTGGCTACTGAACGATACTGAGCGATACTTCGTAAAATATCTTAAGGGTAGAGTTGAGCTCTTGAAGAACGTCAAAGCCTGATTTTTTTAGCTTGTTTATTTTTAAAACAGTGAACGATTTTTGTAAAATCAAACAACTCATATGGCTAGCCTGAAACAATAGTGGTCTAAGTAACATAGTAAATATAGTGAGTGAGTTAGACATTTTAGAAGTTGAAAAAAAGTGAAAAAGCAACAAATTTTAAAGTGGTAGAGTAACGATAGCCATATTTGTGTGACGTTATAACACATAGACCCCTTTTTCCTGGATTGATTTATCGTCCTTATGTTCGAAAATGCTCATAAGTGGATTTAGCCAAAAATGTTACTTATACCACTTTAGTTACAGGCTATCCATATATTACAAATACAAGTGTATACGGAGCGATAACCGCAAAAAAGCTTTACCGACATACATTCGAACTTCGTTTTTGGGCGAAAAGCGATTATTTTCGAAACAAAGCTCGAAAATTATTTCGTTTAAGCTTTTTTGCGGTTATGTCGGTAAAGCTTTTTTACGGTTATACCTCGCTATGAAGAGCTCAAAAATAAAAGATTTACTGAATCAGACAAACTGTTTATTAAAATTAACAATTAATTTCAAACAAATGTTTGTCCGGAAAAAGAGTGAACATTTATTTCTTTGTGTTTTTTTCACGTTTAGGTAAATTACATAATAAGAAAGAATACAAGAAAATCTACATATATGTATTACGTAACGGTATTTTCGAAGATTAACCGTACACTCCATCCCTGGAATTTCGCGCTCATTTGAAGCTCAATGCTTTCTAACAACAATATCTCAAACCCCGAGTGATATCGAACTTGTATCATTATATATTAACCAAAACTACTTTCGAAATTTTTCGACATCGATATCTGTCAGACAGGTTAATAGTTTTTAATAAAACTAGCGATAACACTATGCAACAAGAAAAATTACAAGGTGTAACACTATATTTTTTTGATGTGTTATGGTCACCTACTGACAAAAACAGTAGAAATTTTAAATTTTATGGATAATTTTTTTTTAATTTGTTTCTAAATTTTTTAATTTTCGAAACTTGGAAAGGGTTGTTCAATTTTATTACAAAACCCATAAAAAAAACTTGAAATAATATTACCTTTAAACCGTTATAACATTTTTTTTTATATACTCAATGGTTTCGTAATTATTCAGACCGCAATGAAGAATAATATATTTTTTTTATGCAAAATTGGAAAATTTTTAACCCCCCTAAATTGAATTCCAGATGTATATTTTTTTATGGTCAATCGTTAGAATCGTTAGATTTTGTTGTGCAGTGTAAGTATTCGCAATTCTTATAAAAATTAGGTGACTTCACTTTATTATGAATAAAATCA
Organism: Panzeria rudis; assembly: GCA_956483635.1. Lineage (NCBI taxonomy): Eukaryota > Metazoa > Arthropoda > Insecta > Diptera > Tachinidae > Panzeria > Panzeria rudis. The sequence continues at coordinate 152,773,241 of OY101448.1, read as the reverse complement.
ATGCTTAGCCATCGCTTTTCATGAAATAGAGCTTGTTTAATTTGTAATATATGTGGCTTTATGGCCAGTTAATAAAAATGGTAAGTTTTTGCCATTTTAGATTTTTTATGAATTTTTCAACAAAAAAAAATAAAAATTTTCCAATTTTTCATAAAAAAAAATATATTCTTCATTATTGCGGTCTAAATAATTACGAAACCATTGAACATATAAAAAAATTATGCTAGAAAGGTTTAAAAGATAATTTTATTTCAAGTTTTTTAATGTTTTTTGGAATAAAATTGGACTACCCATTCCCAAATTATGATGAAATCTGTTCAGTTGCCTTTTGAAAAATCCCATATTTTTGAATATATTTTTTAAAAAGTTTATCCATAGCATTTAATTGTTTTTGTAATTAGTGGACCATAATACATCAAAAAAATTTCCAGCTGCTGACTTCAAATTGCCATTGTTTCATAAAATCGTTCATGTAACCTTAAGATTTAATATTTTTCACTGTTAAAGCAACTTTGTAATAAACGTTACATTTTATTTTAAATCAACATGACTTTAACTTTTATTTCAAGTAAGTTTGATGTTAAATAATCATTTAAATCCTGTTGAATTAAAATTAAATTCATCTTACATACGATGGGTATTTATTTAGTGTATAGCTAAAGTAAAGTTTGAAGCTGTTGTGGTTAGCAGTGGTTAGCTCGTGGACTATCGTGCAAGTGGCACGAGTTCAAATCTTGGCTGGGGCAGCCAACTACAACACAAAGTTATCTGATGCCTATGCTAATAACCAACAGAACATGTAAGTAATATAATTAATAAAATAGCTACATTAAAGTCATATTGTTTCAGCTTGATATAACTATAATTCAAGATGATTCTTAGTGTTGTTTCGATATCAAATTCACGTTGTTTTAACTTGAAATAAATTTGAATTAAGATGATTCTTCGTGCTGTTCCAATGTAACGTTTACGTTGTTTCTACTCGAAATAACTTTGATTCAACATGATTTTTCGCATTATTTCAATATCAACTTCATTTTGATTTAACTGTACTGCAATATTAAATCAACATGAAATATAATTAATTCAAAAGGATAAATGTTCCTTCAAGATTATTGTAAATCATGTTGAATCAACATGCAACGCCTATGAAGCAAAATCACTACCGAAAAATGTTAAATTAACCTGGTTTTCGACGATTTTACATTGAAATTTTTCTGTGTGGGACACATTCGAAAAATTATCGAAAGAAGTTCGCTTTAGCGATCATTCGAATTTTTTTCAATTCTCGAGCAAATATCGAACAATTTTGTTTCGAAATTTCTTCGCTTTAGTGAGCATTTATATCGAATCTCAGGTCAAGTTGGTAATAAATACCAGTAAAAAATGTTCATGTTTTTTGAAGCACTAAGGCAATAAAGCGCATAATAATACGCTTTAAAAGAAGAGCTTATTGCAGAGCAGTGAATGTATATGAAAGAAACTATACAAAAAAAGCAGATATTTCACTGCTGGTACTATGCAGGCTTTCAAGCGAGAAAGTTCCACATACTTACAGTTTTAGTGCTGAAAATGGTGATGATTTTCAGCGCTTCAAAAAGCGCTTTTTGTATCAAAAATGTAGTACTCTAAACCTCTAAAAATCAGCAGCGATATCAGCAGATTTGCAAGCACTACGTTTATTCTCTCATAGTAAAAACCTGCTTTATTTGAAGCAATTTTTTATTGGGATACAGCCATGCGGGCATCAGCGTCAAAATAGTCAGAATAACTTCGTAGGACGTCTTCCAGACCTGAAATCCCCAACTTTCCATTTTTTGATAGCGGAAAGTTAAAACCTAAAGCTGTTATTATGAAAATAAAAAATGTAGTAGACACATGTAAAAGCTCGGTTTGCTGATATCTTCAATAGTTTAACATATGACGAACAATAGCCAAAATAGAGTTGTTTAACCACTGTGCTTAGACATTGACAAGTTGGTTGGTTGGTTGGTTGCTATTGCTGTCCAATATGTAAGATTTTTAAAAACAAACATTTTATTAATTGTTTGAATTGAAAAAGCATTTATTGCAAGCTTAGGGCTAATTGCAAATTGGATTTTTTTTTTCAAAAAGATTCACTGAACAAGTTGGCGTTTTAAATATTTTACATAAAAGTTTCCAATGAATGACAGACAATTGGTGATTTGCACTTAGCTGTTGAACAAAACAATTTGTCAATATGTAATTTTGTCATTAACTGAATAAATTTTTTCTTCAATATTTTATTTTGTCAAGGCTATTTGATGTACATATGATTTTATATACAAACATTTTTATATATTTTTTATTACATTTTTTTATAAGAAAGTCCCAAAAAAAACCCATCCTACAATTTCAATAAAATATTTATGTAAAACCAAAGAGATTTTTAATTTAACAGCCATACAATGTTTAAAGCTATTAAATTGATAAAAAAGATATAATAAAAATGTATTTTTTTATACATATTTAAATATTAAATATAAATATTTTATTTTTAAAATTAATTTTTCGATTTATTAAATTTCTTAACGTTTATTTTTTCGCTGGGGTCAACTCAATATTTTAAGATTTTAATTACTAAATAAAACATATTTCATGTTTTGCTGGATGCTTCGATATTAAATCAATAAAATAGTCCCAAGTTATTACACAATTAATTACTGTCGTGTTATAAAATATTAAAAATAAGTAAAAGTAATTTTCGATTTACGACCTGTTAATGGGATTAAATAATTGTGATGATGCAATGCAGGCATATAGATTAGCTTAAGTCACAACAAATAAATATTTTATAAATATAAATTCCTGAAAATATCTCGAAAATAAATTTTGTTATCAGTAGTTTAGTTAACTCAATAGCTTTATTATACGAAAAATTTAAACTAAAATCAATAAGATTTATAGTTGGCTAAACAAATTACACTGTACAACACAGAGGACACCAAGAAAATATATATCTGGAACTCATTTTAGGGGGAAGTCTTATGGTACTCGTACGTTATGAATCATTCATTCATTACTTATGATTTATGAAATTTATTTTAGTTTTAATAAAAGATATATATATATATATATATATATATATGATAGTATATTTTCTTGCTTAATCGCGATTAATCGCAAATTCTTTAATCGTAATCGCGATTATGAAAATCTTCGATTACTTTATACACTCTAAAACACTTTTGTTGAAAATTAGGTCGATAATAGTCGGCAACACTTTACAGATTATTATCTGTTTGTTTTTATTTGTTTTTTACTAAAAACAAAATGTTTTTAGTAAAAAAAGCGATTGACTGCATGTAGGTTTGAGCCGCGACCTCCTGACTGATATTCTGACGTATCTGCCATTCAGCCATAGCCGTATTACATTTTATGTCACATTTTTTCCACTTGGAGTAAATATGTTTAATTTGAAAAATTTTTTTCTTTAATAAAATAACTATAAAATCGATGTAATTTTAGACAAGGAGAAATTTTCAACACAAATTTAGACAATATATATGATCGTAAATTTGAAGTAATGTTCTAGAGTGTATATATTCGATTACATTATATATATATATATATATATATATATATATATATATATATATATATATATATATATATATATATATATATATATATATATATATATATATATATATATATATATATATATATATATATATATATATATATATATATATATATATATATATATATATATATATATATATATATATATATATATATATATATTATATTTTTTTATGTGCTATTATTGTCATCTAACAACAAAAGCAGTCAAAATTTAAAATTCTATGGATACGTTTATCTACTACACCCATCTCATCATAACTTGGAAATGGACTATCCAATTTCCTTACAAAAACCTCGGAATAAAATTACCTCTAAGCCGTTCTGACATAAAAAAGGGAATGTAAAATCAACATGACGCAATTTTGATTTGAAATCATATTAAATTTACAAGAAATAATTTGTCTTTTAAGAGTGTTTATTTGCTTTGTTCATTGCTACAGTTCACTGTTTGATTAGTTGTGTGACTTGTTCTCTACATGTGTCGGTTATGTAGACGACATAAAACGAATTACCAGCGAAAATTTACTGCTGCTAGTCTAAAATTACCATTGTTTCATATTAGTTTTAAGTGAAAAATTATTAATCTAACCTTAAATCTCTTTGATTTAAAATTTTTCACTGTTAAAACCACTTTGTTATAAACTTTACATTTAATTTTAAATAAACGTGACTATAACTTTAACATCAAATAAGTTTTATGTTAAATAATCATTTAAATCATGTTAAATTAAAATGAAAACGTTACAAAATTAAAAATAATAAAATGAAATTAATTTTGCATACGATGGGCAATTATTTAGTGTATAGCTAAAGTAAAGTTTGAAGCTGTTGTGGCTGCAGGGGTTAGGCCAAGGACTATCATGCAAGTGGCACGAGTTCAAATCCTGACTGGTGCAGCCAACTACAGCGCAAAGTTTTCTGATGCCTATGCTAATGCATATCACGTAAGTAAAATAATTAATAAAATAGCGACATTAAAGTCATGTTGTTTCAGCTTGATATATAAACTTTAATTCAACATGATTCTTCGTGTTGTTTCAATATCAAGTTCACGTTGTTTCAACTTGAGATAGCTTTGATTCAACATTATTCTTCGTGTTGTTAAAATATCAAATTCACATTGTTTCAACTAGAAATAATTTTGATTAAACATGATTTTTCATATTATTTCAGAATCAACTTCATTTTGATTTAACTGTACTGCAATATTAAATCAACATGAAATATTGTTAATTCAAAAGGGTAAATGTTCCTTCAAGATTATTGTAAATCATGTTGAATTAACATGAAACACGTATGAAGCAAAATGTTAAATTAACATGGCTTTGGCGATTTTACATGGGAATTTTTCTGTGTATACGAATAAATACTGAAATTAAGCAAAGTAACAAAATTAAAGGGTATTCTATCCGTTAATGTTATTTTGACGATGAAATTTGGACAAAGAGCTTTGAAAATCTAAGAGACAAACACTAACTAATGCTAAAACCAAACAAACTACTAATTAAAGGGTATTCTGTCAGATTATATAATTTCGAATTTAAGCTGTGACATATGAAGCGTAATAATGATACTTGGAAACAAACAAATTGAATAATTAAAGGTTATCCCTTCAAGGTAACCGAAAAAAATCGCAAAAATAAAAAGCGCTGAAACGAAAAGCACCAAAACGAATAAAATTGCAAAAACTAAAAAAATCGCCTAAAAAGAGAAAAAATCGCTTAAACAAAAAAATAGCAAAAAAAACCCAAAATAAAAAAAATCCTAACAAAAAAAATCGCCAAAATTAAAAAAGCACAAAATCGAAAAAAGCACCAAATTGAAATAAATAGTCAAAACTAAAAAAGACAATAGCACCAAAACGAAAAAAATCACTAAAACTATAAAAATCGTAAACAAACCCAAAAACCTAAAATGTCCTGCAAAACAAACCAAAATCGCCAAAACGAAAAAAAGATATATATATATATATATATATATATATATATATATATATATATATATATATATATATATATATATATATATATATATATATATATATATATATATATATATATATATATATATATATATATATATATATATATATATATATATATATATATATATATATATATATATATATATATATATATATATATATATATGTGTGTGTGTGTAGAACCTACATTGTAGGTATATGGGATTCGAACAGAGCCCTTTGTGTGCGAGTCGCACTTTATTGAATAATTCTGCCTTTTATAGACCGAAAATGTGACAATTTTGTGTTCCATAAAAAAGCATATTTCCAGATTGGTTTAATTTTTTTCTAAATTTGTTATTTTTGACATGTTGCCCGAGTGTCTGATCTGTACGTCTCTCAGTTTTGGAGTCAGTTTTTCTTGCAATATTTATTTTATAATTTTTAGTGCGTAAGAAAAGCGATTTTTTAACTATATATTTTTATTTGAAAGACATTAGCAAAATATAACTAAAAATATAATTGCACACGTACCATCCATCGTGCAATTATGTCTTTGACATTTAAACTTATTCACGTAACGTATAAACTCACATTGAATTTCATTATTATTTATTATTATTATTTAAATTTTTTTATTTCAATTAAACACGATTTAATTTAAAATTATTAAAATTGTTTGAAATATTAATTGTATTGTTTTTTATTAAAGTATTTGATTACACAGTCTGACAGCGAAATTCCGTTTTGAACAAATCTAAAATTTGTCTAATCAGTTTGATACGCTAAAAAATACTGTGTCCTCAGGTTTTGGAACGTTGGTAAAAAAAATTTAAGGAAAAAATACATGTAACAAATACGTGTTACGAATACTGGTAAGAAATATATGTAACTACAGTTCAAAACGAAGGCCAGTGTTTAAATAATTTAAGTCGAAGTAGCAAAAGTCGTAAAATTTTTACTTTTCACTGCCTTGGCTTCTTCCAACTGTTTAAAATGATCCAATGCTTTTGCTTATGCTTATGACAAAAACAAAATTCGCAGTCGAAGCAGAAACAGAAAACGATTTAGGAACAATTGCGCAGCATAATATCGCAAGTAAAAGCAGGAGCAGTCTATATGATTTTGCAGGTCGCAAACAGTCACAGTCGAAGAAGCAAAAATTCTTGCTTTTTGAAGTTTTCTATAAGTTCAGGCAAGTATTTTGTGAAAGTAAGACAAGAAGCAAAAAAGAAAAAGCACTTGACTGCGTTTGCTTGCAACTTCTAAAACCAAGAGCTTTTGCTCCTTCGACTGTGACTGTATGCGACTTGCAAAAGCGTATAGAGTGCTGCTGCTTTTACTTGCGATAATAACCGAAAGCAAAAGCATATCAAATTCAAACTTTTCAAATCATCGACTATTGAAAGTGCTGCGCAACTGTTCATAAATCGTTTTCTGATTTTGCTGTGACTGAAACTGTTGTATTTTTCAAAAGCGAAAGCAAAAGCAAAATCAAATGACATGAGAATCATTGCAGTTTTTTAAACACTGACAAAGGCAACACGCCGGAGCCAAGGTGAAATTCCTTAAAAACTCAGTATTGCCGCTTTGGTATTTTTGCAGTTTTCGGTGCTGCCATTGTTTTCCGGAGAAGTTCTGGAATTTAGGGGAGATTTTAGGCCTAGTTTTTGGGAACTTCGGGGATTTTGTGGAGATTTTGTGGAAATTTTTCACTTATGGCGTTTTCTTTTCTACAAAGGTGTGTTGCACTATTTGCCCTTTTTAATGAAAATTTGCAATATAATCATGTTTCGAAGAAGTGAATTTAGTAGAAATTATTGTATCATCCTTCACGAAGGCAGTTTTTTCCTTTAAAGCAATGCTAAATTGCATTTTTTTTTAATAAAGAGTAAAAAAATTTCACATATTTTTGTAGACTAGAAAACGCCATTAGTTTTTTTTTGGAAGCCGGGGAATTTCTACGATTTTGTCAACGATTTCGGGAATCCTTAGACCATGTTTGTGTCTTGGCTAATGATTGGTGCCCTTGCTAAATGAAAGTGTCTCGGCTTAGTTCTTGAGAAGTATCGCCTAAGTTGTTTTTTGTTGGCGAATTGTCTTCTTTTTCCATCTAGAGGTTAAAATTACTATCTTCATTTACTTGGTGGGTGTCATGGCGCCGGGTCTTATGAGTAGGCAGAGTGTGTTGAAGGGCGATAAACATGGGGGGGCATCTGACTTAGCGACCGAGCGTGGCCGATCGAAGGTTGTCAGCCGAAAGTGACCGACCGAAGGTAACCGACTGAAGTAGCCAGCCAATGGCTACTTCAGCCGGAAGTGGCAGCCCTATGACATAACGCCGAAGGTGGTAGGCCGAAGACCTACAGTGGTTCCATTGGGAAAAAAGCCGATTACAAAACGAATCTATAAAAATCATAGAGGAGCACCTAAACTTTAAGAATGTTGAAATTTGGACACCCTATTAAAATACACGTTGAGATACAGGGTGTCAAAGTTGACTACCACGGGGCATGGAAAATTTTGTCGGCCTCATAACTTTTACAAATATGATCAGATTTTAATGAATTTAAGCTTGGTGTAAAGTTTATAAATAGATAAAGATAATACAATTCATTTCATTAAAATGACCCAATAATTTGTTTTTGAAAATAAGTGGGGCGAATCGAACTGACAAAGCACCTGACATCAGCCACTTTGAAAGTCAATTGCTTGTTGCGCCAAGAACATAGTGCTTGTGATTTGGCAAATATATATTAAAATCAATTTATTTTATCGTTCATTTGTTTGTGCTTTGTTGTTCGAAATCGGACATACTGTTCTCGAGTTAAGGTGAAATATACTGGTATGCCTAGTGGAAACATTAGATAAGCTCATAAAAAATCTGTATACAGTGATAGGAGAAAAACTGGTGCCACAGTATTTTTTAGCTCATCAAACTGATTAGAAAAATTTTAGTTTTGCTCAAAACGGAAAGAAAACGTTCCAATTTGTAAGTCTGTGTTGTGAATAAATAAATATTTATATTTTTTATCAATATTGTTTTTTCTTTTTTGTTAAAAATGCAACAAAAATTTTATTATTTAAATTTAAAGTGTGATTAACTTATTGTTATTAAAATAATGCTTTTGGGACTACTAAATTTAAAGGGTTTTCTTATGAAATAAAGTCACTGAACCGGTATGATGAAATTATGAAATTTTTTGGCATTATAAAATCATCATTTAAAGTAGAGAAGAAAAAATTCCTATAAATATTGGCTTAAATACATTAAATGTTTTAATTTGGGTTTTGTAAAAAAAGCAATAGGTGTAACCCAAATACTACTGAGTATAAAAATTATTATGTAAAATAATGTAAATCGCTGTTAAAATTGAGTCCAAAGGGTATTTAATGTCATTAGAAGCATTGCTCCAAAAATAATAATTAAAAAATATTTTTTTATCACATTACCTTTCAAGAACGGATGGGCTTACTTTATTTACAGTTTACACTGAACAACACAAAACCAAAATAGCATGGCTCTAGACTGATTCTGACAGAGGGCAACACAAAATATATATGGGTGATTCCCATTTCAAATGATTTTATATATATCATTATATTTTAAATATATCATAAAACAAACGGATAAACTTTAAAATGAAAACTGCTTTAGCATGATTTAATAGATTATAAATAAATGTATATAAGTTTGTTTTTGTGTAAGAGTTTCCATTATGTATTAAAAACGAAGTATGAAAACATTGCTTGTACTCTCTCCATACAAAATGGCGTGTCCGTAATGCATGCTGTTGATTTTCCATATTACAAAACTATGAATTGTTCCAAAAACAAGATTAAATTTATAACGGTTTTAGATTATCTGCATTTGCTTCTCTTATTTAAATTGTTATTGTTCGCAGTCTTGTGTATTGAGAGTTACGTTTTTTTAGTGCGCTTCATTACTCAGCTCAATTATTGAAATTGCTACTACACAACATACACTAAAATAACGGCGCACAGTGTAGCACGCGCGGCCAAAAATGGAAAAATGTAGCAGCTATATTTTTCAAAAAATGTTTCCGCATTTTATAAAAAACATTTTGATTGAAATAAATCAGAAAGATTTTTTTTTAAATATTTATTTTTGAAAAAGTTATGCTTGCTCAAAGTCATTTGTTCTTTCAGTATGTGTTGACTTCAACAAATACATATCGCGACCTCAGTATTGATTTAGCCCATATGCCAAAAAGTCGGAATGGAGAAAAACAACAAAGAAGATTTACATAAAGTTTTCTCAAAATATATCCGATAGAATTTTTTTGTATTCTCACCACTGCTTCCAGTATACTCGTATGTATGTTTGGAAGAAAAATGTACATTTTTGTGAACTTTCAACAATCTGATTAGAAATGAACATCATTTTACTGAAAGTAAAATGTCTTGTTTTGTGCTCCAGTAACCAATTTTTTTATTTTATTTGTAAAAAGTAGCTTTTGTTGCTCCACGTGTATAATAACTGCTGTGTATTGAGTAACTTGTTATTGAGATGAAATTTTCTACTTTTTATTGAAAATAAGCGTATAAATGTTATTAGAAAAGATATTTACATGGAATAAAAAGTTAATATTGATGAAACTTGGTATTTTACTTGATTCCTGATTTTTAATTTTTTCCTTTAAAAAAATTTTTTTTTACAAAAAATTTATCAAAAATTATGATATCGAGCACACTGAATGCTTGATATCAGTTTTGGGATTCTGAAAGAGGGTATTTAAAATATATATACCACATACTTAACTCAATTTTTTTTAAATGGTCGGTGGGCCAAAACAAAACTGAGGTCGCGATGTGTAGAAATTTAGGCATCTTTAAATGGGTTAATAAGAATATATATTTCCATAATATTGTATTAATTTACAATTTCTACACTCTAAAACATTACTTCATATTTACGATCATATATTGTCTAAATTTGTGTTGAAAATTTCTCCTTGTCTAAAATTACATCGATTTTGTAGTTATTTTATTAAAGAAAAAACCTTTCAAATTAAACATATTTAGTACAGGTGGAAAAAAATTTAACATAAAGTATAATACGGCTATGGCTGAATGGTAGATACGTCAGATTACCAGTCAGGAGGTCGCGGTTCAAACCTACCTGCACGCAGCCAATCGCTTTTTTTAGTAAAAACATTTTGTTCAAAAATAATGCGTATGTAATTTTAGGTCGATAATAATCGGCAAAGTGTTGCCGACTATTATCGACCTAGTTTTAAACAAAAGTGTTTTAGAATGTAGCTAGATACATAATTATAAAATATGGTAGCATAATTGAAAGCTGAAGGCAAAACGTTTTGTGGACTTTTTTTTATATAAAGAGAAGTAACACAATCTGGCAACTAATGCCTACCAGTTAATTAATTAATGTGTTACCCTCTTTGGGAAAGGGATAGTGTAGAGAGAACAGGTGGTGAAGTGGGAGAGAGATAGAAAGCTTAATTCATTTGCAACTCTGCTATTGCGCGTTTTTTGTAGAGCAGTGTTGCAGCCCCTCTGGTGTCAAATAGAGGCATTAATTTGTTTAAGCTGTGTAGCTATTTATTAGTTCTTTTACTTCGCCGACGGCTCTGTTACAACACCGATGAAGGAGGGTGCTGTGAAGTGCAATAGGATATGTTGGTATTACTCGCCGCCGGTACTGCCAAAGTGATCAGTGCTATGCCTTCATCACTTTAACAGTCCAACAACAACCAACACAATAACACACCAAAGCACATCAGAAAAATTCATGATGTTGTTGTCTTGCCTGAAACCAGTCTTAAACTCAAGACCACAGGGTTTGTAGTCAAATGCGCTAACCATTCAGCCAACCAATGTTACAGGAAAACCCCAGCAAAAACTTTTATCAATTTTGTAATCGGTAGTACTTTATTAATGGGTTAGAAAGTAATGTGTGGTACTTATTTATCTTATTACTATGCTTTAAATTAGAAGTACTACTTAGTTTTTAATAAAATTAGTAAGTATTTCTCTCATTATCTGAGGATATTTATAATTTGTTGTTATGTATTAATAAAATAAGTAGACAACCACTTTTTAAGTCAAGATATGTTTGTATATGAAAACTAATTTTTGTCGCTTAAACTTTTAAGTCAACGATAGCTGAGTTTAGTTTTTTTTTCTTTTTAATTTTAGTTTAGTTTTTATTATTTAATAACTATCACAACAAGATATACATCTTATAATTTACAGTGCTAGTAAGTTAACATGGCGGCAATTAAACATATAAAACTTGTATAATTAAATTAAAAACTAGGTAATAAAAATAAATAAAATAAATAAAAATAATAAATTAGCTAGTAGATGTTTATATGTAAATGAATTAAAGATATTTATAATGATTTAATAATTCCTTTTTAAAGGACGAAGTGTTGCTTACTATTGGAATATGTGACGGCAATTTGTTCCAAAGGCTAATTGTATAATTGAAGAATTGTCTTGAAGAGATGAGATATTTTTTTTTTTTTTTGAGAAATCAAATTTTTACCGCGTGGAGATTGGCGTCGTTAACGCCATTTTGAATTTTTCCTATTTCTTTTCTTTATTTATTTTTATTAATTTCATATTTTTACTCAATGTTTGTTATTTTAACTTCAACTAGTATCGAACTAAGAACCTTCAGGTTTGAAGTCCAACGTACCAATCACTCGACCAAAAACACTGTTGCAAAACGGCACCAAGAAACTCGAATAAACTTACTCTTCATTCTCGCTTAAAAACCTGCTTTGAATCAGCACTATAAAATCACCTTTTTTGTATAGCTCGTGTACGAAGCTTTTGTATAAGTAAAAAGCAAATCAGCTTCTGAACAAGCTCATATTTTAAAGCGAATTATGAAGCGCTTTATTTCTTTAGTGCTTAAAAAAACATAAAACTTTTTTACTGGGTTTTTTCTTTAATAAAATAACTACAAAATCGATGCAATTTTAGACAAGAAGAAATTTTCAACACAAATTTAGACAATACATATATGATCATAAATTTGAAGTAATGTTTTAGAGTGTATATTATTATAGGTTACTTCAAGTCTATGAATGTCGAAGGTGTCAAAATTGGCAAATATATCACATCCATATAATAAAAGTGGTATTAGATAAGTTTTAACTAATAGCAATCGTATATTAAATGGAGTGAAAGCCTGAATGGCCCATAGGCTTCGTAGCATTCCGTGTACCTTTCCTGCCGCAATACAAATATGGTTGGACCATGAAAGTTGACCATTGAACGTAATTCCTAAATTTGAAGACGAGGGAACAAAGTCGATTTTGTTGTTGTTGATAAATAATGTAGCGTTGTTATCAAGTGTTTTCTTATTATTCCTGGATATGAATATGCATTTAGATTTCGATGGATTTATGCACAAACCATTCATGGACGCCCAGTGATGAATTCTATTGAGATCATTGTTTATGCAATCAATACAAGAAATAACACGGTCTATATTGATACTTAATTAAGTACAATTATTGGACATCGTCAGCATACATTTGTATTCCACAATGACTTAATACTTCTGGAAGATCATTTATATACAATGAAAACAGAAGGGAACCCAATATAGAGCCTTGTAGAAAGAACCCCTCTCTCAACTTCAAGAGAATTTGACATTAAACCATTTAGGAAAGCGGCTTGTTTCCGGTTCATGAGATATGATAAAAATAAGTTTTTCAGCTGTAAAGGAAAATCTAAAAAAAAAACTTTTGGAGCTTTGCTTGTAGAATATGATGTTCAACAGTATCAAAAGCTTTACTGTGATCTAAAAAATACAAGAAAAGGCACCATGTCATTGTCCAGTTTAGACCTAAATTCTTCCATCACGTCGATTAGAAAAGTGATACAGCTCCTTCCCTGCCTAAATCCAGACTGGTAATCCGTTAGAAATTTGTGCTTATTCAGATATTCACAAATTTGTGTTTTCATTATATTTTCCAAAGATTTAAATAAGAATGGAAGTATGGCAATCAGTCTGAAAGCATTGTTATTTTTTGGAATTGGAATAATCTTGGCTTTTTTCCATGCATCAGGATAAACTGACTTAGTTAGTATAGAATTGAATAAATATGTCAAAAACGGCAGGAGTTTAGGAACAACAAGCTTAAAAAATCTAGGATTGATGCCATCTAGACACTCAGTATTTAATTTATTTTCCAAGAAACTTTTTTGAACTTCTGCTTAATCCACACATCTGAAAGAAAAACTGTATTCAAATGGCACGATGTTAAGTTGGTCATACTCGTTTGCAGTTTGTCTTTTAACTGCAACACTGACAAATTTTTCGTTTAATTCGTTTATGTCTGCACTAGAACTAGTAGCGCAGCTTCTACTCTTTCCTATACCTGTTTCGCGAAAATCCTTAAATCGTCATATACTTTTTTGTCGACCAGTAAGCAAAGTGTATGCTTGCAGTTTGGTCCCATAGAAGCTGACGTGGAAATAGGAGGAACAAAGTGGTAACGATTTGTATTAAAATCGTTTTTCTTTTTCCCAGAATTATTTAACTACTTAGATGCCAATCAAAAATATATACATATATGTATTCTGGGTTCTTATAGATACGGCAGTCGAATTAACAATGTCGCTCTGATAGTCTGTCTGTATATTATAATTGAGATTCCGAGGCTCCAGAAAAGATACATACTTCGGATTTGGACTGATATGTCAGGATTTATCTAAAATATATTGGTGTTGAAAATCAGTGAAAAAAATCCTCACTTGCCATGAGATTTGAATCCATGGTTATTGGTGAAGGGTATATAAAATTGGGCATAGCCGAATATAGCCTTTTATTATTTTCCAATTGTCGAATTGAGGTTTTATACTTGTACCTATATATATATTTTTTTGTTTGATAACTTCAATTAGTTTTTTTTTTTATTCTAAAAGAAGTTTAATGTGTATACCCAGAAAAAAAGTTTTATGTTTTTTGAAGCACTAAAGAAATAAAGCGCTTCATAATTCGCTTTAAAATATGAGCTTGTTCAGAAGCTGATTTCATAGCATCACAACAATGCAGGTTTTGAAGCGAGAAAAGTATTTGCTTTTTACTTATACAAAAGCTTCGTACACGAGCTATACAAAAAAGCTGATTTTATAGTGCTGATCCAAAGCATGTTTTTAAGCGAGAATGAAGAGTAAGTTTATTTGAGTTTCTTGGTGCCGTTTTGCAACAGTGTTTTTGGTCGAGTGATTGGTACGTTGGACTTCAAACCTGAAGGTTCTTAGTTCGATACTAGTTGAAGTTAAAATAACAAACATTGAGTAAAAATATGAAATTAATAAAAATAAATAAAGAAAAGAAATAAGAAAAATTCAAAATGTTGATGATTTTCAGCGCTTCAAAAGCGCTTTTGTGAGCAAAAATGTAGTACTCCAATCCGGGAACTCGCCATACAAAAATCAGCTGCGACATCAGCAGGTTTGTCAGTGCTACTTTTATTCCATAATAGTAGAAACCTGCTTTATTGGAAGCAACTTTTTTACTGGGTAATTACACACTTAACTTATTGCAATTGATAAGTGTACCAAAGTAAATAAGGAAATGCATTTTTTGCTCCTTTTTTACTTTTTTGAAAAAGGAAATTTTCGATGTAGGCGTATCCTTGATCGGAATTGAACGAAATTTGGACCGATCATTAGACATATTATAACTTGTTCCTTCTTCTGTTAAGCCATCATGTTTTTTCTCTCCGTTATGGCAATTTTTATTTTAAGGATACATGGGAATGACAGGAATCCTTCGAATTTAAATGACCAAATTTTCGGTCTGATTATATTTTATCAAATAAAGTATGTGTGCCAAATTTTATCACTTTATAATAACTCCTTCTATTTTTGGCCACTCGTTATATGAAAACACTACACTGTTCGGCGTAGGTTTGTACTTCTAAATATTTAAAAGTTTTGTGAATTTTTTCAGATAGTATTATATTGCAAAACGTTTCATCAATCAATCAATCATGGTTTGTATCCAAAAGAAATGTATTGAGTGTTATCCATACTTTTTTTTATTTAATTGAAACTTTTTAGTGAATAACTAAGGAGTTTATGTTAAAATACATCGAAGAGTATACATCTAAATTGCATTAAATTCAAAATATAGTGTTCTGAAAAAAATATTGAATTCGTATGAAAATGTGTTGAGCGTTACGTTATCAATATTGTTAAATAGAATTCATCTCTAAATTTTAGGGCGGTAAAAAAAAAGTTAACAGCAGCGGACATTATCCGTTTAGAAATTTTTGATTTGATTTGAAAAAATGTTGCTTCTACCGCACTGCGGGTTGTTATCAGGCGCGGATACAAGGGGGGAAAGGGGATATCCCCCCCCCCCCCGCCACAAAACGAGTAAATTTCTATAGAGTTTCCTAAAGAAGTTTGGAAAAATATATGTTTTACTTAGAAGTTCTCGAAGAATGTATTAGGGGTCGTATTTTGCTACGAATAATTATTTGAAATTGACATAACTTTTAACATTGTTGTTCGATTTTATTAAAGTTGGTCTTATAAATGTATAATTGTTTGGAAAGAATTATTTTAAAAGATAAAAGTTTTTTTATTTTTCCATGTAGAAATAAGGATGAATGTAAAGTTTAAATTATAAATAAAGTCATTAATAATAAAAAGAAGTGTGAACTCAAGTCAAAATTGAAAAAGGGTCATAACTTTTAATTTTTGTTTTTAGAGAGTAGATGTATAGTGCTATCAAACACTATACTCATTTTTTATGGTATATTTTTTTCGCAAAATAATTCCCAGAACAACCGCGAAAGCAAATTGTAACGCTCTAGACACAAAAAGTTTAAAAAATCGAAAAATATAATTTTATTTCAGGATTTTCAGGCGAAAACTTTAATATGAATCCTATATTCTCATATTTCTATTAATTAGCGGCGACATATCAGGCTGAATTGTTCCACCGAAATATGTAACTCGAGAACGGTATGCGTAATTTCGATCACCAAAACGCCAAAATAAGCATGACAAATTACCTTAAAATTTTCTTAATATTTTACATGCAAAATTAAAAATTTATTTGTTTCTAAGAACTCATAAAAAAAATAAAACTACAAAAACTTTACTTTTTAACTATTGTTCTTAAGAACAGGTGTCTTACAAACAAAATAAGCTATAAATCATGAAAATCTATGCTTTTATCAGCAATTCAGTGAATAAATAGACCCAGAAATTTAAAAAGTACTTTAGGTTTGAACAAATTTAGATCGATATACATATGGGACATTCCATGCCAAATCGAAAGGTTTCAAAACATTTTTTCCCCCTAATTTTGTAATATTTTTTAATACCCCTCCGCGGTAAATTTTAAGATATTTTTAATTACTCCTTCAAAAGAAATTAAATTTTTAACAAATAAATTTTTTAGTTTTTTTGCTCATAACTTTCTTAATAATGGTCTAAACTGGAATTTTTTTTAATTTTTATTTTTAGATGCTTTTTACAGAAATAACTAAAAAGAAATTATCTATTTTTTATTTTGATTTTTGAATTTGAAATTTTAAATCATGCTTTTGAAAATGATCGTATCCTTCGATTTTCGCTTTTTGATAATTTGTAATTTTTAACTTCTATCCGCCCAACAAATTTTCAAAAATCGAAAAAATAGCAATTATGGAAGGCCCGCTACCGGACCGGACTTCAAAGTTGTTATGTGGATAGAAGTTACAAACTACAAATTACGAAAAACAAATTGAATGATACACTCATTTGCAAAAACACGATTTAAAATTTCAAATCCAAAAATCAAAATCAAAAAAATATTTAACATTTTTTTAAATTTTTTTCTGTACAGAACATCAAAAAGAAAACTTTCAATAAAGAAAGTTATGAGCAAAAAAACTAAAAAAAATGTTTTTTTTTTAATTTAATATCTTTTGAAGGACTAATCAAAAAATTTTTAAATTTACCAGGATGGTTCTTTTGATAAGATCTAAAAATATCACAAAATAGTAGGAATAAAAAAAGTCTTTCCAAATCGTCGAAAATGGCATGGAATGCCCCATATGTATGTTAATATCATAAAAGTAAACGTTTTTTAATTATGACGCCAATAAGCAAAAGCAAAAAGAGTTAAGTCTCTAATTTAAATTTCTTAAATTTTTTTTCAGTTGTGATTCATGATATTTTTAATTTAATTGTTAAAACTGTTAGAATTTTGCCAAATTTATAATAAAAATCAATAATTAGCATACAAAAAGTAATAAAGTAAAATCAATGTCATTCCAATACGAGTTTCTAATATAAAATACCATAAAATGAAATAAAATTATTATATATGTATTGACAAGTTTGCATTTAATATAAATTATTTCCTATTTTAATGTTCTGAATAATTAAAATTATATGAATACAACTTTTGTGTGTACGGGAGTATTTTGTTTGATAAGAATAGCATCCAAAAAATGTTTTATTTTTTTTAATAATCAAAAAAAATGCATTTAATGTACAATGTATCTTCTATTAACAAATTATCTGTATAAAGATGTATGTTTGCTTATCGAAACACCCCAGGAAACAATTTTGGCCGACATGTCTAACATCGGAAAAAATCTGAGACTTTACCAGACAATCAGCCGAGTTGCCTAAAATTCCCTTAGACATTTGGCGGAGTAGTAGGCAGTTTTCTGGTACGACGTTTCTGCACATTGTCTGAAATATTATCCGATTAATATCAGAATAGTCTGCACATTATCCGAAGGCAATTTAATTTCCTTTAAGATATTTAACAGAGTAGTCTGCACATTTTCTGATCTACGTCTTACGACTTTTAGCAGTCACTTCTGCACATTGTCTGATTTTAATTTTCGTTACAATTCTCATTTATCTGTTGAGTTTATACGCACAAATATTTGAGTTTTTAAACTTATAAAATATGGGTAAATGTTTTCTGATAGGCTGTCATGAGCGGTAAAACAATGCATGGAGAATTTTAAACGACATATCTGATAAATTTCTTATTTTAGGTGCGACTTTTCTCCGACATTAATACGACAGAATGTAAAAAGTATCAGTTAAATCGGAACGCTTTCTGATATTTTGTCAGACATTTTTCCGACATTGTTCATACATGTCGAAAATTCCTTTGAATTTCCCTCGAAAATTCTTCAGAATTCGTACAGAGTTCTCTTAGACATTTCGCCATAGTTTTTAGAATTTCCTCAGACAAAGAAGTCCGGTTTCTTGTCAACCACTCATATGATTTACGGTACGTTTTCTGACCGACATCGGATACGAATTCGGCATCTTGTGCAGACTTTCTGACCGATTTCGGACTGAAATCGGCAAAAATTGTTTGCTGGGACGTAACACAAAATCTTGTTATACACGCACAAAAAAATCACATGGTATTGGCGTGGATATATATCCTGCAGGAAATGTCGATAGTTAAATTTTACTGATTCACTATTGTACTACTTACTGACTAATTACATGTGTTTACAAAATTTCGATAAAGTTTTTCGTCCCCTAAAACTAAAAGTTGTTTCTTTAGTTATTTGGGACGCTGAACGCGAATCTCCACTCCGATTTCTTATGACGTTTTTTACTCAAGCGATTAATTTAGAATTTCGTAGAAAAATGCCCTATATTCGTCCAATGCTGGAAGTAGCGTACATGCTTTAATCGACTTAAAGTTTCAACTGCAGCCATTTTTCAAGTCTATTCTTTTGAAATATGTATAAAGAAAATTTGTCGTTCTGAAATATTTCTGAGAAAAACGTGGAACAATTTAATCAAAATGTTGCCATTTTTAGGGTTCCGTACACCAAAAGTGTAAGGGACCCCTATTGTTTTCGCTACGCTGTCCGCCTGTCTGTCCGTCTGTCTGTCCGTCTGTCTGTCACAGGCTATTTTCTCCGGAACCGTAAGAGCTACGGACCTGATATTTTCACAGAATATGTAAAACAACAACAAATATATGAGATTTAAAAATTAAAGGGTGTTCTAAAGCGAGCAACGAAACATGATGAATTATTAATGTAATATACAGACACTTATATATAGACTCTTTAAATGTCCAAAGTTAGTGTTAATTAGTGTAGTCTGTAGAATAGACAACACCAATTAACACTGATATTTAAAGCAATAAAAATTAAAGGGTGTTCTATCAGTTAATGTAACTTTGACTATGCAATTTAGACAATTTGCTGTATCTTGGAAGCCGCCAGAGATAAACTCGTAAAATTAAAAAAAAACGCAAAAAAATAACAAATTCCAAAATTAAAAAAATTTCAAAACGAAAAATCGCCAAAATGAAAAAAGCGCTTAAAGGAAAAAACACCATAATTTAAAAAATCGCTAAAACGCAATAAATCACCAACACTGAAAAGATCGCCAAAAAACTAAAATAACCGTCAAAAACCGAAAAAAGTCGTCAAAACGAAAAAAACACTGAAACATAAAAAATCGCTTAAAATAAAAATATCATCAAAATCAAAAAAAAAATCATAAAAAAATGGAAAAAAATCACCAAAACGAAAAAAGCGCCAAAACAAACAAAAAAACGTCAAAACTAAAAAAAGTCGCCAAAAACCGAAAAAATTCCCAAAACCGAAAAAAGCGCCAAAACTTAAATAAATCGCTAAAACTAAAATAATCGTCAAAAAAGCGAAAAAAAATGTTAAAACAAAAACACGACCAGACCAAGAAAAGGCCAAAACTGAAAAAATCGGCAAAAAACGAAAAATCGCAACAAAAAAAACGAAAAAATCAGCAAATCAGAAAAAAGCGCCAAAACGAAAAAAATCGCCAAAACAACGAAAAAAATATTAAAAAATAAAATAAAAACCAAAGTTAAATAAAAAAGCTAAACGGAAAAATTGCCAAAATGAAAAAAGGACAAAAACGAAAAGGGATATATGTGTATTCGTACGGAACCCGTCGTGTGCGAGCCAAAGTCTCACTTTACTTAAATTTTCACTTTCATTTCAAAGTCTGGATTTTGATTTTGTTACGGCTACATAAAAGTTTCTTCTGCATATAATCAAGAATTTTTTTAAATAATAAAATATTTTTAAGTAAGTTCCTTATGGCATGCATGGCTTTCAATAACCAAAATCAATGCTGGGGGGCAATACAAAAATTTTTTGAAAATGAAAAAATACTGGCCGCGCATGCTGGTTACAAATACTGGTAACAACTACATAGCGTAATGGTGTTGCCACTGCGGGTTTTTTTAGGTTTTCAGTACTGCCGTAATTTTTCGGAGAACTCCTGGGATTTTGGGATATTTGGCCTAGTTTCCGGGATTCTCCAATATGGTTTGTGTCCTTGCTAAAATGTTTGTGACTTGGATAAGTGGTTCGTGATAGTTGAAAATGTGTATGCTAGCTATCTCTACTAATATTATAAATGTGAAAGTAAATTTGTTTGTTTGTCTGTTTGTTACGCTTTAACGGCTAAGCCAGAGAACCGATTTCGATTAAATTTGGAACATAGGTAGATCAAAGGCTAGAAGGACACACAGCTTGTATGTTTTTTAAAAACTAGGAATACGAGGGAAGGTGTGGGGTAATTTCTCCTTCTCAGAAACTATCCAACCGATTTAGATGAAATTCAAAACGTAGATAGATCTGAGAAGACATAAGTTTATAAATTTTTTCAAAAATAAGAGCACGAGGGCAATTTCTGCCTCTCTGAAACTATTTTAATGATACTTAAAACATTATTATATCTGAGTCTGGAAAGACACACACGCTATATATTTTTTCAAAAATAAGCCTGCTAAGGGCCAATTTCTAGGGTAAGTATAACGTAAGGAACTAAGTTCCAACACGGTGTCTCACGACGCCGCGCTTTCTTTTTTTCAATTTGGCTATGCTATTACCGAATATATTTACCCAATTGGAAACAAAGTCGAGGCCAAAAAACAAAATTTTAAAATTCAAAGCCAAATATCTTTGGAAATATTAAAGATATTTCAATGAAATAAACTGTATTTATAAACTTTACACCAAGCTTAAATTTATTAAAATCGGATAATATTTATGCATGTTATAAGGCTGGGCTGGCCAGGTTTTTCATGTCATTTTAGACATCCTGTAGCTCAACAACGTGTGTTTCACGACTTGTGGTCCGAATTTCAATATTCTGAAAGCTCAGGTCCTCTTCTCTGATTTTCACCCACATCGTTTTGTAATCGGATCGCAAGTTTCAAAGATATAGATTTACTACCCTTTTTTCAATTGGAACCACTGTTCCCTAGCGGAACTGTAGTTATTAAGAGTTAAGTTATGAATATTACTGTTAATTCATATTTTATTCAAAATATTTTAAGCAATACAGTGTAAAAAACTTGCTTTTATCTTTCTTTATATAATAAAAATCATTATTAAAAAAAAATAATAGTTAGCGTTGCAATCGCAATTAAAATGATTTCAAACAAATTTGTTATCCAAAATTAAACTTAAAATATTTGAGCTTCTTTAATTTTTTCAAGTCATTTATATTTTTGTTTTGCGTTAATGGCAACTTAATGAATTTTGTACTGGCAAATGCACCATTAAAGAAAAAGCTGTATGTCTTAAACCGACAGACATTATAAGGTCAACTGAAATCTAATAACTTAATTCTCTTTTAAAATATATATATATTTTTTTGTATTGTCTAAAAGTTTTCAAACAAAACTTTTGTAATAAAGATGAAAGATAAAAACTTACCTCTTTTATCACGAAATGTTGCTGATGAAGATGAATCGCCGCCAACAATGGAGGTGTTAAAATTATAAATATTTGTACTTAATGAGTTTTTGGTAAATCTAATGCTGCCGTTATTGTTGTTGCTGGCATTATTGGCGTTAATGCTAATGCTATTGGCAGCAAATTCAACACTGACCAATGTTAAGAAGATTAACAATAAAATTGTAAATGATTTCATTCTTAAAGATGTTGTGGAAAAATAATACTCTTTTTTAATGTTTTTTTTTTAATATTCTAAAGATGACACTTTAAGCGGATTTTATTAAAAGATCTTGCTCTTGGAGGCGTTTAGCAAAGACAACCTTGCATTTAACAAGGTTGTTATGATAATAGTAAAATTACAACACTCACAAAAATATATGTGCATATTCATAACACACACTCAAAGAAAAATGCACCGGTTTCTCTGCTTTTCGACTTTTTTTTTTTTTTTTTTTTTTTTTGAATCGTTTTTACATACAATATGACTGTTGCTGGTTTGCGTTAAAGTCAAAAAAAAAAACCTAAAAAAGAAATTGAAATGAGCCTATTTTTGAATAAATTAATTTTTAATTTCTTATGTTCGGTCATTCACATTAAGTTATTCGTGATACACTTCAAATTTCAAACAAGAAATTTGTTATATTTTCTTTGCTCAGCACTCCACACTTTCTAAAAATTCTTTAATTAGTTTTAATTATTTGTTAAAATTGATTTATTACAAAAACATTCAACATTGATTTTTGTATTGAGTATTTTTTTCATCACTTTCAAATCATGAAATGAATTGGAAAAATTCATGCCCACACACATAAACTTGTGTTTGGTGTGTTTCCGAAAGTGCATTGACGTTTGTTGCTAATACGGCCTTGTCCTTCAACAAGTCTCAAATTGCTTTTAACTTAATAATACTCAAGCAAAATCATTCATGTGTTATCAGGTTTAGACATGTTGATGATGCTCAATTTCGAAAAATTATTGTTGTTGTTTTCTTTAAATATAACGGTGTGAAAAATTATAACCACCAGTAAGTACCTGATTTAAAAGTCACCACGTATTTTTTTTAATGATTTTCATATCCCTTAAGCGAAACCATTATAACAGTCTTCCAATATATTTTATTACAACACCGCAAACTTTCCTTCTCTTAAAAATTATCGTTATTTTTCTCACTTTTTCTCTTTATTTTTTTCACTAAAACTTTTGGAGCTCAATTGAAATTTATAAGCTCTTGTTTGGCTCCACCAAAAAGATCATTTTCTAAAACAAGCTTACATTCATTCACCAACTGTCGTTCGTTTCACACTATTAACGCTTGAGCGAGCGCTCGTTTCGTTTTCATTTTAAACTGTTTTCTTAACAAATGCTACGCTATTTGTCTTGTTATCATCTCTCCACATTAAAGACTGAATTTTCAAAATCATTTCGAGACTGGTTTTTTTTCGCACACTGTATATTTTTTGTTTATACACACCACAGTGGCTGGCCAGAAAGAAAGAGCTGGTTTTTATTTTGTTGAGATTTTAAATGTGTTTGATTAAAAATTGCATTCTCTTCACTACTGCATGTTCATAGTTTCTCCTTCGATCTCTCAGATTTTCTCTGCAAGTAGTTTTTACAACTTTCCTTAAATATTCGTTAAATATTTTTTTCTTAAAAAAAATTAATTTGCATGATTCACTCTAACAATGAAGTCGATTTGTTTGTGATGTTAATTAAAAAATGGTTTAAAGTAATACATACTGCAAAATCGTAGACATTAAACAAATATGCATTTGAATATTGCACAGTGGCATAGAAATAAAATATTTTGGAAAACAAAAAATTAATCGTCTAAGAAACTATTTACTGACTTGTTTCATTTGTTCATTAATTAATTAAGGAGTTAATTAATTCATTTAATTTATAATTTTATTAGTTAAAAGAATTAATTCATTTAATCAATTAATAATTAATTAATTCATTCATTTAATTAGTTTAATTAATATATTTTTTTCAATTATCAATTCATTAAATAATTAATCAATTCCTTTAATTTTCGTAGAAATTTTTTGTTTAATATTTTCAGTTGTGAAAATGTGAGTTGCGAGATTTGCAATACAAAAAAAGCTACACCGATTTGGTATAGCAATGTCGCAAAAGAGTTGTAAGAGCAAACTAGTTTATTTTATTGTTAGATTGCAAACAAAAAGCTACAATATTTTGCACTTGCACCTTTGCAAGAGTATTCGCACCAAACACTGAATAGCGCTATTGAATTATAAATACAAAGTGCTTTTTCACCATTTGGAAATAATTTCTCGAAAATGTGACCAGGAGAGATCAGACTTTCTAAAAATAGCCAAGTTTTTAGAAGCATTTTAATTAACTGCATGAAAACTGTATTAGATCTCATTTTTAGGGTTCCGTATACCAAAAGTATAAAGGAAACCTATTGTTTTCGCTACGCTGTCCTTCTGTCTGTCTGTATGTTTGTCCGTCACAGGCGGTTTTCTCGGGAACCGTAAGAGCTACGGACCTGAAATGTTCACAGAATGTGTAAAACTTTGGCCGCTACAACAACAAATATATGACAGCTAAAAATTAAAGGGTGTTCTAAAGCGAGCAACGAAACATGTTAAAATACTAATGTAATATAGAGACAATTATATGGATGTGTCTGAAGCTAAAAAGCCTAACTCCACTTTTCGAAATTTTCTCAATTTGGCTATAACTTTTTGTCTGTTAAATATCATAAAAATGTATAGTAACAATAAAAATTAACAAAAATAATTAAAATCAATTTTTCAAGCACTACTGATTTACTCTACTTTTTATTTTGTGGAGTTAGGCCTTTTAGCTTCTGACACATCCATATATAGACACTTTAAATTTTCAAAGTTAGTATTAATCGGTGTAGTCTGTACAATAGGCTACACCAATTAACACTAATATTAAAATTAAAGGGTGTTCTCTCAGTTAATGTAATTTTGCCTATGCCTTGGAAACCGTAAAAGGCAAACTTTTGAAATTTAAAAAAAAAACGCTAAAACTAAAAAAATTCCAAAACTAAAAAAAATTTCAAAACGAAAAATCGCGAGAATGAAAAAAAGCGCTTAAAGGAAAAAAAGCACCAAAATAAAAAAACCTAAAACGCTAAAAATTATTAAAACTAAAAAACGCCAACAACCGAAAAAGGTCGTCAAAACAAAAAGGCTCTAAAACCTAAAAAATCGCTAAAACTAAATATATCGTCAAAAACTGAAAAGAAAATCGCCAAAATAAAAAAAAAATCACAAAAATTAAAAAACCCCCCAAAACTCAAATAAATCGCTAAAACTAATAATATCGTCAAAAAGCGAAAACAAATGTTAAAACAAAAAACAAACGCCAAAACCAAAAAATCACTAAACAAAAAAAAATCAAAAATGAACAATCGCACGAAAAAATCATCAAAACAAACGCCAAGACAACGAAAAGCTGTTGTGGCTGTTGAAGCTGTTGTGGCTGCAGTGGTGAGCGCGTGGACTATCATGCAAGTGGCGCGAGTTTAAATCTTGGCTGGGGCAGCCAACTACAACACAAAGTTTTCTGTTGTTTCAGCTTGATATAACTATAATTCTTAGTGTTGTTTCAATATCAAATTCACGTGGTTTCAACTTAAAATGACTTTGATTCGACATAGTTCTTCGTGTTGTTCTAATATCAAATTCACGTTGTTTCAACTCGAATTAACTTTGATTCAACATGATTCTTCGTATTATTTCAGTATTAACTTCATTTTGATTTTACTGTACTGCAGTATTAAATCAACATGAAATATAGTTAATTCAAAAGGCTAAATCTTCCTTCAATATTATTGTAAATCATGTTGAATTGACATGAAACGCCTACGAAGCGAAATCACTACCGAAAAATTTTTAATTAACCTGGTTTTCGACGATTTTACATTGAAATTGTTCTGTGTGTTTTCTTTATCTGCTTATAAATTATATACCAAGTTTAAATTTATCAAAATCGGATAATATTCGTAAAAGTAATGAGGCCGATAAAGTTTTTCATGCCCGAGGTAGTCAACTTTGAGACCCTGCAGCTCAACTTGTGTTTCAATTGGGCTGTTCAAGTTTCGTAAAGCTTCTGAAAGCTCATGTCATCTTTATGATTTTTACATACATCGTTTTATAATCGGATCACACGTTTGAAAGATACAGATGTATTACCATTATTTTCTAATTGGAACCACTGTGCGCTGTTGTTTTGTAAAAAATGTATTTATTTTTTTTAATGTGAATTCAAATTGATTATTACGCTAAGGTTCGTAACGTTATATTCAAAAAGAATTGGGCATGAATAATATTCCAAGAAACAAGGGAAAAATTAACATCAATTTGATTTTTCAATGTACACAGCAGAACAGAGTAGCGCCACTTTCGGAAGCCGCTACACTTCAATCGTCAGTGCTCACGTGTATTTTGCTTATCACCACTTGTCAGGTGACTCTGTTGAATGTGATTTTAATTCTTATATATACAACTTTTTTCGTGAGAATTTAATACGAGAATTAAATCACTCTCAAGCTGATATTAACTACACTTTTCCTAGCGTTGCCATCGGTTTATTTTTTCTTCATTCCCATTTTTCTGATTTTTGTTCTACTCAAGACAAACTTTTTTTTTGTTAATTTTACCTTTAAAAAATTCATTATTTGACATATTGTCATGTTGTTAAATTTACCATGAATTAAATTAAATTCGTTGCTGTTTCCACAATGCAAATAAGCGACTTGAGTAAAAAATTTGTATGGAAATCGCTAAAAAAAAACTTCTTTTTCGGCGTTCTAACGAGTGATTTTTTTGCTATTATCTTTTTGGCAACACTAGTTTTGACAGCTCACGCACGTTTTGTATCTTGTGTCACTGTCAAACATCTTCAGTTTGGTCTATAATTTAATCATGAATCGTCTTACAAACGAACAACGCTTGCAAATTATTGAATTTTATTACCAAAATGCGTGCTCTGTTAAGAAAGTTCATCGAGCGCTTTCTGGTTGAATTTCTGGTTGAATGGATACGTGAAGAAGCAAAACTGCCGTATTTGGAGTGAAGAGCAGCCAGAAGCATTGCAAGAGCTACCAATGCATCCACAAAAAACAACCGTTTGGTGCGGATTATGGGCTGGCGGCATCATTGGGCCGTATTTCTTCAAAGATGATGCGAATCACAACGTTACTGTGAATGGTGAGCGCTACCGTGCGATGATAACAAACTTTTTTCTGCCCAAAATGGAAGAGCTTGACTTGCATGACATGTGGTTTCAACAAGACGGTGCCACATGCCACACAGCACGCGAAACAATGGACCAATTGAGAGGCGAGTTCGGTGAACAGTTTATTTCACACTTGGGACCAGTCAATTGGCCGCCCAGATCGTGCGATTTAATGCCTCTAGACTATTTTTTGTGGGGCTATGTTAAGGCTAATGTCTATAGCGACAAGCCCGCTTCGATTGACGCACTGGAAGCCAACATTGCCAACATTATTCGTGAGATACCGGCCGAAATGTTGGAAAGAGTATGCCAAAATTGGACTAAGCGGATGGACCATTTGAGGCGCAGCCGCGGCCAACATTTGCATGAAATAATCTTCAAACATTAAATTATATCGACCCAACTATCGATCCAAATAAATATTTCATGCATTTTCTGAATTTTATGTGTTTCTTTTTTTTTACTTTCCGATAGTTCTTATAAAATCACCCATTATAATGATTTTTCTTCAAGGAAAAATGATGAAAAATTGCCAATTTTCGCAACTTGTTTCGTTTTATGCGAATTTAAACGCAAAACTGTGTTTTGATGTAAATTTAAATTAATAAATAATTAGAAGAGTATTAGTTGATAAATGTCCTTCAATATGCCGATACGCATATTGAAGTTGAGTTCAAGTTTAAATTAAATCGGAATCGGTATCGCCGATATTTCTTTTTGAGTGTCGGTATCAGTATCGTATCGGCAAAAATGCGTATCGTTACCCCTCCCTACTTTAAATACTTTTTTCTCTATACTAGTTTCTTTTGCTCTATTTAAAAAAAATATATCATCATTAACCTTGACCGATAATAAACAAATAGAATTTTGATTACAAAAGCATTCCAGTGATGCCTTTATTTAAATATTTATTCTCAAATGAAGGTCATACTAGTCTAGTATGAATCTGTTTTGCAGGTTTGTAAACAACATTTTACTAGACTCTTAAATATGCAAACATGCACATCATACAAATTTACACACATTATTAGAATCGCAATCCACAACATATGTACAATGTATGAATATTGCAGAAATTGTGCACATTTTAATTATATAAACCATTTTACACGATTCTTTAGCATTCGACAAGATTTAAATGCAAAACAGTTCTCCCTTCGCAAGTGTGGTTTTATTGTACCAAAACGATTGCAAAACAAAATAATAAAACCAGTAGAGTCAATTCAACACAAATACATATATATCATATACATGTATCTACATTTACCTATGTAATATATTACTAAAACCGCAGAAAGGCATGAAAGGCATCGAGCACAATAAAATCACTTAATTTAGTGTGATTATTAGGGTAAGACTCGTAACGTTATATTCAGAAAGAATCATACATAATCGTTGATCATTCCAAGGAGCAAGGAAAAATATACATCAATTTAATCTTCAACATATTCAGCAAAACAGAACAATGTTGTTTTCTGAAGCCGCCACGCTTTCCATCGTCAGTGCTCGTGTGTCTTCTGCTTTCACCACTACATATATACATATCAGACATTCCACGCCAAATCGGACGGTTTGAAACAAAATTTTTTGATTGCCCAAATTTTGTGAAATTTTTAGTACCCCTGAATAGTCTTCATGGTAATTTTTGATATTTCTTTAATTACTCGTTTGAAAGATATTAAATCTTAAAAAAAATCACTTTCCTTTAGGATTTTGCTCATAACTTTCTTAATAATGGTCCAAATTGGAAAGAAAAAAATTTTTTTTAATAGTTTTCCAGAAAATAAAATCCACACAAAAACATAAATGTGTAAATTGGCCTTATTTCATATTTCATATCCAAAAATTTCGGCCGTAAAAAGTACTGAGATCAAAATAAGGATAAAGTTTTTGATAGGTACAATACCATCTCATTTCTAGGCAACCTGTAAGCTTACGACATCCCGCGCATAAAATTTAACTTTTCTGTGCATGTGTCGCCGATGACGTCACTAACTGTGTCCCTATTGGTTAATAATTTTGAGCTGTTGCAGGGCTGCCACAAAATTGCATACATTTGTTCCAATCAAATTATACTGGCTTAAGCCCTTATGACACTACATTTTTTCTTCATTTTACAAATTTTGGAGAACAGTGCAAATAGAATATAATTGGAAACTTTACCAGGTGCAAACAGTTCAGCTATATTAAGATAAATAACAAATTGTCAAAGCTTTTACTAATGTTATCGATAAAAAAAATGGGGCACGTCAAAAAAAATGTAACAATTTTCAACTTAAAATTGACGTTTCAAGCTTGAAACATTAAAGTGTTGCCAAGTTAGCGGTTTATTTATGAATTCAGCGTCTTAGCACCTCTTTTTTCAACTTTTTTTTTTCTTTTGTCGTTTTATTATAAATAAAAAGTAGGCAGCACTTAAAGAAGCCATTACGTTTTGTTTACATTTTGTAAAGTTGTTTCTTTCTATCATTTGCTATTTCTTTCTTTCAATCCTATAGTCTGCTTCTACACAGAGTAATTTTTCTTGAAGCAACTTTTATTTTCTAGTGAGAAAGAGCGAGAGAGGAATACATTAAACATATTCTTTTCGCACAAGAAAATAAAAGTTGCTTCAAGAAAAACTGCTCTGTGTAAAAGCAGACATAGCAAAACAATGCAAGAAAAATGTAGTGTCATAAGGGTTTTAGGGACACATTGACTCGGCAACCTTTTGAAAAGCAGATCTAACGGGAAATAATGCGCAAGTCGTAATCTTGTATTCTATTATTCTTGAGTAAATATCGCCAAGAATAGTGAGTGGCTACATCACGTTTGTTATACGTGTATTTGTCAAAGTTAAGTTGTAAATAAACAGTGTTACGGGTGGTTCAAATTTCAACAGTCTTAAAGCTTAGGTCCTTCTCTATGATTTTTTCATACATCGTTTTGTAATCGGATCGCAAGTTTAAAAGATACAGATTTATTACCCTTTTTTCAATTGAATTTTTGGTAATAAACAAAAAAAACTGAAAAAACACAAATTTTTCGAATAATAAATTAATTTCATATTCGTGTTTATCGACCTCAAATTAGCTTAGTAAACATTTTTATTTTTTAAGTCATGACAAAAATTTAGGAATTCGTAAAATGGCATTTTAAATTTATCTCATGTTCTTTTTTTAATCTGACTTCTTATGTTTGAGAATAGTGGATATTTCGAGTATAACGAGTTACAACAACAAAAAAAAATTTTATGTGATTATCCTGATGAAAAGGGACCTTATCTGCCGGAGGTCGAAACAGGTCGATACCAACTATATTCTCAAAATCGACAATATAAACAGAAACAGCTATTTTTGGCTGTACTGAAAATTCTTGGTGGGAAGATTAGTTATGTCCCTTTTAATTAGGATTATCACATGATATTTCACAAATTACTCGATTTTATCGTACATACCCAGCAAAAACTTTTGTCATTTTAGTAATCGGTAGTACTTTATTAATGGGTTACAAAGTAATGAGTGGCATTTATTTATCTTATTACTATGCTTCAAATTAGAACAAATACTTAGTTTTTCAAAAAATTAGCACGTATTTTTATCATTATCTGAAAATATTTACAATTTGTTGATATGTATTAATAATATAGGATGGAAACCACTTTTTTAGTCAACATGTGTTTGTATATGAAAACTAATTTTTTTCGCTTAAACTTATAAGTGAACAATAGCTGAGTGGATAAAGTTCTTGTGTTCATATCTGAACCAGCATAGGTTCGTATCCCAGTTGGGTAAAAAAAATAAAAATAAAAAATAAAATAAAATTGAAAAAATATAAATAAAACATAATGCGTATACATTTTCTTTCAAATTTATTTGTTTATTTGACTACTTATTTTCAAGTTTCAAGTAAGCCAAATAATAACTAGTTAATTGCTGTGACAACGTAAATACATTTGTAATGGGTACCCCTTATTTTTTGGACTTGTCAAACAAAAATAAGTAGTTATCGAGTCAAATTGTAAGTAGTTACGACATATATCCTCATATACTTTTTTCCCTATATATATATATATATATATATATATATATATATATATATATATATATATATATATATATATATATATATATATATGTATGTATATATATATATATATATATATATATATATATATATATATATATATATATATATATATATATATATATATATATATATATATATATATATATATATATATATATATATATATATATATACATATATATATATATATATATATATATATATATATATATATATATATATATATATATATATATATATATATATATATATATATATATATATATATATATATATATATATATATATATATATATATATATATATATATATATACATATATATATATATATATATATATATATATATATATATATATATATATATATATATATATATATATATATATATATATATATATATATATATATATATATATATATATATATATATATATATATATATATATATATATATATATATATATATATATATATATATATATATATATATAAACTCCCATTGGAGCATAGGGCGCCAACAAAATTAAATTACTCATATGATCGAAAACAAAATTTTCTAAGAAATTTTGAGTAAATGAAAATTTTAATTTCAGTAATTGAATGTACAATTTTCGTCGTTGGTTGAACTTCAACAATACAATTAATTGAATTTGGCGTTTTCGTAATTAAAATCGTATTTTAGTTTTTTTCTGTATACACTCCATCAAAAATCAAAACAAGTTTCAATTAATTTCGGAATTGAATCAATTGCTCGTGTGATCAAATACAAATTTTTCTAGTAATTTTTAAAAATTTTGAGTAATTGAAAATTTTAATTTTAGTGATTGGATATACAATTTTCGCCGTAGGTTGAACTTCAACAACGAAATTAATTGTATGTGAAGTCGACAAGTCGATGTCGTTCTCTTATTTATATTGAAAACAAAAACAAATTTAAATTTATTATTACTGTTTTCAATATAAATAAGAGAACGACATCGACTTGTCGACATCGTGGGACAGGCCCTTAGTTTTTTCTGTGTAGTGCTGACCCTAATGTACATACATACATATATTTACCTTAATATAGAAACGCCTTAACTCATTATTATTTCAAATAGGCGTTTTTGAATTTTTCAATAGATTGGAAGTTCATCTATCGAAATATGCAAAACAACTCGATTAGAAAAAAATAATGAGTTAGGGCGTTGCTATATTAAGGTAGCGATATATGTATATGTAGCCCAATTGATAAAAAAAAGAAATGTTTTTATTGCAAGATTAATTTATTTAATTATATAAATTTGATTTTTCATTGAACAATATTTATTTCTTATAACTTTCGTTAACCGCCATTAAAGCACGCTGCTCTTATACCAATTTGTTTATATTTATTTGACCACTTACACCATCAGACAGTTGTAAAACTTTGAATCCTCTCTCTAAGTCCCGCGTTTGGCTTCCTTTGATTCTTTTCTGTTTATCATTCAATACTATTTCAGCTAGTTTCTCAAACGTAAAATCAGTAGGAATACCACCAATTACATATTTTGCGTATATAAGAAATTTTTCCATGTCGAAGATTTTCTTCATTTCAGAATACTGCTTATAAATTTTGCCAACAATAGAGTGGGCATACTTTCTATTCTTGAGATACTTGGTAGCAGCTAACGCGGCTATACATGCAACTGCGCAATCACTATGCGGGAGGTATTGGCCATCAATTTGACAGCTTTGTATCAAGATAATAGTTGTTATTGCCAACTGCTTTGCATTAGGCTTTTCTACTTTTTTATTAATATCCATGGTCAATCTGACTATATCCTCCTTAGAGAATATAGCTGCAGCAATTGGAGTAAAAAATGATACATCTCTATTTAAACCCTGCTCTATAATTCCTGATAAGGTCTCAATAGCTAGAAGACTAGCTTGGTTTATAGTCAATAACATATTATTGCCTTGAACTTTAGGTGGTTTTGTTGGAGGTGGCCGGCTATTGAATGTACGGACCCATACTATATTTATTACTTTTTTTTTTTGCTCCAACTTCTTCTACAAAGTGCAACTTCCAGGTTTTATCCTCAGCTAACTTCTTGATACGTCTAGCCTCGGGCCCAATTTTATATATAACTAGTGCTGAAAAAGCATGAACATTCGAAGCTTTTTCCCAATCAAGCTTCTCGCCAAAGTCTGGGAAAATTTTCTTAAATTCTGCTCTTAAATCATTAAAGTTGAACTGTGAATGTCCATACATTTCAGCAACATCCTTACATGAATATCCTTCGATAACTATATCAGATGCAACCCCAAATTCAGTTTTCTCCTCAGGTCGATGATCAGAAACAGCCGTTAGACGTTGCAATTGTTGATACATTTCCTTTATTAACTTCTATAATAATTTGGTTGATAATATATGTATGTATATGCTATCATAAGCCGCTCTATATTGAAATGCTCAGTTAATTTGCTGATTAATAATTCAAATGTAGACTCAAAGTAAATACTATTGTTATGGTTAGCAAAAAAGTAATAGTGCTCTGGTTGCAAACCAAAAAACACAAAGTGCTAATATCTCCTGATAGCAGATGGTATTTATGACAATATATGTATGCTTTATAGCAGTTTTTTACAATATGTATTTGCTTCAAATTAGTCTTCAGCTTCGATTGATTTAACTTGATAATATGCAAGGTGGATATATAAAATAATATTATACGAGAACTTCGAATGTTTGTAAGGCACTAGTTTTTATTTATAAAATATTTCAGCTTAAATACTCTTAACACTAAAAATCTTTAAGATAATCTAGTACCCATGCGTACCTTTCTTATCAGTTTTCTTTGTTCTCTATTAGTGACAATAATACGCGTGAGCTTGTGTAGTGTTACAGTAATTTCAGGGTAATTAACTCGACTAAATTCACCGAATTTTATGGTAATTATGAGTGAAGGTAGTACCCCTGCGTATAACTAACTATCTGCATAATCTACCTCTACGTTTAATTACCTAAAAATCTTGTAAATTTTTGGCGAGGTAATTAAATGGGGATTAGTATATCACTCACTAATTACCACACGCGTATTATGGTCTCTCATAGAGAACAAAGAAAATTGATAAGAAAGGTACGCATGGATACTAGATTAGTGTAAAGATTTTAATTGTTAGTAGTATACGAGTATGTACGTTTAAATCCCATCGTTTACTTTTAAATCCTGTCAAAGGGGTTATTAAATAAATATACATGTGTATTAGGATGGATTATCGGAATTTTGTTCGAATTTCAATTTCGAATAGCAGTAAAACGTCGCAGTTTTTTCGCAGATACATGGGAAAAAACAATGAAAAAAATATTAGAACCTACCTTTAGCCCTCTAAAGCAGCATTAAGATTTTGAAAATGAAATCAAATAGATCAATTTGTGGCGCATCCTATGATGCAACATTAAATATATCTTATAGTAATAATGTTCTAACGGCTGATTCTGGTACAAGGTACCAAAAAATATATACGTGTATCAGTGTTGCCAATAAAGAATTTGGATATTACACATGACCGGGTCCCAAATTACACATAAGAAGAAAAATTACACATGATATTTTTTTCCATAATTTTAACTTTGTCTTTCGGTGTATACAAAATAGGTTTTTTAGAATGAAAAAGTCCGTTAAATGAAACCAAAATACCTTAAGCAGTTAGATTTTACTTTTCATCTATGCTTCTATCTTCTAGAATCTATGCTTCTAGAATCTTTACTCAGCGAAGCCGCTTCTCGATATACCCAGAGGGAAAAACTCTTAAGGCAGCGTGAAGGCCGGCTATGCAAACATCCTTACTCAGCGAAACTGCTTTTCGATATACCTGGAGGAAAAACCCCTTAAGCCCCGTAGGAGGCCAGCTATGCAAAAATCTTTACTCAGCGAAGCCGCTTTTCGATATACCTAAAGGAAAAAACCCTTAAGGCCGGCCGAAGGCAGTCTATGCACACATATTTCCTCAGCTCGTTTTACGAAAAATGCTCCCAAAATAAGAAAAATGGCCCTAAATTAAAAAATGAAAAATTGCTCCAAAATGGGAAAAAGTGCCCCAAATAAATAAATAAAAAATGAAAAATGGCCCAACAATTTTTTTGTTTTTTTTAATGAAAAAATTTTGGGCCATTTTTCATTTTTCAGTTTGGGCAATTTTTCATTGGGGCCATTTTTCGTCAAGTAGGAAAAATGGCCACAAACTGAGAAATATTTTATATTGCAGACAACAACAAAAATGTTGGGCCATTTTTCCTATTTTGGGGCCATTTTTCATTTTTTGTTTGGGACCATTTTTTATTTTTTACTTTGGAGCCATTTTTCAGTTTGGGGCCATTTTTCAGTGGGGC
Source organism: Panzeria rudis (assembly GCA_956483635.1). NCBI lineage: Eukaryota > Metazoa > Arthropoda > Insecta > Diptera > Tachinidae > Panzeria > Panzeria rudis. Next base: position 152,737,268 of record OY101448.1, on the reverse strand, counting down.
TATTTTTCAAGGAGCCCATAAATCAGTATTTCGGGTGGCCACTTAACCATCCGATTTTCACTTAATTTCTATGGGACCAAGCCGCATGCATACAGTTTCAAATAATTTTTTTTTTCAAAGCCGGTCCCAAAATTGTGAAGTTGTACGATAATCAATATTTAGGACAGCCAAATTTCCCGTTCGATTAAAAAAGGGCCTAAAATGGGTTCCAGATGTAAGCTTTCAAAACGCCGATACATGTATGTATTTTTTTGGTTGCCTCTAACAGAATCAGTCGTTAGAACCATGTTATTTAAAAACAAAATTGATTTTGCTGTACAGTGTAAATATTCACAATTTATGCAAAAATTAGATGACTTCACTTTATTCATTTAATTTACAAAAGGCGTATCTACATCTAAAAAATTTTTAAGAATTTTTAAGTTTGAAATAAAAAAACTTAATAAAAAAATATAAAAACAGCTTATGTATAGTTTTAGAACTACAAGAATCGTAGGAAAGGATCCAGGCTATATATTTCATATATGAAATATGTAGGCTGAATCCTTTCCAATATTATGCCAATAAAAATTAAATATAATTGGTACGAAAAATATACGGCCCTGTTCTGTAAATTTTTCGTTTTCAGAACGAATTAAAATTTTTGGTGTTCTCTAAACCGAATTCACATGTTTTTATTCGTTTTAAAATCGAGTAAACAAACCTACTCGAAAGTAAATCGAATGCCGATTTTCCTTGAAAATTTCTTTCCGAATGGTAAAAAAAGCACTTCGTACTTAAACTTCAATGTGTGTTTTATTTATTTGGACTGAAAGATATTTGTTTTTATAAAAAAATTCTTCTAAAAAAATAACTTTACAAAATACTATAAACATGAATCATATATATTGCAAACCTGATCAAAAATATATTTGATGAAATAAAACAAATTTTCCTTTATTATTTATATTTTTTGGTTATTTTTCTCCTGTATCTGCATATGACATGCTTTATGATGTTTTTAGATATTTTTAACATATAAAACTTTTATTTGTACTCAACTTCTATTGAAGTAAATCGAACAATTTACGGAACACCAAATTAAAAATTATTCGGTTTTGAAAAATAACTCGTTTTAAAATTGACTCGGTTTACAGAACAGAGCGGATATTCTAGGACAAGTAGCAGTTTCAAGAAATGGTTATTTTTTCTCAATATTGCACATATAGAGAGTTCACGCGATAAATCAAAAATTAAAAATGGGATTTAAAAAGAAAGCAATATGTCTTTTGAAAGAGAACACTTTTTCACATAAATTTTGTTCTAAACTTTTTTCTAAATGTCTTTATGTAATGCCAGGTTAGAGTATAAATAAAGGCAACTAAAAAATTTCATTGTCATAGTGTTAAAAAAATCTCTTTAAAATATAAAGGTTTGACATGAAAAAAATGACGTTTCTCATTAAAAAAAAATTTATTTTATTTTCACATTGTATTGGTGTGATTTTTAGAGAATGCATCTGTGTAAAAATATTTTTAAAATCATGGTCCATTCATGGTCAAATTCATGTTTATATGAAAAGTATAATTGTAGACTATATTTTCTGCATTTTAATATTTCAAAGGCGTAAAAGTTATAGAGATCCCCAATATTCTCCATATCTATTATGTACACAATAAATAACAGAATGTCTACATTTACATCCAAGTTTAACTTTTTCTGATTTTTTGCGATATTGCATTTTATTTAAGTTTTGCACTTTATAGATTTTATATATTTTCCAATTTTGGTAGTATATTATAGGGTGGGTGTTTCGAAACAAGTTGCAGCAATCACCTTCTAGAATGAATGATATATCAATGACGTTTCTAAAAAAGGAAAAAAAATTTTTGCCACGCTTTAAAATACTGCACTTTTATTTTTTATATATAGCGCCGCCATTTGATGAATGAAGTCCGATTTCATCATATTGCATATCGTTGTTTATGGCTTGACTGTGGCTTAATTTTTGGTTCTGGTGGCTTTTTAATCCGACATCGCATGCTGGGCGCCACTTATGTTATCTCGGATCCTTCCTTTCTAATGTCCAATTTCTTGCACGTGACAAGAAAGCCCTTCTAAAACTTTGTATGTCTAGCTTTTAATATATTCCGTTTATGCCACGCCCACAAAATTAAGCCCATTTTTCCTTTTCACCTACGCATTATATGACCATTTTCGCTCCCATTTCCACCAGTGAAAGGACAACTACTTTAAAGACAATTTGCACAAAAGTTTTCCACAGTGGAGTAACAAAAAATAGCAACCAAAAAATATTTTTTATAAATTTTTTATTTTTCTGTTTTTTTAATAAATTTCTTCGGATGGCTATGATATCTTTATGTATTTGATATCTATAGAAAATTACCTTTTCGTTGGTACTAATCTTTCTTATCAAAAGATAGCGGTTGATTTATCGCGCGGAAGTGAGATCTTCGCGCAATGACGAGCCTATGTAAAAATCATTTGAAATGATTCAAATTGGACCCGATTCCGGATCAGAAGTTCAGGATCTTATTGACATCTTTTGAATCTCATTTTTTACTGGATTGTTCCCGAAAAACAACTTTTTTGCGAACAGCACGTTCTTCATTAAGAGCACATCCATTTGTGGTCAGTACGCCAGTGAATCGCACTACACATTACAGAGAATTGCTTTTCTAACCGAACAGTTCGTGTGTGATGTGAAATAAACTTCGTCCAGTAGTCTTTCCATTCACTTTCAATGTTGGAAGTTTCATATTAAAAGTCCATAAACAATACTTCCTCCTCAGTCCTCCTTCACACACATAGTATATAAATACAGCCATCTAAAAATCCAGCCGAAAAAAAATGCTTTCGAATTGTAATGACATACATACACATATTGCAAATTAGTATCGGAAGGGATGACTGTGTAAATTCATTTGAAAGATCAACTTATTTCGTAAAATTTATTTGAAGCAATACTTGAATGTCTTGGCAGATGCAACACAACATGGTTGTCTCGATGACCGTCCTACCGTTCAGCTTCGATGAGTTTTATAAGATTTTGAGAAAAGCAATTGCAACAACTATTTGTAAATGCAATTTGCATAAATATGTGCATTTGCATGTAAAAATAATGAAAACCTGATACAACACCAACATCTCGGGCAAGTTTCTTTAATTCCATCAAATAGAATACAGTAGACGTCGCAAAAAAAAGCATTTAAAGCGGGTGCTACACACATCAATATTCAGCTTCAATATATGTACGAGTATGTGTTTATGTGCGTTTGCTTACAAAAAATAGTTACACATATACATACGTAGGGGAAGTATTGAAGAATATTAAAATACTTTTGATTTTCATAACAAATGCATACAAACATATTGAAGCTATATTGAAGCTGAATATTGACTCGTCTGTCGCCCGCTTTACAAACATGAAGAGTTACCAAATAATGAAATTCAAAACAATTGTAGTTGATAAATGACCTCAGTTCAAAGATGCGTAAAATGAAACTGATACTGATGAATGAATTTTTATCGCCGACATGCAACTCTGTCTTAATGTTTGTTTGTAAAAGAGTTAGAAAACTTTAAAACAAATCAAAAAAAAAAAACAATAAAAATACTGAATGAAAACAATGAAAGGAAATAGTTCATACTGGCGCAGTGTGCATATTAATTCAGCAAACAATAGAAATCAATAATTTTTTTCTGGTATTCAAACAAATTGTACAGACGTGTTGATAAATCTAGTTGCGAAATGGCCGATGGAATTTAACGAATTGAAATACAAGATGAATCTCTAATCTATCGAAATATGCAAAAAACTCCACTAGAAATAATTAGTTTGGGCCTTTCTATATTAATTTAACGATATAATCAGGGAGTATACTGAAGTGCGAACTATACATACCTCCTAGTGGTGACAACTCGAAGAAGGTAAGTTTATGACTAGCTAGGAATAATAAACTCGGGCTATAAATATTGAATTGAATAAGAAAATGATCTGGTCCAATGACCGGCACTGCCACAGGCTACATTCGTAAATTCAGTAATTGTGAAAAATCAAAGTCCTGCGCTCAAAAACCATAATTTAGCAATATTTTTCTTCGTCAAAAGTTGTCTTACTCAAACAATTGACAGTGCTGCCACAGATTTCTGCAACTACGGCAGCATTTTTATTAGTCTTGCAAAAGTTTGCACACCGGTTGCACAAATTTACTGCATTTACGAATTCACCCACACCTAGCGAGTATTTAATGAGATATATCTCTCAATTTACTCAAACTCTGTTTGACTCTCCTAATGGGAGGCAACATAGAGGATGGAAAACTCCGCCTAACATCATCCGAATACAGAAGATCAAATTGGAAGACCCGAATTCTACTGATATATACACAAAAAAAAATACACTCACAGAGAATGTGTACCATTGTCTCGTCCTCTTGCAAGCATGAACGACAGTAGCGTGAACGACTCAGTGAATTACTCTGTAATTCGATTCGAAAACAAAACTGTTCGAATTTTTATCTTATTTGTATTGTAGTTCGAAAGCATTTTCTTTCGGTTAGAAATAAAGAGTAACCCCCAGGCTGGTTACTCTTACATAAAAGATAGTTTATTGTATATCGGAAAAGATAGGTATATTCGGGCTTTTAATGCCCTTTCTTACCTTTCCATAATGGATAGTTCAGTCTAATGACCAGAAAAAAATAGTAACTAGTCGTTGATCATTCCACTTGAAATCCAGGATACTATCGCATAAAATGGTTACATCAATAATTTGGGCTGCCTTGCATCCGAAGAAGCCAGCCGAACCTTCTTTGAGATCGAAATTTCATCTCACCCGATTAGTGGCAGTCGACCAATTTACGCCACAAAAAGGCACCAAGGTGACCACTTTGGACAGGTATTCCTATTGATAGCTTCTGCAGTGAGTCGATGCACTCTACAGCAAGCTTAGAACGGAATTACCATGAAAGGAGGGACTTTATGGTTGCCTGACAATCGGAAAAGATAGCTATACTCGCACCTTTAATACCCTTAATTAAATTAATGTGAACACACTTGGTGAACACCAGTATTTCTGCTTGAAATACCGTAGGCAATTTTCCCATGGGAACAGAAATTTTCAAGTTGGTTCCAAAGACGTCAGCGCCAACTCCATCTTCGGTTTTAGATATATCTGTATACCATCGTAAACTTATGGAATCAATGTCCAAGGTTTGACATGACCTCATTACGCCTGTAGTAACAATCAACCTTATTACGGTTGTCGTAGTCGTGACGAAATCGATAAAATGTGGCAACGCTCGCTATATATTTTACATTGGAGTCGTTTAATTTCGACTACGACTACGACAACCGTAATAAAGGCCAATACCTTGCAGAGATTGGTAGTCGCTACAGCCTCCAGAGATTTCTGCCAACACATAATCGCACCGTACGTAGTGATTGGCCTGAAAATCATTGTATAGATCCATAACTATTTTTGGGCTCATACCCCAGGTGCAGGCGGCACAACTATTCACATCACAGATAGCCCTAGTGGATTTCTGTGCTACGCATTCAATATGTCGATTGCATGTCAACCTAGTAAGGTTAATCTCTGAAATAGTTCTAATTCGAAAATTTTATCAGAGTCGATGCAAATCACACAAACAAGTAAGAAGCTGAGACCATCTTTCGTCCAGCATAAGGATAGCATTTTACCGGAGGGGACACGAAAATTTGCATAACGACTTCCTGAAATGGGGCGAAGAAGTTAGTATCTTGTATTGATATCAGTCAGAAAAGCGTCCTGGTACGACGACTCGAAGTTGACGTTGACCACGCGGAAACGTGAGGAACTGCGATATAAGAGCAATAATAAATCAGATATCAAAGCAGCTCGACAGATTGGCACAACCACGACCCCGAAAATGAAAGGTCTAGGAAAGAGCTTTAATGGCAAGATCTTTGGAACCTTTGACATGGTTCAACTGGGAAAAGCCTCGTACAGATTTCGTGCAATGGACAATCTTCACAGGTGGTTAGCCTAATCTTAACAATGAAGAGAAACAAGTTAAAGTTCTGCGGTGATGACTGGGAGCTAACTCGGATCACGCGGAAACTTAAGGAATAGAAAGGGATGGATAGCGATTTCGATCACTCTAAATCGTAAAGAGGAAAGAAGAACCGATGGCTCTGGAATCATGAGCACTGTCCCGGGAACTGAAATGGCAATCCGCACCAAAATATAAATGTGAAAATAAAGCAAAGCTCCTATCCAAAAATTTCGGCCGTAAAAAGTACTGAGATCAAAATAAGGACCAAGTTATTGATGGGTACAATACCATCTCATTTCTAGGCAACCTATTAGCTTGGGAATATTTGTTTTTTTATTTTTATTTTTATTTTTTTAAGAGAAGTAACGCAATCAGGCAATTAATCAGGTATGTGATGGAAATTGATTCCGAAAACGAAGCAATTTCGAAAGGTGTCTTTTAATAATATTTCTTTGTTAAAAACAATTTTATCACATATATTATAAAAATATTTCTTTTTTACAAAAGAGTTGTGTCACAAAAATTATAAAAATTTGATGAAAAGTGCTTGAAAAGGGACTTTCAAAAGTGCTTCAATCACATACCTGAATGTCTACCAGTTAATTAATTAATGTGTTATCTTCTTTGGGGAAAGAGATAGTGTAGAGAGAACAGGTGGTGAAGTGGGAGATATAGAAAGCTTAATTCATTTACAACCCTGCTATTGCGCGTTTTTTGTAGAGCAGTGTTGCAAGCCCCTTCTAGTGTCAAGTAGAGGCATTAAGTTGTTTAAGCTGTTTAGCCATTTTATTAATTATTTTACTTCGCCGACGGTTCTGTTACAATACCGACAAAGGAGGGTGCTGTGAAGTGCATTAGGATATGTAAGTATTAATCGCTGCCGGTACCGCCAAGGTGAACAGTGCTATGCCTTCATCACTTTAACAGCCCAACCACAACCAACACAATAACATACCAATGCACATGAGAAAAATGCATGATGTTGGCTTGCCTGAAACTAGTCTTGAACTCAAGATCTCAGGGTTTGTAGTCAAACGCGCTAACCACTCAGTCAACAGCACCCTTTGCCTTTCTAATATGGAAAAGGATTAATGAAAAATGCCAAGCTTACAGGTTGCTTAGAAATGAGATGATATCGTACCCATCAAGAGCCTGGTCCTTATTTTGATCTGATTACTTTTTACGGCCGAAATTTTTGGATAGGAACTTGGCTTTAATTTCACATTTATGTTTTTGTGCGGTTCTCAGTACATTTTTCTAAGCTTTTATTTGATACAATAAGTGCCCCACACAATAAGCCCTAGATGAAAAATTTCCGTTTTCCCATTTTTCTTAGTACTTTCCCATCAAGACCTACCTGTGTAACAAATTTCAGCTTTCTAGCTATACTGGAAGTGCCCCATACAAAGAAGAAGCACCCTAGTCCCCTCTAGATAAAAAGTGCCCTTTTGCAATTTTTTTTCGTTAATTGCGCATCAGGGCCTACCTGTGTAGCTAATTTTAGCTTTCCAGTTATACTGGAAGTGCCCCATACAAAGAAGGAGCACCCTAGTCCCCCCAGATGAAAAGTTTTCAAATTTTTTTGGTAATTGTTTATCAGCACCTACCTGTGTACAAAATTTCAGCTTTTTAGCTATACTTGAAGTGCCCTATACAAAGAAGGGGAACCCTACCTAGCCCCCCCCCCCCTCCCCCACAAAATGTAAAGTGCCCGTTTTCAGATTTTTCTGGTTAATCGCTCACCAAGACCTAATTGTTTCTCGGGAAGCTTTTAGGGTACAACTTTCAAACTTATGATGTTACCTCTGTAGGGAGGCCTTATGTTTCAAGTTTCATTATTTTATGATTAAGTGGAGATAAAGTTATGAGGGGCGTAAAAACATCTTGACTGGAGGGAATAGAAAGATATGGATAGAGATGCCTTGCAATAAGGCGAAGTCAGTACCAGTGTCAGCACGAAATGGACTATAGTGAACACAGAGATAAACAACTAAGTCTTGCAATGTCGCCATGAAGGTAGTCTATACTAGCTCTAGTTTAAAGTTGGTCCTGTGCCGATTTCGATCACTTTAAATCGTAGAAGTCAGAGGAAAGGAAAACCGATGGTTCTGGAATAAACTCGACAAATTAAAGAAGGGCACTGGCCCTGAAGCTGAAAATAGTTAAAGAGGTCAAAAAGGACATGGGGAAAGCTGTGATCTACCTCGGTATACTCTACGATAGGAAGTGAGTCTTTGGAAAACCCCTAGAAAATTTACTTTTTTTTATTATTTTTCAACTTAGTTCGATGGATTTCATCCAGAGATTGTAGGACTTTTTTAAGCCTTTCCAAAAATAAGCTGAAAATTTCTTAAATTTGTTAAAATTTTTCATGTGATTAATTATTTATTTTGATATTTATGCATCCAAACAGACATTTTTTCCGTTCATAAAGTATAAAAATAATTCAAAAATATCCATGCGATTAAAAAGTTTTCTTTTTTTACTAAGCTTTCGGCTTCTTCTTCTTCTTGGCCTTGGGTTTTCTGGGCTTAGCAACATTCGCCAGAGCAGCATCCAAATCTTTTTCAGTGATTTGTGTCTCCGTGGTAACATGTTGTTTGGCTGTCGTCATTGGCATTTTTGGTGTCTTTAATTCAATTTCAATATTATTCTTTTTATGTTCACTTTTTTGTTTGCTACCCAATTTCACTAGAAATACATCGCTATCAGTTTCTTCACAGGTTTTGTAGCAAACCTGAAATAAGATGGAGAGGGGAAAAAATCATTCAGAAGGCATAAGAAAATTGGTGTTCAAAAATATTTACGTATTCATGTATCCCCAACACATTTGAAGTGGAGGAAAAAAGTTATTATACAGCAAATAAATACACTTGCCGGTTTTAAAGCAACTAGCAGGCAGTATTTACTGCAACAGTTTAAATTAAGAGATAGTTAATGTTGTGGGGAAGTATGAAAACAAACTGAAACAAATTAAATAAAAATTGAGTTACATTTCCAAAATTACATTTTCCAAATTTCCAAAATTCTTTCTTATGCATTTGGATTAATAATATATTTCCATCGATCCTTTGAGGAAGGAGCACAGGGCTTCAATATGTTGGTTGAATGTCTTCCCGTCTTGTGTCATCGCTTTCACTTCCCTCCAACTTTTACTCATGGCGGCTATTTCTGTGTCAATCTTCTCCACGTGTGTGCTGGACGTCTTCTTCTTACGTCGCCTTATGGGCTCCACTCTATCGAATTGCTTGTCATGTCGTTGTTGCCGCCATTTACGCTTTTTATTTCGTTGGAATACTCCCATAGCCTGCTATAGGATATATCCCCTGAGAAGATTCTTAAAATTCTCCAAAGACATTGTTTATAAAGACTTGGGTCTTATGCATGTCTCTAGATACATCGTTCCACGTCTCGCAACAATAGCGAAGAGTGGAATTTGCGGTGAATATGGAAAAGCGCAAGGAAAATGAAGATGAGCACAGGATGGGTCTTAGTCGACCGAAGGTGTGTCTTGCTTTTGGTAAGCGATTGTCAATGTCTACGCTTGACCCTTGGTTTTTGGATATTATGCTTCTAAGGCAGCAAAATTGATCGACATAATCTATCTGAATATTGTGTATGTTGAATAAATCTTGATTTGTCGAACTGACACGGAAGCTTTTTTATTTTGCCAGTATTATTTTTAGTCAGTGGCAGCTTCTGATATATTAGATAAAGTGGCGTACGCTATGTCCCAGATTGCTGAACGATTACAGGGAGACTATTAATATGGTCGACAGTGGATTTATGGGGCCTCAATCCGGAAAATCTTGGGATTGAAGGTCCAAAGGTGCCGAGCTGATGGCAACCTGACGCGCCACTAGTTGAACAAACGGCCTTTAGATATAAAGACTAGCGAATAAGTAGTTCTTCACAAATAAACATTCCTGCACAATCAGTAATGTTTGTGTTTGGCAACATCGACAAGGTGAGTGGGTATCACCTTTCAATCTGTACCCGCAAATCACACATACCACAACTACGGCTATCGTTTGTTCACCCAGTTGGTGGAGCAGCCATGATGTAGGCTTAGAGGATGGCCCCATCATCAGACTGGGATGCAGTAGACAAATCATTTACTCATGAGAGATTCCATGATTGATATAATAATAATAATAATATGAATGCATTTGGAACAGTAACCGTTTTTCTGGTGGAAATTTCAACGCACCATTTTCATGCATCCTTCCCCCGTCTTATGGTTTAATATAGGTCATTCACTTATTTATTAAACAGAGGCAATAAGCATACATACTTATTTCGTTAAAAAGTTTATCACGAATTTTCGTCTATAAATCTTACTGTTCTGATAAATTGCTAGTAATTGCACCAAGCAACATGTAATGTGGGAAGAAGTATGTATTTGAAAATGTGTATGTGTTTAAATAAATGCATATTGAAAAGTCATAATAGCTATCCATTTTAAATATATAGTGAAATAAAGTTAAATGCATAAAAAGAGAGTGTCAAATAATTTTTTTTATCAATTATCACTAATTTGGAACGATTTTCCGTCATCCCACGTCAAATTTGGTTTGTAAACAGACCGGTTTCGGCTATGTGCCATCTACAGTGTTCTATTGAATACTATATACAGTTTGTAAAAAATGTGTTTTCAACGCTAAATTTTTTGAAGAGTTTCACTTTAAATAAAGAATAGCAACAACAAATTAATTTTATTTATGTTTTGTTTTTGTATGTAACTGTTGTCTTGTATGTTTATTACAAGAAGGCGACGAAAATTCTATATATTGACGCACACATTACAACAAACACATTACAACTTAATTTAACTTACTTTTGATGGTGTAAAAAAATGTTTTCAAAAAGGCAAAGGCAAAAATTAAGTTGATGTAATATTTTCCCTTGTTCCTTGGAATATTAATCATACCCAATTCTTTCTGAATATAACGTTACGAACCTTAGCCTAATAATCAATTTAGATTGGCAAAAAAGATCCGTTAGTTTTTTGCACATTTACTGAATGTGTGTTTTTTATACGGATGGTATTGCAATTAAAGGGTAGGTAGTAAGTATCGTTTATTCATTAAATAAGACCAGAATATGCAACAAGTGACCACGGAATTAAATTTAAATAATGCCAGGAAAACGACTGCACAAAAATATTACTCAATTAGTCTATTACAATTATTACAAAGGCAAATCTCACAGAGAAATTTCTGAAATGTTCTCTCTCAACCTGAGGACTGTGTACAACGTCATAAACCGTGCTGAAAAAGAAGGAAGACTGGAGCCAAAACCAACACCAGGCAGACCAAAAAAAGTAACTTGGCGCATTGAAAGGAAAATATTAAAAACTATTTATAATATAATCCACATTCCAGTACCAGAGGAATAGCACTTGATTTCAATAATGACTGTGGGGTAAGTATCTCTCATCAGACTGTTCGAAACGTGCTGCAAAAACATTAATACTCCTCAAGAGTTGCTAGAAAAAAACCTCTGCTCTCCGCGCAAAACATTGAGAAGAGATATAAATTCGCCATTGAACACATTTCTTTTCCGCCGGAGTATTGGGATTACGTAATTTTTTGCGATGAGACGAAGCTGATGCTTTACTACCACGATGGACCTCAAAGAGTTTGGCGCAAACCTCTAGCGGCGTTAGAAAACGAAAATATAATACCAACAGTGAAGTTTGGAAAATTGTCTGTTATGGTTTGGGGTTGTATTTCAAACAAGGGAGTTGGCGAATTAAGGATCTTAGATGAAATAATGACGAAAGAAGTCTATCTGGATATTTTAAGAAACGAATTGAGTGCCAGTGCCCGAAAATTCGGCTTTGTTGACCCCGAAAATCCCGTAAAGTTCATATATAAATGTTACCAAGATAATGACCCAAAACATAAATCGCACATTTGTAGATCCTGGTTATTATATAACAGCAGAAAAGTAATTGATACCCCAGCACAAAGTCCTGACTTAAACCCAATAGAAAATTTGTGGGTCCACTTGAAGAAAAAAGTCGGAAGACGGTCTCCAAAAAAATAAAACACAATTAATAACATTTATAAGAGAAGAGTGGGAGAAAATACCAGAAGAATATGATATACCAAAGCTGATTCATTCAGTGGGTAGACGTTTACAAGCTGTGATTGATGCTCAAGGAGGACACACAAAGTACTAGCAGCGAAAAAAAAACTTTTTTAACAATTTGGAAAACATTTTATTGAATTTAGTATAATTTTGAAAACATTTTTTTTACACCGTAGAAACTGAACTATTTTTTTGAGTTACCGTTATTATTTTGCTATTGGAATTAACTTTGTTTTTTTATGAAATGTACTTAGAAACACCTTCATTAATGTAAATAAACAAAAAAATAATAATAAAAGTTATATATTTTGCTTAAAAATAAGCGTTTCTAGTAACGTTTTTCGTTTTCTCTAGTGTTGAAAACATTTTTTTTTACAAACTGTATATAGTATTCAATGAACACACACCGCAGAAGACAAAACGATTTTGTCTTTTAAGTCAAAAACACTCGTATGATTATAACGCACACCAAAAAAATTTAGGTGTGTGTTACCTTATAAGAACTAATGTACATTTTCGCAATAGAAGTGCTTTTTGGCCAGTTGCTGAGTGTTTTACAGTTTACCAATTTTTAATCAATACCAGAATTTTGTTATCTTTCCGATTTTGGCAAGCATTTGCAAATTTTCGTAATTTTCGCAATTTGCTCAGAGCTTTTGTCATTCCTTACATTTTTAGCGGTTTTAAATAAGTTTTGAGAATGTTTCAAATTTTGCAAATTTTCGCGAACTTCGCAAAGAAAGTGATTTTGGCCAGTCGCTGGCTTTTAAAAGTTTTATAGAATTTTAATCAATATTAAACTTTGCTATCTTTCCACTTTTATCGAGTTTTTGCAAATTTTCGTCATTTTCGTGATTGTTTCTTGTTTTTTTCACTTTTAGTGGTTTTTAATCAAATTTTGGGACTGTTTCCAATTTTGGAATTTTTTGCAAATTTTAGCGATATATGTACATAACAGATTTTTTTAGCTTTTATCATTTTCACGACATTGATTAACTTTACGTGTTATTGCGCAGAGACGCAGGACTTTGCTTAAATGCTTTGCAACTGATGCTTTGCCGCTCCCCATTGTTATTAAATAACGTAAAAAATAAATGTTGAAAATAAAATTCACAAAATTTATGTAGCCCAAAGTAAAAATTACATTTAGCATGTTTTTGCTTCTCCTGTAAATAATGAAAATGTTAGATAGGGCCTTCTGCGTTTCAGGTATCGATATACTATATCGTTAAATAAAACTCAAAAAGCCCTAACTAACAAAAAATTATAATCGCTTTTTTGACAAATTCCGATGCATTTCACCTATATACATAACTACTATAAAAATCATACTTTCCCGAACAAAAATAGCGATATAATTAGGAAAATCTAAAAGAAAAATACCTGGCCGATTACATACATATTTTAGCATATTTATGGCTTCTTCTATAAAATTATGAAAATCTTATGGCATTTTGCGTTTCAGATGACGATATATACCCTTTCCATTTTTGGTGAAGGGTATCAAAAAGTGCAAAAATAGCCACATACTTTGTATCGTCAAAAATGAATGTAAAAGAACATACTGTTCTCTCAAACGTACCTCAATTCCTTTTTTACGCGTATCTACATCAAGATCTTTCATGAAATTGCGAATATCCTCACGATCAACTTGTACACAACAATTTTTCTCATCCTTTCGATGCTTTGGTTCACAAATAGAATCACACTGCTTTAGATTACGACTTTTCGCCCGATAACTGCGATAGTTATCAATTTTATTGCTCTGATTGTCACAATATGCTTTAATCTTTGTAAAGGGAACATGATATTTTTCCGCATGGTAATTATCATTGCCAGAATATTTAATGTTGGCACGTATTTTGGGTAAATTTGGATGATTGATAATATGGCCACCAGTTTGACGTTTTATATGATTGCGGGCAAAATTGCTACGTCGAAGAATGTCGGAAATTCTGCATTCGGAATTATAAATATTTTCCTAAAAAGTCAATAAACAAATTTTAGTTGTAAAAATTTTATACAACTGAATTTTGAAAATATAAACATGCCTTTCCGCATTCACCAGCATCATTAAAATCTTCAGTGCCATCGCATATATTTTCCACTTTGTGGGTATCTTTAAGTACACGTATAACCAAACCACTACCATTTAAGCAGGCTTCAAATTCATCATAGGCATCCGGTCCAGGATCGGGTTGACGTGGTGTCTGAAAGCAAGGCTGCGCACATAGACAAGGTGAGCAGGGATCTGCAACACAATCATCATATGTTTCAGCCGAACATGGCTCGTATTTGAATGGATCACATGGTTCTTGATAGAGTCGAACTGAATCTTCAACAAAGAAAAAAAAAACATTTATAGTTTTAAAAATTAAAATTGAATAGGTCAAATGGAACATACCCTTTTTCGATGAAGAAATTTATGTTTCGGGAAATATCATATTTTATATAATTTGTTTTCGTCCTTTTTTTTTAATTTTTGGTTAAACTTTTTTTTTTTACAATATTCTTAGAATATATTGGAACTGAAAAATTTACTGGCCACTGTATTTTTTCAATAAATAGCGCAATTTCCGTAAAGCTTTTGCTTTAGCTATAAAAAGGAAATTTTAAAATATGAGCATGTTCGATTAAAATAGGTAGTGTCCGACCGATTAATAAAACTCGGATTTGACGAAAAATCCTAAATCGGATAATAAACGGGATTCAACATTATTATTTGCGTATACCAATGTTTTTAATAAAAATTAATGTTTAAGAATTTTTTTTAATTGAATATTTGTTTCTTTTATAACTAGTTATTAATTATTAAGGGAGAGTTTTTGACTGCAAGATTAGAGATTAAGTTAAATTTAATATCTGTGTTTACTCTTTGAGTTTCACTTTTTTTTAACATTTTTTTTTGCTAGTTTAGCGGCCATTGTTGGTGGTTTAATCCTAAACCATCAAAGAAATTTAAAAAATAAGTCAACAAAAAGTGTAAATACAAATATTAAATTTAGCTTAATCCCTAATCTCGCAGTCAAAAACTCGCTCTAAGAGTAGGTTTTTAAGAACGAGATTAGAGATTAAGGTAAATTTAATATCTGTACTTACTCTTTAAGTTGACTAAATTTTTTTTACTTTCTTTTTGCTAGATTAGGATTAAACCACAAACATTGGCCGCTAAGCTAGTAAAAAAAAGATTTAAAAAAAGTCAACTCAAAGAGTAAAAGATATACAGCCAAATTCATAAAAAATTCTTATTTTAGGTTTAAGACTCACAATTGTTATTGAACAGTTTCACGCTAAAAACTGTTTAATATAAAATTGCATTCATAAACACTACAATAGACATTGTGTGTTTTAAGGAAATTTAGATTTCGATACTGGCAACACCACCATGTTTTGTAGTTAGTGTTGCAATAAAAAGAATATGATTTCATCCGGATATTAAAATAAACGAATAGCTTTTTATTGTTTTCGTGTAAGTTAAGATTTTTTGAACTCTCTTTATAATATATTTCTCAACTTATTTAACACAAGTTTTCTATGAAGTAAAAGCAAAAAAGAGAAATGATTACCAAAGATTTCACACGAATCTTTTAATCATGTATGAAAAAGGTAATCGAATAACGAGCCTATTTTCATTTGTGTTGATTGTTTCTACATCACAAATTTTTTTTTTGATTTTATGTGTTTTGATGGTGTTTTTTTGCTAATTTTGTTTAACTTAAATAATTAAGTGACATATTCTATCAAATTTAAAAAAACATACGTAAACGCTTATAGCCAAGACTTCAAGCTTTAAATTAAAGCATATCATGTATTCCTGTATGCTAAATTTGCAAAGATATTTGAAGTTGAAATTTATATATCGATGATATGAATTTATTGAAGGTTTACAGTAGGTGCATACCATCTTTAAACCTATTTTAAAATTTTCATGTAATATACATTTTTGAATGCAATTTTATGAAATTTTGCTTAAAAGTAGTTTATTGCCCTGTTTTAAATATTTATGAATATGGCTGATAAAATTTAAGTTAATCTCTAATCTCGTACTTAAAAACGCATTCTAAGACCAGGTTCACACAGGACAGTTTTTCTTGCGCAACTTTTAAATCAACTGGGAGAAATACTGTTTTGCTTTCTCTGCCTTTCTAAAATCTGAATTAAAAGTATCACAAGAAAAATTTACCTGTTTGTAACTGGTCTAATGAATTATTTTTGTGTATTTTTATAAAAATCATTCTTCTCAAAAACAAACATGATTATATTAATTTAAAAAAAGGACTTTGGTTTCAGTTTTAGCCGATTTTTAGAAATTTTGCCTAAATTCGGCTTGAAATAGGTCGTAAAATAGAGTTTCCAATCGGATACGAATCTTTATTATAAATCTTTTGTTGATGGTAATTTCTACATAAACATTTATCTAAACAAATGTATTTGTGGAAATTACCAACAATATTTATGCGATCTAGAATATATATATATATATATATATATATAACAATTTGTGAATTGGCCAATTATATATTCTATTTAAATAGCTTTTTTGAAGGGCACGATCCATTAGATGATATTTTTAACTTACCAGCTTCACATTCTCCTATGCATTCTTCGCAGGAACACGAATTTGAAGATTCTGGTGGTGGTGGACAATAACTCATTTTTTGTTTTTGCTCCCTGCGTTTGGCAGCTAGAAATAAATTCGAATAAGAATACATTGAATGGTTAGCTTCCAAAAAGTATTAAAAACATACATAACATATTTCAAAATATACACGAAACGAAAGTAATGGCCACATCAAAGTTTTCTTTTACTTATATAAATTCAAGATATATATAAGAGTAATTTTGATATGTATAAGCGAATTGTAGACAATAATGTGGGCTCCTCAAGGTATAAAAACTTTGTAAAATCGAATTATAAAATAAACGGAATCTAAAGACTGCAGAGCAAAAACGATCGTAATGCAAGTACGGAATTAAAACCATTCCGATCGGAATGTGTGACATGGCCGATAAAGTGTTTAATGCGCTAGCTAAAATCCGTTTTTTAATATGATTATTTCGAACGTATGTGCTTTGTGAATCCAAATTGATTATTAGGCTAAGGTTTGTAACATGATTAATATTCCAAGGAACAAGGGAAAAATTAACATCATGATGTTAATTTTTCCCTTTTTAAGTTGCAACTTAATTTTTTAACGTACACCGCAGAACAGAGTAGCGCCACTTGCGGAAGCCGCTATACTTCCATCGTCAATGATCACATGTATTTTGCTTATCACCACTTGTCAAGTGGCTCTGTTGAATGTGATTTTAGTTCTTACATATACAACTTTTTCGTAAAAATTGAATACGAGAATTAAATCACTCTCAAACTGATATTAACTGCACTTTCCCAGCGTTGACATCGGTTTATTTTTATTCATTCCCATTTTTCTGATTTTTGTTCTACTCAAGAGCTTGTATAATACTCGTAGTCTAAAAACAGCTTTATTGGGTTGTCGAATCGATTAAAAAATAATGAATGTTGTGTGCTTCTTTAAGTTGACTTTATACATATTTTTTACATATAGCTTGTCAGGTGAGTGACACATACATATGTTAGGAAGGGTAGTGCTATACAGCACATCCACTCGGAGACCCTATTGGATCCATTGTGATACATACATATGTTACTTCGAATGTTTTACAAAATTATCAATTTAAAGACGATTCAATTTACGATATTCAATTTACTAACGATTTATATTTTTTGCTTTCACACGTACATGTGCAATTACATCTGGCATACAGCCGTGTCACAGATTCCGTTCGGATTGGTTTTGATTCCGTAGTTGTCATTCCGAAAAAGTAAATTTTTGGTGCTTTAGATTTCGTTTATTTTGTATTCCATTTTTACAGTGATAAAGTTTTTATACCTTAAGGCGTTTGTTTACTCTTGTTTTTAGATGCAAAGCTCACATTGAGCTTTTCATTAACATGGAAAACTCATGACTAAATATTTGTTTGACGCTCCTAAAAGTATGCACGTTTTTTATTAACATAACATTAAAACCAACTACATATTTGAGAAGGCTTCTTCTACTGAAAGATAGTAAAACCGTCTTTTTCGAAACTACGATTTTCGAATTAATCGAAATTCGGTTTTTTTACATATGTACATACAAAAGCGGAGTATTTGTTAGATTTATTATTTTTGCATACCTCTTGCACATTCATCCTCTATTTCATCAAAAGGACAGCTTTTGTCGGCATTGCAGGCAAAATAGCGTTGGCACACCGTCTTCTTTACTTCTTTGTCGCAGGGATCTCTTAAAGGCATGCAACCATTATTCGTCATATGTTGTTTACTCCCACCAGGTTTGTTACCACAATTCGCTCCAGGCTTATTATCCATGCCAGCCTCACAGCGGCTTAATTTGTTAAGGCCAGCCTTATTGCCGTCACAACACTTTTTATGTTTGCCACCATCACAAGCGGCATTACACATACAAGAAAATGGAAATGTAGAAACTATGGCGGGGCCAATAGCTACTAGACGTATAATCAAAACCACATTTCCCGTTTGGCAGCGTTTTTTATTAAACATGGGTAAAAGTTCTTTTCTCAACTCCGAGGTCGGACATAATTCTTCACGTCGTTCTTCATCATTAGAATCGCAATCATTGTCCACTACTCCCATTTCTTTCGCTTGTTGATCAGAGTTAGGCAGTGCTTTTAAATGTCGATTGAGTATTTCTTCCCAATTCGGATTCTCAATGTTAAAGTTTTCCATAACCTTATCGAAGACACTTTTGATTGGCATACTCGTGAACCCTAATAAAAATTTACACTGATCCGTCCTCTTTTTGTAAATTTGTATGTGTAATTTGTCATCTTCGTTTATTGGACTTTCCAATGAAAATAGACAACTTTTGCCGCATTTCGGTTTACACGGATCAACACATTGACCAAATTCATGATGGCAAATCGAAACAAAAACACTATTACGAAAGGTTACCTCACAGCACGTAGGATACTCTTCTGGTGCGCACTTATTAGGCTTAACTACAATAACATCATCGACCACAAATTCGAACATAAATAAGAAATTTCGCGCCATTTTATTTGTTAAATAAAGCAATTTGGAAAATTGTTATAGCAAATATATTATATAAATAGTTTAGAATTTAAAATAAATATTTATCACAAAAATTAAAGTGAAAATTTTAAAATATATGAAATGAAAAATATTATAAAATTTTACTAAAAATTCAAAGGTAGCTAAGTTTTTTTGATGTTGCTTGCATTTATTTATTTATCGTTATCAGAAATGCAAAGGCCACATAACTAAAAAACCAAAATCCCGTGTTTTGTGAATTATTTAGGGGTGTGCTATAAATCGCCTAGTTTCCAGTAAAAAGTTCAACTAAAACTCTGACTAATTGCAGCTTTTTGTTTGGTTTTAATGCCTCATAATTTAATGATGTTTTATACGAACTTAACTCCGATTAACAGAAAACTGTTTGCGTTTTGAGAAATCTCGCGATTTCAAAACACGCGTTTTACAGCACACCCCCTATTGTCTATTATATCGAGAAATAACCGCAAGATAGCTTCACCGACATGCTTTTCGAACTTCGTTTTTGTAGTTTAGTTACATGCAGGTATGTGATGGAAATCGATTTCGAAAACGAAGACATTTTAAAAGGCGTTTTTTAACAATCGCGTGTGTTCTGTATTCTATGCGGGATTAAAATGAGCGGAATTAGCAAAGCATTGTTGTTGCAAATTATTATTTATAACAAAAATACTTTGGTATTCCCGCACATACAGAACATAATCGAATATTTCTGCATTAAAAAGAACTTTACCACAAATATTATAAAAATACTTCTTTATTAAAAAGAATTTGTCACAAAAATTATATAAATTCGATGAGAAGTGTATTAAAAATGGCCTTTAATATTGCTTCCTTTTCAAAATCGATTTTCATCACATACCTGATCGTTTGGCATTTCAACTAGTGATATACTACTTACATACATACCGCCATATTCATAAATGGTTAGTAAAGGATCAATTATGGCTTTATTCTATTATAAGGCTGAGGACAAAATTGAAATTATTTGCGAAAAAAAAACTAAAATATATCAAGGCTTGAATTTGAAATGACAACAACGTTGATGACGGCAACTGGAATAAGTGAATATTTTTGTCCGTTTTTTTAATGCAAGTTGATTGATTAATATTCTCTCAACTAAAATTAAATACATACCATTTAAGAAATTGGGTTACTCTGTAATAGAGATGAGCGATATTTCGGTACCTGTGATTTAATCACTGTTAATGCAAAATCACGATTCACAGTTGTGACAAAATTTGTCAAGTAACCGCTACTTACAAAGTTTTTCTTTTCTGTGAATCCAAATTGATTATCAGGCCAAGGTTCGTAACGTTATATTCAGAAAGAATTGGGTATGATTAATATTCCAAGGAACAAGGGAAAAATTAACATCAACTTAATTTTTCAACGTACACAGCAGAACAGAGTAGCGCCACTTTCGGAAGCCGCTACACTTCCATCTTCAGTGCGCACGTGTATTTGCTTATCACCACTTGTCAGGTGGCTCTGTTGAATGTGATTTCAATTCTTATATATACAACTTTCGCGAACATTGAATACGAGAATTAAATCACTCTCAAGCTGATATTAAAGTGCACTTTCCCAGCGTTGCCATCGGTTTATTTTTGTTCATTCCCATTTTTCTGATTTTTGTTCTACTGAAGACAAACATTTTTGGTTTGATTTTATACTTAGGTATATATGAACATGTAAACATGTGAAAAGCTCAAGCCAGTAGCTAATTGTTTATTAATATGATTATTTCGAACGTATTTGCTTTGTAAATCCAAATTGATTATCAGGCTAAAGTTCGTAACGTTATATTCAGAAAGAATTGGGAATGATTAATATTCCAAGGAACAAGGGAAAAATTATCATCAACTTAATTTTTCAACGTACGTATTTGCTTACAATAACAACAAAAGAATATGTTGCTATTTCTTGTGGTCTCTTCTTCCTTATTAGTATTTCTTTTTAAAATTCAAAGTATATTTTAAGGCGTATTTATATCTGCCTTGGTATATTAAAGAACAACGTTTATGTTGTGTGTTTTGATAATTACATTGCTATAAGAGAACTGAAAACAGTGATCACAGTCACAGTTGTTTTAAGTAAAAGTGATTTTTAAATCACGTTCACCGTTCACGATGTTCTTTAAAAATCACGGGATCGCTCATCTCTACTCTGTAATTCGATTCGAAAAGAAAACTGTTCGAATTCGTATGTTATTTATTCGAATTTTATTAGAATTACAGAGTAAACATCCTGTTTAGCCGTTTTTTATAAAATCGTGTTCGAAACTGGGTTTTTAAAAAATTGTTTTTTTTAATAACTCGAAAAATGGATTTTAGAAAATGCAGGTTTTTGAATATTCCAATATTTTTTTAATAAAAATATTTCCGCGAATTACATAAATGGCGTTTACAAGGATTATGCATACTGAGCGTATATTCATTATCAATATGACAGATAGACATTTTTATATTGTGGCACCGAAATGATACAATTACATAATATAAAATTTTTAAGTTACAACTCTTTATTTATTTCTAATCTATGATCCAATATAAAGAGTGTTTACAACTCATTTATTTATTATATCTTGAATATGACAATAACAATAAACATTCATATCTTAAAGTAAAGAGTTTATAAAGCAAATTTAACTTATTATCCATTCTTTTTCATTTCTTGTATCTGTTTTAGCAGCAGTTGCATGCGATCTTTCATTAAAGGTTGACCGCGTTGAGTTCGTTTACTAATGGCTTTTGTTTTTTCCAAACGCTTCTTTTTGTACTGACGAATTTTTTCCTCTTTATCTTGTTTGGCTTTGGCACGCTCGTCTTCTAACTCCTTTTGTTTTTGTGCCCTTAAAGCTTGGCGTTCTTGAAATTTTTTTGCACTTTCCTTTCATTAGAAAAATATATGTATATGTATTAAAAAATATTGATGAATCATTTATAGGTCTGATTTTACAAAACGCAACGCCGAGAAAAAGAGAAATTGCTTATACATTGCATAAAAAATAAAGTCGTATAGATCCAATTTTATTTATTAACGGCGCTGTTCTGTAAACCGAATCCGAATAAATTTCTCGTTTTTCAAAAATAAATAATGGTCCCATTGATCTATTTTAAATCATATATACCGCTCTCTTCTGTAAACCGAGTCGATTTTAAAACGATTTATTTTTCAAAACCGAATAATTTTTAATTTGGTGTTCCGTAAATTGTTCGATTTACTTCAGTAGATGAGTACAAATAAAACTATGTGAATTCGGTTTAGAGAACACGAAAAATTTTAATTCGTTTTGAAACCGAGAACAGAAAGAAATTAGTGCGAAAATCTTTTTTTTTAACTTAAATTAATTCCGGCTGATATGGCCATCGAAGAGATTTTTGCATAGCCGGCATTAAGGGCTTTTTTACTCTCGATATATCGAAAAGCGGCAGGACTTAAGGGTTTTCTCCTCTCAGTATATCGAAGAGGTTTCACCGAGTAAAGATTTTTGCATTTTTAAAGGTTTGTTCTCTTGGTATATCGAATAGTTTCTTCGCTGAGCTAAGATATCCTGCTTACGCAAGAGAAAATGCTTAAGCCGTGCCAAAGGCCGGCTATATAAAAATCTTTACTTACCCTTAAGTCCGGCCCAAGGTAGATCTATATATCGGCCTTGGCCCGTCCACGAATAGAATCTTTAGTAATTAAAGTAAAATTTCAGTTAATTTCCAAATATTTCGTTGAATCGACATACTTTAAGCAAATTTTTGTTGGACTTTATTTTACTTTAAAAAAGCAATAATGTTAACTGACTTTATTTCTTACCATGGTGAACGGACTCAAGGATATAAAAATATATAAAGCATATATGTATATAATTTGTTTAAATTTTTAGAAGTATGGACCAAGGCGAATTCATTGATCTACCTTGGTATGGACATTATGCACATTATGACACTGACACTTGAAATAATAATGTCAAAGTCCATGGACATTATGACAGTTTCAAAAGTGTTTAATGTCCATGGACCTTGAGAGTTTTTGTATTGGCATATCGCGAATAAGAACTCACATGAAATATGTTCAATTTCCCTAAAATTGTGATCGCCAATTTTGCAGTGCTATTGTGTTGGTGTACTATTTTGTCAGCTTTTTAGAAAAAGTTCGCCTCATTCCCGATAAGGGTATATGTTCATGGACATTATGTGACTGGACATTATGATGTGCAACCGCCTATATGTATATATTTCTTAATCGGAGTTTTTACCATTCAACATTAATACGTTTCAAAGTGTTGCGTTTGCAAAAAATCCTAAATACCTATCATACTTTTCTCTGAACATCCACAGATTTGTTAAGAGCTGCTTTGTCATGTGCAAGCTTCTTGTATGGTGCTCTACTGCCTCTATCTTTATAAGGTTGATTCTTATTAATAGGCTTGATTTTAAAATTGTTTACTTTATCTGTTTTTGCCATTATTCTTATTTTTTCGTTTTCGAATTTACAAATTACTTTCAAATAATTCTTGAGAATTGGTAGCAAAGGCACGCGCCGAGTGATTTCTTCGGCGGCGGCGGTTCGTGAGAGAATCGGAGGCGGCTCAAATTCCGTTTCATGCTAGGAACACAACTGGGTCGAAAAAAATTCACTATGTAAATTCGTCGTACGAAACACAATAGCGACGAAAACGTAACAGCTGCTATAATGGAGAAAGTTGTTTACTTTGTGTGCAAAGTGTAACCATCTTAAAAAATAATACATAATTGAAAAATTTAACATTAACAAAAACACAACTAACACCAATTATTATAGCTAATTATTATCTATATTTATTTAAAATGCTATAAAATAAAAATAAAACAATAATCAAAGTAAAAAGTAACTTTATTTACTAAAACACTTGAAAACTAAAACCAAACATGGTCACTTGGTACTGATTTGTTCGTCGTTCGCCGGCGTAATGCAAGCCACAGACTTTGCGACCGTTGGTACAACTCAGCTACTAATCAAGTTGTATGCTTGTCGCACAAACGATACAATTTGGTTTGCGATCTCATGCACAACTTCATTTTGCAATCAACTTGTGAGCAAGTATAGATCTGTCATTTTATATTGTCCGCAAATAATACTCACATTCGATGTTTACTGCAAGGTGGTGACAACAAGAATAAACACGTATAATACATAAAATAGTATACGACAGGCACACAAATGTTGCGACAGTAATGTACAACATGGCAAAAAATCAAAACTTTTTAATCTTTCGTGCACTCAAGACACAACTTCATACAACGAGCCCACAAACGTTGCAATTTCGTGTACAACCTACTCAAGTTGTACCAACGGTCGCAACGTCCGTGGCCTCCTTACACGCAATTTACATTGTGCCTTTTTCGCCTGGCTTTAAAGGCAGACTTTTTTAGTTTGAGAGAGAGAGAGAGAGAGGTGCTGAGCAGCTAGCGGGGTAAGAAAAAAGGCACAAATTGAAATTTGAGGGGTTGTTGTTATTTCTCTTTGTCATTTTCGTACTCTCAGCATTAAGCATGTGTACAATCGTCAAAAAAGGCATGGCTAAAATCTGTAATGTAAATGTGTGTGACTTTTCGTAGGGGATTTAAAAAAAAATTTAAAAAAAAGCCAGGCTAAAAAGGCATAGTGTGAAAAGCCACTTAAGAAATAGAAACAAATCTATTCAGAGTTCGTCGCGTATGACGAATTTCGTCCGACGCCGTTATTTTGTGTATTTTCATATACACAAACATGTTATAATTTTCGACGAATATTCGTGAACGAAAATTCGTCGTTCGTCCCAGTTGTGTTCCTAGCATCAGCCGGCTGAGAATAAAGCGAATTAATATCTAGTGGCTTTATCATTAAAACAACACAAATACAAAGTTGTAAGACTATTTTTATTCGTACGTTGAAAGTTTGGGTCAAAGTTTTTCTATTTTTTATATGGAGTTTGACGGATAGGGTGCAATCAGCTGTGCTGTTAGGTCTACCTGGCACTGAATTCGCCTTGGCTAAAAACAAATAACATAAAAATCAAATTTAAGATCAAAAATATATATAAAAAAAATTTTTACAAAAAAATTATTTCAGGCGATATAAGCCAAACTTGTTGACGGCGGCGCGGCTGCCTAAAATTATCGACGGTTCGGCTCAGCCGACTGTGAGCCGTCATATCGCAGGTCTCTGATTTGTACCAAGGCGGATTGTTACCAGGTGGCCTCTGATTAGTAAAAATTATCAACAGCTGACTAAACCAAAGTGTCAAACTCTATGTAAAAAAACTAAACAACAATTTTTATGTATGCATTTAACATGATAGATTGGTTATTGCCAGTTGTTGTTGCTCTAATTCGGCCATTTATTATTAATACGCTTTGATTTGTACTTTGCCATGATCCAATAATACAGGTCGTGTTGAAAGCACATATGACTATTTCGCCGCGTTGACTGTATCTGTCAGTTGTTTTTTAATGTGTGTTTTTAACTGCCTATTTCTCAATGTCGAAAGAATTCTTTCTTTCTTACAATTACATTTTAAATAAAAACAAAATTTTAAAATTTGTTTTTGTTTTAAATGTATTTATACGAAAGAAAGAACTCTGTCGACATTGTGAAATAGGCAGTAAATTATTAGCAAGGCATAGACACTTTTGTGTGGCAATAAACAAAAGAAGGTATATATTTTAGGCATATGAGTTGTAATCACAGTTGTTAAAAGTACATTTTACAAAAAATGTTCATCTTCTGTTTTTGAGATACGGCCAACCAGTTGAATTAATATTGTGTTTGCTGTATTATTACCACCACCTGTAGAATTAATTCGCCTTGGTACTTTGCTTAGACTGCGTTTACAGTGAGCGATTTTTGTCGCTGCAATTCTGACTATGTATCGCAAACATTAAAACAAGAAGTTAATGATATTATTAGTTTTTATACTGTATTACAAGAGCAAAATTGTACATTATACAAACATAATCATCGATAGCATTGAAAATATAATATCAATGGCAATATCAACATTACAACAAGAAAATGAATCTCGACGCCTATATTTTTGATATACTTGGGATGTCAAATGCTATCTTGACATATATTGACAAAGTGTTTACATAGCGTCTTCACGAGCCATTGATTTGTGTTGACAATAGTCAAAGTCGTTATGAAAAAATAGCACTAACGTTTTTCTGATGTTTTTAAGTATAAAGTTTGACAAATGTTAGAACAAAAGTATGTCTCCTGAAGACGGGGTTTTATATTCCAAAGCGAAATGACGCGAGCATACCTCCTATTAATTTGCCTTGAAGTCAACTAAACCAAAATTTAACGAATAAACGTTTTTTTCGAATATGGCGATTTCATTTCAATCACAGGGTAACACTTAAAACATTTTTATTATACAAAGAGAAGCGCGCTTGACATTTAAAGTATAAAATAGTGAAAGAAATAAATTTAAAGAATTTCAGCAGAAAATATGCAAGATAAATAAAATTTTTAATTCAAGATTAATTAATACAATATAAATAATAACACGGTAACATATAAAGCATTTTTCATATACAAGGAGAAGTGCGATTAACATATTAAGTGCATATAAAATAGTGAGAAGTTTAACAAGCAATAAATTTCAATATACAAGATTTTTTTAATATTAATTAAAAATGAGTATTTGTGCTAATTTGAACCATACGCAATCATCCAAAAAAACTAACGAACACATCCAAGTTTATGCCCGCGTGAGGTAAGTATTAACCATGACCGAATAATCATGGTATTAATCATATTCCACGAATCTTCAAATTTTTATTCGATCATTGCCCACATAGACCACTCAATGCTCGCGAAAGAAGCTTGCGATCTGCTGAAATAGTAGATGTAATTTCGCACAAAGAAATTATAACCCGGCACGCACTAGAGTCGAAATTGACAAAAAAGTTTACTTTTGATCGAGCCTTCGGACCGGATTCAACACAGGTTGAAGTGTATACTGCAGTTGTGGCACCTTTAATCGAGGAAGTATTGTCTGGCTACAATTGTACGGTTTTTGCATATGGCCAAACAGGAACTGGCAAAACACACACAATGGTTGGGAATCAATGCGCTGAATTGAAATCCTCATGGGATGACGTAAGTACAGTCTTGAACTTTTGTTTTGCGACAATCTGCCTGTTCGTAGAATCCGATACGTAACTGGATTGGAAACGTAATTCCAATTGTGAATGCGCTCATGAAAACGTAACGAAATTGCTTTGCTCAAAAAGTGGTTTATTTTCGTTCAAAATTTAAAACATCGTTTACAAAGTTGTGTATTTTGTTAGTGATTACAGGGCTCCTGTACTCTAATTCATGTAAAGTTTCAAATCAGTCAGAAGGTATTGCAGGAAATTATACCAAACATATCCGTATTAGATTGTGTGAACAGGTTGAATATCAAAGAACTAAAAATAATGACAATGTTTGATATTAATTTGCTTTTACTTTACGCAGCACTCTGACATAGGCATCATACCTCGAGCCTTATGCCACCTTTTTGATGAGTTGCGCTTAATGAAAGTTGAATTTTCAATGCGCATATCATATTTGGAACTCTATAATGAAGAGCTGTTCGATTTACTATCGTCTGATGAAACCACGAAAATTAGAATTTTTGATGACAATGCAAAAAAGGGGTCGGTTATAATACAGGGGCTCGAAGAAATACCAGTCCATAGCAAAGATGACGTCTATAAGCTCTTAGAAAAAGGACAGGAACGAAGAAAAACAGCATCAACTCTGATGAACGCCATGTCATCTCGTTCGCATACTGTTTTTTCGATACTGGTGCATATAAAAGAAAACGGCATTGATGGCGAGGAGATGCTTAAAATTGGAAAACTAAATTTAGTAGACCTGGCGGGGAGCGAAAATGCTTCTAAGGCCGGCAATGAAAGGGGTGTACGTACAAGAGAAACAGTAAACATTAATCAAAGCTTATTGACATTGGGACGAGTTATCACCGCATTAGTAGAAAGAACTCCCCACATACCGTATCGCGAATCAAAGCTAACACGTTTGCTGCAGGAGTCTTTGGGTAAGTTAAAGAAATGGTAGAACAACGTAATTTTGGAGGATTCGACAAAACAACGAATTAAAGACAATAACTGAGCTTCATTGTCTTTTTGGAAATACTTTAACCTTAAACACAAAAGATTTAAGTATGTACTCCCTAAACTGAATCCCAGGTGAAAACTTTCAAAACGCCGATACAAATACATAATTATAAAAATAATATTGTTATCAAAAAAAAAAGATGATATGGTTCTACAGCGTAAATATTCGCATTTTTTCAAAAATCAGGCGACTTCCGGAAGGGAAAAATAAACTGGTTTGGTGGTTTTATTTGTTTTTATCGATATATAAAGCTACATATTGATTTCCGGCCTGTGGTGTCTTGGCGAAAATTTTTTAGAATTGTCCGAAGATTATATACAAATTGACCCGCTCTTTTGGGCATCCCGGCCATTTTTGAGATTCATATTAAAAATGCAATAGCTTTAGAGCGCACCATCAGATATTTTTAATGTCAAAAATTTTTTTAATTACTCTAAGTGTCAAGCAAACGAAATACGTACAAAAATATTTTTCTATATGGACTTTGACGCTTTTAAAAGAAAAAAGATAAACCACAGCTGATTGCTCGAATGTACTTCATATAAATTTGCTATTTTTATTCTTCTGCAAGACTGCAAAAAAGTATGTTCAAGAAATACGTAGTTACATTAACAAAAAATTTTACCCTTAAAAAACTTTTTTAGCTAAGCAAATTTATTTTGGAGTTTTGGGCTTAGTGTGCCACTAAGTCACAAAAAAGCCCTAAAAGTTAGATTAAAAAAGCACCGAGCACTAACTTTAAAAATTTGCGCGTCGAAAAGTTGAAAAAGCACTAAAAACGTGCGAAAAGCATCGAGTTGACAACGCTCGTTTTATTCTTTAAAGATGTTCTTTACAAATAACAAACATTCTCATATTAATTTTTCGCAAGTAATTTGTATATAAAAACTGAAATTTACGTACAAGAGACATCATACATGCTGGTATCATGCCGTATATGGTGGGCTGATTAACTTGTACTTCCACCGGCAAAATTATTCACATCCAAATCCTTCTTCATAAATACATTCGTATAAAAACTACTTTAGATGAAAGGAGAGTTGGAAATAAAAAATCACATGAATCAAAATTAGAGAAGCCGGTGAGATTAAAAAAATATATACCTCCTTTTGCTTTTTGACAGACCTTCCTTAGAAATCCTTCAAAATTGCCTTTTCAAAGGTCTTTTGTCATTCCTTCCGGAACTAGCAAACAGAAGACCTTCCCCGCAATGACAACGTATATAAAAAGATATGAGTATGGAATGGAGCGAGCATGCCTTGTTTATCCAAAAGAAGGAGTGCAGAGGCCTTCTAGAAGGCATCCATCCGTACTCCCATTTCCCAGTGGTTTAATATCGGTTTGGTTTATGATCGTATGATGTTTAAATACTAGGGGATTCATTTTAATTGACTTTTGAATTGTTCGATTAATCAATTAATCGATATTGAGGTTTTTAAATTACTCGAACATTGGAGAAAAACTTTCATTTCGTTCGAGTTATTCGAGTAAGTTTTACTGCTAAAAAATTATTCGAATTAATCGGAAAATTGTTTAATGTACTCGGTTTTTTGTAAATTTTTGTCGACAACAATAAAACAAATCAATTTTTTCGCGTTTTATAAATTTTAATAATAAAAATAAAATAAAAATAATATTTTTACATAAATTAGATCATAAACTGATCATTTAAATAGTTTTTTTACTATTCAAAGATTTCGCTTTGAGAAAATTTTACATCAGGAAAGATTTAATAATATTCACACTAGAGATGAGCGATCTCGTGATTTTTATAGAACATCGTGAGCAGTGAACGTGATTTAAAAATCACTGTTACTTAAAACTGTGAATGTGATCACTGTTTTCAGTTCTCTTATAGCAATGTAATTATCAAAACACACATGCATATCTAAAACAAAAACGTTGTACTCTAATATATTAAAGCAGATTTAAATACGCCTTAAAATATACTTTGAATTTTAAAAAGAAATACTAATAAGGAAGAAGAGAACACAAGAAATAACAACACTTCGTTTGTTGCTATTGTACGTAAATAAAAAACTTTATTACACACACAAACAGTGAAATGTCATAATTTTCTCTATGTAACAAATAGAAAAGAACAACTTTGCAAGTAGCAGTTACTTGACAAATTTTGTCACAACTGTGAATCGTGATTTTTCAGTAACAGTGATTAAATCACAGGTACTGAAATATCGCTCATCTCTAATTCACACATGTTCTGTATTCAATGCGGAATAAAAATAATCATAATTTAAATATGACTCAGCAAGAATTCATTAAAGTATAATGGTATTCAACTGATTGACTGCCACATTGGTGGTGAGATCCAAGCGGTGAAGAACTCTGATAAGATGACTGGGAGGTGTCTATAATTTTTCTCTAAATGAATGTACAATTTAATTGAAAAATGAAATTGAAAACGAACTTAAGCCAAAATAATAAAAAATTCATTGGTTTAAAGCCATACAGTTGGACTAATAAAAATTTATAACTGAATTGAAATAATCGGAATTGTCATAGCATTATTGTTATAAAT
Source organism: Panzeria rudis (assembly GCA_956483635.1). Lineage (NCBI taxonomy): Eukaryota > Metazoa > Arthropoda > Insecta > Diptera > Tachinidae > Panzeria > Panzeria rudis. The sequence continues at coordinate 152,706,334 of OY101448.1, read as the reverse complement.
ATTAACTTGTAACAATAAAGCTTTTAAAATTCCGAATACTTTCATTTCGCATCGAGAACGGAATAACTCATTAAATTATCGAACAAAATCACTCCTAAAAAAATATGCTTTTTCTTTATTTCATAGATATTTTTCGATTGAACATTCCTTACATTATTAAGAATGATATTTCACTAATCGTAGACGCTGAAGAAATTGAGAAAAGTGAATCACAAAGCATTTCCAATTTATCGGATAAATTCTTTAATCATGCGGTCTATTAGTATGAAATAACGTTCGAATTGAATGGCAAATTTTATATAATTTCAAGTTTTTTTAAAAAAATCTGCAAAAACGCATTAAAACAAGAAAATTTACATGCAATTTTTAGTCGAGTTATTCGATTAACCGACCTTAATTACTCAATTAAATTTTTACTCGAAATTTGATTTTTTTTTTGTTTGATCGAACATTATCTGACTTAAATTATTCGATTAATCGAACAATCATTATTCGAGTGAATACCCTATTAAATACCATTATCAGTAATAATGTTTTCCTTTTTATAAAGCATTCAAAGTATTTAAATAATGTTAGAACGGCTTAAAGGTAATTTTATTTAAAGTGTTATAAAATAAAATAAGATTCTACTAGCCATTTCCAAGTTATTGTGTAGTTGGTGGATTGTGAAGTTGGTGGAACACCCACTTGAAAAATTCCAAATAACAAAAAATAAATAAAAATTAAAATAAATGAAATGCAAGCATATAGACCTGCTTAACCCGGAACAAATAAAACTTTCGTATGCATAGATTTTAAAATTTTGACTGTTTTTGTAGTTATGGGCCATAACACGTCAAAGAAATATAGTGATGATCAAAGCTGATGACAAAAGTTTCATTTTGTTGCAGTGTATTTGCTCTGTATTCCAAAATGTATCTTTTCCTATAAAAAAAGGAATTGCCGGATGTAGAAAAACTTACTATTATTATTATTATTAATCTTTTATCATTATTATTATTATTATCATTATTATTATTATTATTATTATTATTATTATTATTTTATTCGCGATTCAAATTTTGTATGTACTATCCCTCTTATATACAAATTATTTGCGAAAAAAGAATACGAGAATGTTTGTTATTGCTAGAGTACATTTGTTTTTATTAAACAAAAGAAAAATCTAAAAATAGAATACTCCTTCCAAAAGAAGGGAGAAAGAATGTGTATAGGATCTTTTAGAAACGAGTCTAGAGGCCTATTAGAAGGCTATCCTGAGAAGGCAGAAAATAGTTAGTTTCGGATCTTATTTTAGGTCTTTGAAGGCCTTTAAAAAGGTCTGTTTAGTGAATGCCTTGTAAGTTTTACCGCTGGGTATTTATGCATACATAATTGTGTGTATTGTTATGATTTGTGGACATTTGGCTAAAGGTTAGGAAATTAATCAAACTTTCGCTTGTAATAAATGGAATAACTAGCAAACCAGAAATGTTTGAAAAGTTAATGCAAATTTAAAACAAAAAAAATTTGTGATCTGAACTGAATGTGTAATTTTTAATAATTTAGCATTTTTTATATTCACAGAAAATAGCACGAAACAGGTTCATCAAATTACACTACACTTAACATTCCTGCTTTACATTCTATAACAAATTTTGCTTGAAATCGTTTTAAAAAATCTACACTTTTCATTCCATTAATCATGTAAATTATTAATGTTAATTAAAATTTAATTATGTCAAAAATTTGCTTGTAAATTCATAAAAAATTGTCAACAACAATAAAAACCAATAATTTATAAAACAAATCTCCCTGCCCTGCATTAATTTTACAAAACTAACAAAATTTCATTGCATTGCTTAGGGCGTTGTAATTATCAATTTATGCTGTACACCCTGTATTACATTTCTACAACAGGCTGCTTCCAATAAAATTTAGCGCCTAAAACTATGTAACAGATTTTTTTTTTGGAAAGTACACCTGCTAGTTGATTTTGTGCGCCTGGTATTTCATGGAAATTTCGAATTTGCATTTTTCGCCACAAACAAAAAAAAATTAGGGGGGCCGTATAAAATAAAAGATATCGCTGGATCAGTAAATACCGAATTTCTTCCATAATAATGAAGGGATTTTCATGAAATAAAATTTAATCGATAATGACCGAAAAGAAGTATTTTTACTTACCTAATCACGCTTATTTAAATGACCTTTTTTTATTGAAAGAATATTATAATAAATAAATAAACACAACCAACAATTTATAAAGTTAAATAATTTTATTTATCTATTCCTTTGCTATTTTGTTTTCTTGTCGCAAATCTATATTTATTAAAATCAAATTCTTATTATGAAATAGGTAACAAAGTTTACATTAAATTAGCTTAATTTAGGCCAATCATAGATATAAAGAAGTTGTATCGTCAGAACTGGCAAATTGATACCCTTGTGCCTCCGTAGTGTAGTGGATAGTGCTCTGGACTATTAACCAAGAGGTCGCAGGTTCGATGCCTGCCAAGATCCTGGGTGTTTCTGCATAAAAGCCAAAAAAGGGCTTAAGCAGTATGAGCTTTTGTTTTTTAAGCTGGACTAAAGCTCTTTCGTTTTTCGCTTCCCTCAATGTCATCTGAAAGTAAAAGAAAAATAAATGGACTTTTTATTAATTGTTAAATTTATGGTGCTGCATGTATTATTTAATAGACTCACAACTATTATTTTATTCGCGATTCAAATTTTGTATGTATGTATATTTAAAATCTATCTCATCAGGCGGCCGTACAAAAACTTCAATTATTGCAACTATATCTCCGGGTCATAAAGACATCGAAGAAAGTCTAAGCACATTAGAGTATGCTCATCGCGCTAAAAATATACAGAACAAACCGGAAGTAAATCAAAAATTAACCAAGAAAGTTATATTAAAGGAATACACAGAAGAAATCGATAAGCTTAAGCGCGACTTAATGGCAGCTAGAGATAAAAATGGTATTTATCTTGCCGAAGAAACGTACTTAGAATTGACTACCAAAATGGATTCTCAAAATCGTGAACTCAATGAAAAAATGCTTCTGCTTAAGGCTTTAAAAGATGAGTTGTCTTCAAAAGAAAAAATCTTCAATGAAGTTAGTTTAAATTTGGTGGAGAAGACAGAAAAGCTTAATAAAGTTGAAGAAAATTTAAAAAATACTTCAAGTGCCCTGAAGGAAACAAAAAAAGTTTTGCACACTACTAAAAGGCGGTATAAAGAAAAGAAAGTGCTACTTGACTCGCACGTAAAGACAGAAGAAACTTTAAAAACACAAGCAACAAAAATAATGGAAGTAGCCGATATTGCCACACAAGATACTGAAGAATTACATGTAAGTTCTCTATTCTTTTCATTACTGTTCCGTATTTGAATCTTATTCAGTTCACCACAGATAGAAAATTTTGTCACTCGATTTACAACTGCCAATCGGTGGCCGTATTGCGACTTAAAATATTTTCAGTAATTTTTAGACAGTGAAAAGTTAATATTTCGGTTTAAGTTTATAATTTGAATAAAGTGGAATATTTAGAATATCTAATCAGACTCGCAGAATGTATCAGTACCACTGATTTCGACGGCCGCTACACCATCTCATCAGCGTTCATTGTTCATTTTTACTACTTGTAATGGTGGATATTACCGACTAGAAACATCAACTATTTAACAAATTTATTAATTAATTTTTTAGTTAATTCGCCTTTTACCAGCTTTCATCCTGGCTCACTTCGCTAAACATGAAAAGCATTTCTCTATAGGATTTAGCATTGTTGATTAAGGGGGAAAATAATAAAGATGTAGGTCGAAACTTGTTCCGTTTTCTCTTCTCTATCTGACGTGTCTTGGAGTTTTTCAACAAGTTTTTGTAGAATTTATCAAAACTTGTCGGATATACCTGTTGAATTTGAAATTTTTGTACAATGAAGTATGCCAAGTGGTATTTCTGCCCCTAACTAACTGCGGAAAACTGGTTTGGTTTAATTTAATTTGGTTTTAGTTATACTTAAACTATAGTTATGCCAAATATCAAGGTATTTCGGGAAAAAATATTTTTTGGGTTGTCCGCTTCATAAATAATTATCCATTATTAAGAGAGCAATATTAGAATATCTAATCAGAATGGACTTCGAGGCCGCTGCACCATCCCATCTGCGTCCTTTTATAATTTTGGGCACTTCAGGGCGGATGCTAGTGAGTAGGTATATCAACTATTTAAATAGTTAATTTAATGAAATAGAATATAAGAGGTCATTGATTGCAATCAATGATTTAAAAATAATAATGATTTCAAAATGATTGCAATCACAAAAGAATGCAATCTTGACATGATTTCAGTTTGAAATCTGAAATCATTTTGAAATCAATTTGGTTGAAATCATTTTGATTGCAATCAAAATTGATTGCAATTTTTTACAGCTCTGCCACCTACCCATAGCTGTAAAGACTTGATTTGCTACTGTGATGAATTATTTTTTTAAGATTCGACACGGACGAATATTGTTTTAACTTTTTTTTTCTCTTAGAAAACAATTGATCGTCGCAAAGACGTTGATGTTAAAATTCAAACAGCGTGTGAAAAATTTACAGAACGTATGTCTGACAATTTTGAGATGTTAGATGACAATCTGAAGCGTTTACAAAGTCAACAGTTTAGTGGTTACAATGACATAAAACAAGAATTAGGTAAGATTGTGCGAACTCAAAAGTAAAGCCTACATAGAGATTATGTCATATATATATTTTTTTATTAGACAAAATCAACTATGTCCAATCCGAGCTCTTGAACAGTGGTAAAAGTAAACTTAATCAAATTGAAAATTTATGTGACAATTTCTTAACAAAATCATCTTCACTGGAAGAGATTTTTTCCACTTCCTTAAAACAACTAAGCGATGAACATCAATCTGCCCTTTTACAAGTTCTAGAAGAACTCAAAGAAAAAGAACAAAAATTTCAATGTGAAATCAAAGACAATGTTTCTATGTTGCAAGCGTACAATGAACAACAGAAGTTTTCGTTGGACACCATGCGAGAACATATAATAGAAAAGTTTACTCACAACAACACAAATATTCAAAAACATATCAACAAACTGAATGCTACTTTCGACGTGATAAAACAAAAATCTTTAGAAAATTTACAAGAACTGCAAAAGACTGCAAACCTTTTAAGCGAAGATCGTTCATTGATGGAAGAAGAGCAAAAATTGATAAAAGCCTTTCAAGACTTACAACAAAAACGGTTCAAATGGTCCGATGAAGTGAGTGACAATGTAAAAAATCTAAATAAATACCCACAAGATATCATAAGGACTACCGATGACCCCGTAGACCTCAACAAGGAATTTTCAAGTGGTCAGACAACAGAATTAAAAGAAAATTGTTCTTTAGTTAAACAGTTAACCACTCAGATAGAACTGTATACCGACCAAAGTGTTGCCAAATGTACATCCATTAATATGCAATTAGATAATATGATGACAGAAAGTTTGAAACAGGTAGAAAAAATTTCCCCGATACAGTCAAATTATCTCAAAGATATAAGTAATACCAGGCAACGGAATGAAAGTGAATCCAAACATATACGTTTAGAAAATTGTGAAAAAATCAAAATAAATACAGAGGGAATTTCACTGTCTTTAGATAATTATGATAAAAATATAAAAGATCATTTATGTAATGTGGATAATACAAATTCAATGCTTCAAAAATCCATAGAAGAGTATAAGGAAGTTTTTAATAAACAGCTAAAAAACTGTGATCGCGATATGGATTCTTTTAAGAGAAGAGAATTGAAAACGTATAAGGCCACAGGGGCGACACCTTCAAAAAAAGTATTCACATACCCCAAAATCTTGGCCGAAACTTCGCCTCATATTCGGATTGTGAAACGATTTCGTCAAGAAAATGATTGGTCGGACTTGGATACAACTGTGCCCATCGACGAGGTAAGTTAAGAATGGAAAAAGTGTTATTTATTAATGGGTACATTATTGATTGCAACCGAACCTCAGTTGAGTTGTCAGTTGCTAAAAACGATATTACGTATGGCAACTACTCGTTTTTTTTAAATGCAGTATTTTAAGTCGCTCCATTAGGACTAAAATTTTTTACACATATCTTAAACAAAAGTTTGCTCCCAACATATTAGGCGTAAAATTGTAAACATAGGGCAGAAAATGAGAAAGTTACAACATATTTAGTGAAAACATCCGAATTTTAATAAAAACAAATTTATGGAATATGAGTATAAGAACAATGCCAATGGGGCAGAATCAAAGTTATTTCGGGAGTATATCAACCATTTCTAACCCCATAGTCCGACCGGTGTAAAATTTTACATGAAGATACCAAAGCAGTGTTCTGATTTAATTTAGTAAGATGGGCTTCGCATATTGCTCGAGAGCAAAGGAGTGAAGAGCAAACTAGTGCACTTCGGTCATGTAAAATTTTTCAACGCTTGTCATTTGTCTGTTTCTCGCCCGATTCCAAAAAAATTTTATAAATCTTATAAGGTTTTATTCTTTAAAGATCTTATAAGGTTCTACAAAAATATCTTTGGTTAAACAGTTAGGTTGTATAGTTCTGATATAGACTTATTTTAAAATTAAAATTTCCCAATGTTTCAAATCCTTTTTCTCATTGTTACAATTCTTTGTTATTAACAGAACAAAATTTTGAATAGTTAAATAAAGGCTGATGAAAAATTCTTTCTGAGTTGGAAAATATATAATTTTTAATTTGAAAATTGAAAATTTTTTAATTTTTGAAAATGTTTTCCCAAAAAAGCACCATCATTCTTTTCTCTATGAAAAATGTTTCTTAAAGATCATATTATTATTATGTACATGTCCAAGAGGTACTTTCACAGGTATGATTTTAGAAAAAAAATTAATCTAATTTAAAATTTTTGGTGGGCGTGCACCCTCTTGGAATTTGTTGGATATTCTTAGGAATTCTGATGATTCTCAAAAGCAAATCATAGTTTCTTTACTTGACTTGTATTAGGTACGTAAATTCCTATAGAACTACAAAATTTCATTGGAAAATATCTATAATTAAAGATTTTTTAGCATTAAGAAAAAATTTAATATGTACAAAACTATACATGACAACATTTTTTCCTTTGCAAAAAGTTTTTAAAAAAATTAAATATGTTTAAATCTGAATACGCTGTTGAAAACTACACAAGTAATGGACTTATAATAAGTAAAAACCCGTACTTGGATTTGTTCACTAAATATGTTGTAGCTTTCTCATTTTTTGTCTAATTTTACATTTCCTATGTTTGAAGCAAAAATTTCTGTATGATGGATGCATTTCTCAAAAAATAAAAATAAAAATTATTTTGCCTAACTGGAGCAACTTAAAATGGTAAAAATTTGAAGAAAAAAAAAACGTAAAAAATTTCAATTTTTTTCAAATCTTAATCTTAATTTTAATCCTATCAACCAACACATTCTGAAAAGACATATACATATCGCGACCTTAGTATTGGTTTAGCCCATATACCATAAAGTCGGAATAGAGAAAAACAACAAAGAAAATTTACATAAAGTTTTCTCAAAATATATCCGATAGAATTTTTTTGTATTCTCACCATTGCTTCCGTCATATGTTTGGAAGAAAAATCAATCATCAATCCAATTAGAAATGAACATATTTTTACTGAAAGTAAAATATCTTGTTTTGTGCTCCAGTAACCACTTTTTTATTTTATTTGTAAAAAGTAGCTTTTGTTGCTCCATATGTATGTATATTAACTGCTGTGTATTGAGATGAAATTTTCTACTTTTTATTGAAAATAAGCGTATAAATGTTATTAGAAAAGATATTTACATGGAATAAAAAGTTAATATTGATGAAACTTGGTATTTTACTTGATTTCTAATTTTTATTTTTTTATTTAAAAAAAAAATTTTTTTTACAAAAAATTTATCAAAAATGATGATATCGATCACAATGAATGCTTGATATCTCAGAAACCAGGAACAATTTCGCGAAACAGTTTTTGGATTCTGAAAGAGGGTATTCAAGATAAATATACCTCATACTTAACTAAATTTTTTTGAAAATGGTCGGTGTGCCAAAACAATACTAAGGTCGCGATATCTATGCAACAGTTCAAATTCATTTGCAACAGAGACGAACAGTTCTCGAGTTTTTTGGAAATAGCTAAATAAACTGTAGAAAACACGTTTTTCGCGAATACCCAGCAAAAAATAAATGAACGCGTTCAACATGAAATAGTGTTTCATGATTTTTTGATCACTTGTTTCTTCGAATGCATTCTGACATCGTAAATCGTAAATAAAGCTATAGTTTTTTAACTCATTGAAATACGCATGAATTTTACTAGGTAATATATTGCATAAAATATCCACTGAAAAAGGCATGCAAAAACGGAATTAAATCATTACATTGGCACATTTTCATAAAACAAGTCTTAGCTCCAGCAAAAAATAAGAAGACAATAGCTCAGTGGTAGAGAGCATGTCTTAACAGTCAGAAGGGCATGGTTCGTATCCCAGCTGCAGCAATATTTGTTTTACTTTAATTTTTTTATATTTACATGAAAAAACGTCATCGAATCAGGGAACTTGCATGGGTTCAATTCATTCATTTTAATGGAGATCAATTTATTTAAATTTTCATGTAAACACATGATCTCCAATGTCACGCCTGTGTTAAAATCATACATGTTTCACCTAAATCGAATCACTTTGTCGTCGTTCAAACATATGATTAAACTACTTTCTTGTCACGGAAGATTTTGCTGGGTAGTTTTAGATCCAACAAAAATAAGAAGGCAATAGCTCAGTGGTAGAGAGTATGTTTTAACAGTCAGAAAATCATGGTTCGTATCCTAGCTGCGGCAATACTTTTTTATTTCATTTGCTTTATATTTACATGAAAAAACGTCATCGAATCACGGAACTTGCATGGCTTCAATCCATTCATTTTAATGACGAGCAAGTTCTCTAAATTTTCATGTGAACACATGATAATGACACGCTAATGTAAATTTCACCTAAATCGAACCAATGCGTCATCACTTGCACCCATGATTTGTCATGTTATTTTTTGCTGGGTAGGTATCTCAAAAACGCTTCTTATGAAAAATAAATGAATACCATATTCGTGTTTAGCGAACCAAAATTAGCTTAGAAAATATATATTTTTTAAGGTTATGACAAAAAAGTTGAAAATTTGTGAACTAGTGTAATCGACCCATCAATCTCTCATATAAATATTATTCTTTAATTCTAGGAAAGTGATGGCGACGTTGAAAATGGCATTGTTTACATTGCAGATACATCTGATACTGAGGCTGAGGCTGCTTCAAATGCAACTCTTGAAAACTGTTAAACGTTTAATATACATAAGGTGATGTAAATATAATTAGTATGTAATACATAGTTCAAAAATATTTTCAAAAAGTTCACTCCTGGGTCAATAATAATTCTGGATTAAACGTTAATAATAAAAGTAAACCAGATTACATTTTTTTTGCTATGTAATAGCATTTTTTTATATAATAGCGCACAAGTCATTTTCTAATGATTTGTAGGAATCATTTTCGAGTCTTGTTTTAAGCCCGCAACTGATTAATCACTTTTTGATCATCTAAGGTAGTCTTAAAAGACTCTGTTTTCTGATTTTTGCTAAAACAATCTTCCAAATGCTATGTGGGGAAATAGACAGTTACTTTTGAATTAGTTCGTTACAAACAGAAATACCTAATAAATGATTTCGTTATAATCGAGATTTACTGTACCTAAAGCGCTTTGAATGTTATTTATCATATTTCCCGGAGCTTTAACTCAAAACTACGCATGTGCCATGCAAATATATACAGTGGAATCGCGATAATTCGTACTTCGATAAATCGAAAATTGCAATAATTCGTAAAAAATATATTTAATACAAACTATTCACTTAAAATCTGATTTTGAAATATGTTTTGGCACCTATTGTAAATAGCTACGAAATTAAACAAACGGATTTTAAGTTTTTACTTATTTCTGCCGCTAAAATTGAGTTTTGAGTTTTGTTGTCTTTGAAGACATAGTATAATTTTATGACAAATATTTTTGTAGGACATATAAGCCCGTTATATCGCTGTTTAAGGGGATTTCTTTTGCCACCCTAATGCCTTGCATATGTAATATTAGGTGTATTTCTGTACGTGTACGAATTCGTAACTTAAGTTATCCACACTCATGCGAAAGTTCTTTTCAATACAAAACTTGTATGTATGTATGTATGTATGAAGAAGTTTGGAGAATTTCGTGCAGACACATTATGTATTTATGTATGCGTCATCTATGCACATATACATTGTATATACATGCATACATACATAATGTGTATGTATGTAAGTAAATTTGGCTGTATTCCAGACAACTCTAAAATAAAGTCTGAATAACTTTTTTAAAGTTTTATCCCAGGTAACAAAATGTATTAAATTTTTTTGAATATATAATTAAAGAATAAACCCCTTATTTATATAACTTATCAAATGTTTATGAAAGTCTTATGAAACAAATTTTGTGTGGAAATCTGTTTCATAAACCTTTTATTAAAATTTGACAATTTATTATGAATATGGCCCTAAATCGTTTCTCCAAATGAAAAATACACAAAAAAATATTACTTATATCCAAGAAATTTTTTTATAAATGCTATGAATCGAACATGATAATTTTTTTCCAAATTATTTTCATTCCAGCTAGGAACTTTTACATAAATTAATTCATATTTTTTTCAAAATACTTTTAAAAATTCAGTATTGAACTTGTATAGCCTGTTTTAGTAGGCACAGCTAACTCATTCCTTTCTGTCAAACTAAGGTAGATATGTATATGTATACTTATCGGCGAATTGATACAACAAAGCAACTTTTTTGCGGATTGTGGTGTCAAAAAATTTATGAGAAAAAATCGAAGCAAATATTGAAATGTGAGGGCATTAGAGTACGAAAAAACGCAGCGCAGCGCCGCTCTTTTTTGCGCTTCATGCAAAGAGCGGAGCCTATTTATTATTACACTAGCGCCGCACCAATATTTTTGCGCTGTGCATTAAAGGAGCAAGCGCAAAAAGGATCATTTTCCTTTTCGCACGTCCGGTTTAGGGACGGGACGGGACCGGATATGTGAACCGCACTACCGAGGTTCACATTTCCGGTTCCGGTCTGGACTGGAAGTCTGTCGGTAGTGCAGTTTTACTTTCGGTTTAGGGACGGTACCGGAAGTTGGGTCGGTAGTACGGTACATTCCTCCGGTTCCGGTATAGACCGGAAGATGGGTCGGTAGTACAGTTCACGCGTCCTGTTGAGGGGCTGGACAGAAAGTTGTATCGGTAGAAAGGTTCATATTTCCGGTTTCGGTCTGGACCGGAAGTTGGGTCGATAGTGCAGTTTGCACTTCCGTTTTAGAGGCCGGACCGAAAGTTGGGTCAGTAGTGGTTCATATTTCCGGTTTGGAACTTTGACCCGTCTAGGGGTATTATATGTGAATAGGACCAAGAATAAAAAATAATGAACGATAACTACGAAAGATGTATTTTGCAGCACTGAATAAGCTCAAACTAACCACTGTTTGTATAAAAAAGAGCATGCGGAATGCGCCGCTCAATATGCGCAATGCGCAGAGCAAAGTGCCAGACAAAAAATAAAATGCTCATTGCGCAAAGAGCGGCGGTAATAAACGAAAGCGCTTGAGCTGCCCATACCAATTGCTCCTTTATTTCCGCTCCACTCTTTGCGCTTGTGCGCATTTTTAATACGCTTGTAAGAAGTGCGCAATGAGCAAAAAGAGTGCGCAAATCCGAACTCTGGAGTAGCTGGTACATTTTTTTCAACACAGCCGGTTAAAGTTGGGTGTAGTAATAATTTTTAGTACGTCGTTGGCAAAACGCAAGACTTTCTTTGAAAATTAGGCCACTTCAATATGAATTGAACTGTCATTTACAGAAGGATATCTCACAATAATAAGGAGAAAAAATGAGAAAAGTGAATATTTGTAATAGTAATAGTCACAGCAATAGAAAGATCACCACAGGGTGATTTTTTTTAATGGCAACACATTTAAAAAAAAAGTGACATACTTTTTTCTAACTTTTCTCGGAGCAGTTACTACTTGCCATATTACACGCTTTCGACTTGACGTTGATTATACAAAAAATGTTCAGAATTTTTTTCAAGGCAACTTAGATTTCATAAATTTATTTATTAAAAACTAAGTTCATACTGCGCATGAAATAATTCGTGTTTTATAAATTAACATAACGACATTAAATTAAAAATTTTAAAACCCCTCGACGAAAATAGATGATAAATTCAAAATGGCTGAACCAATTTTTTTGGAATCAAGTCACCTTTCAAACAAAATTTACTAAATTAAAATCGAGACTCGTTTGGGAGCTACGGCATCAGAGAAAAGATGTGATATCTTCTAAATAGCTGGACCGATTTTCTTCAAACAGTTAAGAATACTCTCGATCAAGTCACCTTTCAAACAGAAAAAACTAAATCAAAAACCCTGTCGGAAACTAAATTGACTTTAAATTAACTTTAAGTTAACTATTTCGCAACTACATAGTGCTGACTGACACTTGGATTACTTTCCAATGGAAATAGCTAACTATTTTAACATTGCGATGTCCTCGGCGGTAGTCAATTGTCCCACTCTGCACTAGTTTTCAACCAACAAAGTAAACTTTATTAAGTCACCTGGTAGTTAGTACATTTGCAAAAAGATGTTGCTGGGGTTCGAGCTATGTATCACACGTTTTAAAGTCAACGCGCTGACTACCCAGCTAATGTATCATTTAAAATAATAACAGCAAAAAGTTAATATAAACCTGAAATTAGATTCAAAGTGGCTGAGAGTAAAGTTTTGGGCTCTCACCAAATCCGATTATGTACTCAACTTAACAGTTGAGTTTGGGTCAGTCCTGGATTGCATTGTAGTTAGCTTTTAGTTAATCTAAGAAAAGTTAACTATAAGTTGATTATTTTTGTAGTTGACTAGGGATTTTCCGACAGGGAACTTTTTTTGGTTGGTGGTTAAAAATATATCGTTACAAAAGGCGTATCTAAAATTTTAAGTTTGAAACATAAGACAATAAAAGACGACAAAGCAGTATTATATATTTTAAGAACTATGATAGGCCGGATCCTTTCCTACATTTCTTATAGTTCTAAAACTATGTTGGAATGAACGATAAATTTAATAAATCACTGTGTTTCTCCTGTACTTTGTTGTACTTGTTTTAATATTTTAATGTTTATGCAAACTATGCTTTATCATTCGTTTTGTTAACTTACATGTGAAAGCTCTATGAGTCTAATAAATTAATTCAAACTAACAAACTATACATAAGCTTTTTTATAATTTTTATTAAACTTTTTGTTTCAAGCTTGAAAATTTGTTATATGTTAGATACGCCTTTTGTAAATTAAAGTAACGATATGAACAATGTATTAAGAATTTTTTTCATACTATTTATGTTCAAACTTTTTTCTGTGTATCGAAGTAATGAAACGATGTAATAAGAAAGCAATTAAAAAATTTAGCTTTATCTTCTAATTTTAAATATCATTTATTTAGCTAATTTTAGCTCTACATATTTCAAATGTGTTTAGCACTGTTAATTTCTTCGAATAATAATAAAAGGAAAACGAAACTCCCTAAGGTATGCTTTGAAATTAAAAATATATATTATAACGTTAGCAATGTCGTCTGTTACTTTGTCGCATTTTTAGCCTCCTATCAAAACACAAGCATAGTTTTAAAAACAAACAAAAAATAACTACAATTACTTGAACTAATTTTCTTTTACTGCAAAACTAAAAAAATTTTATTTACATGGTTTTCATTTTATTTAACGGTATATATTTTTTATAAAAGTCAAAAATATCAAATTTACCTTTAAATTGTTTACTGGGTACAATCAGACCTTTTGGCCAGCAATATGAATACTATTAGCAAAAAGAGGAAAACAAATACAGCTGCATGTTCTGTAAACATACATCCATACATGCAGCTACATAGATATTTTTGAATATAGCATAGATATTGAGAAAATTTCCTATATAAAGCACATATACAACGAAGTGTATCCATTAGTATTTTATCGTTACATAGCACAACAAGTCTTAATATAACATTAAAAAAAGCGTCTCGGAAGAAAACAAAAAATTTTCAGGGAGTTTCATTTACCACATACATAAATATTTACATACTAATTAAAAAAGAAAACTTTAAGTAAAAAAAAAGAATTTAATAAAATGGCCAACTTACCATTTGTATTAAATTTTGATCCGCATCCATTTTACAATCCAGAAATATTTCCAAATAATGTTTATCGTCGTTTGCATTCGCGACAACATCATCCCATCGATATGCATACGATGGGCTTGATTTCAGCATTGGCTCCTCATATACGCCAATTGGAGGCAGCTGGAAAACCCAAGGAAGACCTTCCTCATTTGCCATCGAAATGTAGAAGCATCGACAAAGATCATGACTTTGCTGTTTATCTTGATGTGGGACTTTTTCTGCCTGACGATTTAAATGTGAAAATAGTGAATGATCATTTAATTATTGAGGGAAAACATGAGGAACGTGAAGCTGATGATGTCGGTTTTGTTTCACGTCAATTTATACGTCGTTATGAATTACCCAAGGGCTATAATCCAGATGCTATAGTTTCTAAACTGTCCTCGGATGGGGTCTTGAGTGTAGTACTGCCTAAGTCAACCGAAGAACCAAAAGAGCGTATCATACCCATACAACATACGGGTCCAAATGATTTGTTTCTTAAAAGTAAAAGTGAAAATGGTATCAAAGATACAACAACAACAAAGAGTGATGATGAAAAAAAGTAAATAGTGGAAAAAACATTTAGAAATTTTCACAAATCAAAACGTCTAACCAATAAATCTATTAACAATTTGTTGCATTTACCCGAAACAGTGCTTTTTAAAGATGACAAAATTTTAACAAACTAAAACTATAAATGTAACATACTTTAAGGGCTTCGATTATTATTCAACTGAATTTTTCGAATGCAACAATTTGTTCTCTAGATTAAATAAAAAATGTACATACGTACTAACACATCTATACATATATTTTTAATCCAGTGTTGGCCATCGAGACCCTGTCGGAAACTGAGTTAATTTTAAATTAACTTTAAGCCAGTCACCTGGTAGTTAGCACATTTGCAAAAAGATGCTGCTGGGGTTCGAACTATGTATCACACGTTTTGTAGTCAACGAGCTGACCACCCAGCTAAGGTACCATTTAAAATAATAACAGCAAAAAATTAATAAGTGTTTTCCCGTGTTCGTGTGTTGCACGAAAAGCGTTCCCGTACTCGAAAATTGGGTAAATGAGAGCGCTTTTGAGAACATAACATTCTTCTTCTTCTTCTTGCACGAAACAGCCCGGACTTTTTCTTCGGGCAGATTGTGTAAAGTGCAAAACAATCAACTGTTTGAAAAATAAACAATAACAAATTAAAAAATTATAATTTTAAGCAATAAAAATACTAAAGAAATAATTGCTTGTTTAACAAAATTCAAAGAAAAATACATTTGTATGTATTTACGAAAATACCTAAAACTGAAAAATGGCATTAAAAATCATTGTGTTGGTTTTTATTTTTGTTTTTTATTTTCGCAACACTCTTGTAATTTTCGGGATAGAAATTTGGTTTTTTGCGTTCCTGTACTTTTGTACATTTTTGTCTCTCAATGAGAAAAATATATGTGTTTGCTCTCATTTTACCGAACTTTACCCAAAAAGTACGGGAACACACTTAATGTAAACTTGAAATGCGTTTCAAAGTAGCTGAGAGTAAAGTTGTTGGCTCTCACCAAATCCGATTATGTACTCAACTTAAGAATTCATTTTAGGTCAGTTCTGGATTACATTGTAGTTAGCTTTTGTAGTCTACTAGTGATTTTCCGACAGAAGAGAAATGAGTTTTTAATTTAGTAGTAGTGTTTATGAGCATGTGTTAAGGTACGGTTACACTTGGCAAATATTTGCCGAAAAAGAACGTGGCCAACAGACAAGCTAAAATTGAATTTCATTTAAATCCAATATTTTTTTAAATATTGGTTGGCATTTATTAAAAATAATATAAAAATAGCTTTTTGCAGCATAATTAACTTTATTTTGTGATATAAAAACCAAGCTAAATCACACTAAGCCTTAGCAAAAGTAGCGGTTACGTTTTTTTGGGCAAATATTTGCCAAGTGTAAATGTACCTTTAGTAGTATTCCACTGTGTGCCCAGCGTTACCGTTGGTGCTACTAAAGTAGCAATTTGAACTTTTTAGACTGCTTGGATACTATTTCGCTACTTTTACAAAATTCACACAAATGTTATGCTTTTTGTAGTTCTTTTGATGCTTTTTACTAAATGAAGATATACTTGATGCAATTTTCCATACGCAGTGAACTAAATGGTGTTTTTTTGCGAAATCAATCTTTTGAAATGCTTTACATTACACTGCTTTACAAGCAAAATGTATAAAGTTTTTAATGCATTTTTTAGGGTGATTAGGAATATGCTTAACATGAAAAAGTAAAGAAAAAGTGTTAATTTCGGCCATTTCCAGATAACGGTAAATTTGTATTTTTCGATGTATACTTTCAGAGTCGAAAGTTGGTTCGATTAAAGTCATCTATATATTGTTTAAAAGGCTTCAAAATCACGCGTCGAATGGCGGATAAAAAATGACTGAGTTATAGGTAATCAAATTAAAATTTTCTAAAATTTTCAACGTTTTTCAAAAAACGTCTCTTCGGAAGCTGTTTTGTACCACAAATAATAACAAAATCCATAGTTACAAATTTTTATTTAAAAAAATTTAAGCCATGATGGACCGAAATTGGATAAAAATAAAAATTCTATAACAAGAAAACCAAAACACTAACATTTAAATGTTTAGTAAATTTAAATGGAATAGTAAAAAACAAAACAAAACTATTAAATAAAAGATTTGCTAGTAAATTGAAATGCTAGTGTTTTCGTTTTTCCTTCCAGCATTTTTAGTTTTTATCCGATTTCGGTCCATTATTGCTTAAAATTTTTAAAATCAAATAGACTATTAATAACATTTTTTAGCTATGGATTTTTTTTATTATTAGTGGTACAAAACAGCTTCCGAATAGACAACATTTGGTGAAAATGTTAAATATTTAAAAAAATATTTAAATTTGATCCCCTTTAACTCAGTCAATTTTTATCCGATCAATGTAAATTTTCCACTATTTGACGCGCAATTTTGTAGCCTTTCAAACAAGAGCACTTTAATTAAACCAGTCTTTGACAGTGGCGCTTAACGTTAATAAGAAATTATTATAAAATTTTGACTTTCGTTGTTTTTTTTTAATTTGATCATGAGTAAGACCTTCTTTAGCATAACATTTAATCTTAACCCTTTCAGCTTCAGATGAAGATATTCCTTGAGCAATTTAAATTTATAATTGTTTTATGGGCTTAGAAAGATCACAAATATATTAAAATCTAACAATTTGCAGGGAAGCTATAATGTAAACTATAAAATTAATCAGGGGGGTTACTCTGTAATTCGATTCGAAAAGAAAACTGATCGAATTTGTATCTTATTTACATTACAATTCGAAAGCATTTCTTTTCGATTCGAATTACAGAGTAACCGCCCAGAAACCTCTTCTGATTAGGCATTGCTCTTGTACAAAATTTGTTTTGCAGCAATTATTTGATAATGGTACAATATTCTCGTTATTATTTTTTTTTGCACAGGTTTCATGTAATGCATATTATTTATTAATAAGTCCAATTTTATTAGTAGTTTGAGCAATAGTTTTTAATAGAACTGCCGAAAGGTATTGCTAAAATGTTAAACTTAATCAGATGAGCGACAGTTTATGTTTGCTAACCTTTACTTTTAAAAATTAAATAACTTTTTTTACATTTTTCTTGTTATTAAAGTTCCCAATTTTTTTCAGAAATCCCCTTTTAGTGCCCTTTTATATTCAAACTATATACATATACAAGCCGATTATTTTTCGGCACACTGGTGCCAGCATGAGCGACTATGTTTTAATCTAATGCAAATTGTTGCAGAATTCGAATGCAAAAGTTGTTAAGTAAAGAACTTACTGAAAGAAAATAGTTGTAAGAATTTCTTTTTTAAACATTTCAAAAAGTAAAAAAACATTGCCAAGAATAAACATAAATATGTATGTACTACCCACCTAATGCATGCATATGCAATTAGTACAATTTTAAATTTAATTATTTTCGATTCTGCCCTAAAGTATGCTATCAATTTTCAATTATAATGCAAACGAAAATGTTTTATACTGAACAAAATCCACCACACTCATTCATAACTTTATATTCTAATTAATATTACATATTTGCTAACATTTTATTCGGAAAGTAATTAAAGACTAAATTTTATATGTATGTACATACATATGTTTATTAATATGTATGTCATAAGTACACATATTTATTAATATTTAATAAGTACACAGAACTTTATTACATTTTAATTCAGTGTTTTCTTCAAGAATTAAAAAACACAAAATATCAAATTATCTTAAAAATATAATACATACTGTAATAATGTATATTTTAACTCCAAAAATCTTTATATGTGTAGTAAGCAAAACTCTAAAAATTATTTAATTCATCAAATAAACAATAAAAAATATATATTTTTAGTTTTATTTAAAACAGAGATCAAAAATGTACAAGAGGGAAGACACTTGTTGGATAAATCTAATTCTACTATGCTGATTCCATTACTCCCGGTTGATAGATAAGTCATCTTTCAGCACAATTTGTTTTTGAAATCGGTGCCGATTTCAAATCGAACGATTTCCATCACATAACACGTTTTGGTATGTGATGGAAATCGATCGATTCAAATCGGCGCCGATTTCAAAATCCAATTCTGCTGAAAGATGACTTATTTACGTTTTTTATTGTTTTGTATCGTAAAAAGAATATTCGAATAGCGACGTCGGTCACATCAACACGACACCAAAAATTGTCACGTGTCTATTCATTGTCGACAACAAATGACTACGGGTCTGTTCGTAAATGAATCACTGCAGTGCTTCATATAAAACTTGACAGCAATGCCAAATGCAAGTGTGCTGACGCTTTTTTATAGCAGTGCCCATTCTAATACTCCGTACTTGACGCATGTTTGTGCGTCATCTACTTTAGCAAAGTATTTTCAGACATATAGTTCCATTTGCAGCGCCGTGATTCACTTACGAACAGGCCCTACTATTCAGGTATGTGATGAAAAACGATTTAGACGCTAACCGATTTGAAAGCGATAAAAGGTGTGGTGTGTTTGCTATGATCGTTTTGCCAATAATTTTAAAATTTGTTTTTAATTCTTTTTTCAACCATTTTTTATGAATTTCTCTTCAATGTTCTATTACATTGTTTATATTTTATCTTCTAGTGAGCTTTTTAAGTCAGTAGTTTGAGATTGATTTTAAAGTAACTGAAAAGATCGGTCGGAATTCATCACACCTTTTCAAAACGATCGTTTTCTATCACATACCTGATTCAGGGGTGCCAGATGATTTTGAAAAAAATCGGCATATTTTTCCAAATAAATCGGCATTATCGGCACTTCAATTTAAAAAAATCGGCAAATTCAAAATACCCATTTTAAATACAATAAACCATATTTTTATTAACAAAAAATAACAATACAGAATAATTCAGCATTAACTAATGTTTATAACATATTAAATAATATAAAAATCAATGAAAATAAAATAGAAAAATAAATTTCAATTGAATTGTTGACAAGAAAGCGGAGCTCTTTGTCTGAGAAACTTCTAAAAACTTTGCCGAAATGTCTCAAAGAGTTCTGTAGAAATTCTGAAAAAATTTCTGGGGAAATTCAAAAGGAATTTTCGATATGTCTGAACAATGTCAGAAAAATGTCTGACAAAACACCGGAAAATATCTGACAAAATTCGGAGCTAAAATTTTTAATTTATCAGAAACGTCGTATAAAATTCTCAAATAGAATCAGAATGTTGTAAGACTTCTTTGACTCTTCTTCTGGCATACATTTTTCTGCTACCAATGGCAGCTCATCAGAAAACATTTACCTGTATTTTACAAGTTTAAAAACTCAAACATTTATACGCAAACTCTGAAGAGATAAATGAGTATTACAAAAACCAAACTCAGACAATGTGCAGAAGTGGCTGCTAAAACTCGTAAGACGTACTTAGATCAGAAAATGTGCAGACTCTTCTGTTAAATGTCTTAAAGGAAATTGAGCCTGTTTATAGAATTCAATACGGAATTGGATTGGAAACGGAGTTCCATGAAAACGTAATTAAATTGGTTTGTTCAAAAAGTGATTATTTTTGTTCAAAATTCAGCATATTTTTTACAAAGTTGTATTTTTAGTGATTAGAAGATAGGAAAAATATGTTCTAGCTATTAAATGCATAAATTAAAGTGATCATGAACTCCAATTCATGGACAATTTATTCCGTTTCTGAACGGAAACTTCCCAAATTCAAGCACAAACGGTTTTCACAAACGCAATCAACCGGTTTTATATAGAAAATGATGCCAAACCAATCCGTATTGGATTCTATGAACAGGGGGATTAATCGGATAATATATCAGAAAATTTGCATAAACATCGTGTCAGAGAACTGCCGACTAATCTGCCAAATGTCTGAGGGAATTGTATACAACTTGGTTCATTGTCTGGTAAAGTCTCAGATTTTAACTGACGTTAGACATGTCGGAAAAAATTAGTACTGGCTAATTGTTAATAAACCTAGCCGTTTTTCATTTTAGTTAAAGGACTGACTGAATAACAGCTGTCTGTTTTTAATGTAAGTGTATTTATTCTATTCCAGTGCTGCCCAAACTTAATAAATTATAATAAAACAAAGTTATCCTGTGTTGTGTTTATCAAAAAATCGCATTTTTGGAGCAAAAATCGGCAAATCGGCACTGATAATTTTGAGACAAAAATCGGCAAAATGCCGATAAATCTGATTATTAAACATGCTCTATTAATTTTCGAAGCTTTAGGGAATAGTTAGATTGTCAATTGCTGTCGACAAGTGACAATTTTCGCTGTTGTGTTGATGTGACGTCGACGACGCCATTTATAATAGGGGGATTTTGTTTGGAACAACTTCACTAAAGTACAACATAGTTGTTCGGTGGTACATTTAACACCAGGTCTTCACTTAGCAATATTTATTGCGGCAATTGCCAAAATTCATATAAAAAATTACAATTTGATTTTCAATACGGAATTTGACGATTGCCGGCAATAAAAATTGCTACGCGGAGACGTAGGGTAAGCCAAAATTTTATTTCATTTACAAAAAAAAAGGCAGATGAGAAAAACGCATATTGCTGGGTACTTATGATGTTTTTTATTTCTATTTTGCAATTCAGGTCAACATCAAAAAGAAAATACAATTACAAAAAAGAAAATACAATTACATACATACATAGGTACGTATAACAAAAAAATAATAATAATATAATACTAAAGTAGAATTCTGGAATTTATGTATGAAAATTTGGTATATAATGGAAAATTATTGAATTTTTTAAATGAGATCCAATATGGACCATTCCTAATAGTCGCTCAATTATTCTCTTCTTTGTCACCGTTAGCTCCAATAGCATCATCTGCAGATTTCTCTTCAGAATTTTGCTTAACATTCAAATGGGCAGGGCCAGTTTGCTGTATTTGTATTACACGTTCATTAGATTTCTGCTCCTCTTGTGGCTTAGGAACACTAACGGTTAATACACCATCCGAAGACAGAGTGGACAATACCTTATCTGCATCATAGCCTTTAGGTAAAACATAGCGACGCACAAAATGACGCTGAATGAAGCCATGTTGATCTTCGCGTTCTTCGTGTTTACCCTCGATTACTATAGAGTTGTCGACCACTTTTACATTGAGTTCGCTTGGTTTAAACTGGGCCACGTCCATGCACACTTGGAAACCATCTTTGCCAACTGGTGATACACGGTTTTCCTTTTTTTCACCACCACGTGGAACAGCCTGCTGCTCGCTAAGGCGACTTAGCAGAGCCAAAGGTAGTGCGTGTCCCACAAAATTGTTGTTTACTGGTTTCCGTTGTGAGTGACGATGAATGAGATAAGGTGAAACACCCAGACCAAAATCGTTGCCGTAATAAGATGGATTAGATTCACGTTCCAATTCATCGACAAGATTCAATAATAGTGATAAACCAGACATTTTAAAATACACTGTTTTCTTTACTTTTTCAGATAAAAAATTATTGACTATTTTATGATTTATGCAACAAGACTTCACTTTCTTTTTCACTTGGCAAAATAAATTATTTAACTGATACGGCTTGTTGTGGTTTGCCGTCTTTTATACCAATTACCGGCAGTAAAAAACCGCTCTAGAATTTTCTGGATATTTTAAGTGCTCTCTTCATCAAGTTATTTTGTTTTTAATTTTCTCTTCTAATAATTGAGCTTTTTATCTACTATTTAATAATTTTTTCTCTTAAATTGCCATTATTTTATTCCACTCATTATATCGCATAACCTGGCAGCCATCATTTTGGTTTGTCTCAAAATTTAGAGGAACTTCTGTTTTTGGGATTTCAGTTGTGCAGATTTTGCAGTTTTTCCATTATAATTTTTCAATCTTAATTTTGCTATATTAGTTCCAATTTCTGAAGCCATAGTTTTACCCATTTTGATTAACATAACAGTGCCAAGGTTTACTAGTACTTTTTCAAAATTATATTTAGGTCTACGAAAGTTGTGTTTTTATATATGGAAATTGCTATTATTTTTTGTAAGTTGAGTTCATACGTAAAAACAAAATACTGTGCTCTTAAAATGTCCTGTATTAATATTAATTCGCCTTGCCTTGGTAAACAAATCAAGTTGCACACTTTTTTCATTGAAATAATTCGATGTCTTATAGAATGAATATGAGATAACACCCGATAAAATATATACAAAATCAAACGGTAGACCCCATATAATTTGAAGCCGTACAGATTTTTTCAGAACTCTCTTAGAAAAATTTTCGTAATTCATGAAAAAACACTTTTTTTGGCTAAGAAAGTGTATTAAATATATAAATGATTGTACACTTCAAATAAAACAAAATCTTTAAAACAGAAGCATAAATTTTAATTACTCGTTAGAATGATCCAACACAATAGCGTGACCCGAGTCCATTTTCTGGTTAGATTCTCCGAATTTTTTTAACCAAAATGATCAAATAGTCGGTTAACTTTACGTTAACCCCCAAAAATAAAAAATACCAAGGATTTTTTGTGTGCAGTGTTTTTACATGAAAGTCAGTTTTTTTATTAATTTACAGTTCTTTAAAAAATATTATTTTCCTGACAGTGAAAAAGTACACATAACACTGCACAATGTTGCCAGTCCATTTCACAATTTTCTTGATTGTATAATAAAAATCAAGTCTTGATTTTTGCCAATATATTGTGCCACCTTCGAATATAAAATACACATTGGCGATATTATTGTACAATAAGAAAAATTTTATAATTATATTGCAAGTGCGTGGGCCGCTTTATACATATGCGCTTCATAGAACCGGCAAAAGTATTGCCTGAGTAACTGCAATAATTTATGGCAAAAATGCTTACCCCCATATGCAAAAAAAAATAAAGTGTGTTTGAAATGTATGTTAAAACCGGGTTTTCTATGGAAAATTTTTTTTCATATGGGGGTTAATCTTTACATGTTTTTCTCTTTTGTCCACTTAAAAAACAAACTTTTACACATCCACTTACAGTGGTATATGTAAAGAAGCTCTACTGTAAGGCAGAGATTATAAAATATTCATTTTACTATGAATAACGATAAGTTACGATCTTAGAACGATAAAGCCATAGTATGATTTTATTATATACATACTCAATAGCGTGGAGCGTTGGTGTATGAAGGGAAAAAAGTTGTCCAATCGATTTCGAATACCTCTAGAATGTTGCATTTAGCTAAATGGCATGCAAAAAAATTTTTTTTAAATTTTTTCCGACATATCTTTTAGCTCTTTACCACGGCTGGAAGCTAGAGAAATTATATGAATTTTATTCTAATTTGCTTCATTAATATAGAACAAAAGTTTTAATAATTTTTTAAGGCGTAAAAACCAATTTTGTGCCGAATGAAAAAAGTTTAAAATCGGGGATATCTGACAAAATATAGCAAAGTATTAGGCCATTAAGTGAAAAAAGCTGAAATATTAACAATATAGCTGATTTTATTTCTCATGCAAAATTATTTTCAATAAAAAATTATTTTTAATACAAAGTGATTTAAATTAATTTTGTATGAAAAATACTTAAAAAATAATATATCTGTTTTCGTTTAAGGGGTAATAACTTTCTTATTTTATATCAGAATTTAGCGATTGCATCCACCATGCGATCGCCACAAAATTATCTTTGAAATACAGCCCGAAAAATATATACTTATCTTAATGGAGCAACTTAAAATGATAGTTTTTGGGAAAAGGTCTAATAATATACTTTTTTAAACTCTTAAGGCCTGTAACTCTATACTTTTTTATACGATCGGCTCAATCAGTGTATTGAATGAAAGAATAGAAAGATATCAATACAACAGTGTACAATTTATTTTATTCAGATTAACCGTTCTCTGAATTTTTGCCAATAAACGAAAAAACTAAAAAAACCAAAAAAAAACCTGTTTTTCGCGAATATCGGGAAAATGTACATTAAGAAAAATAAATGAATATCATTTTCGAGTTCAGCAACCTCTTGTTGTAACAATAAAGCAGCCGTGCTAGATACGCCTTGATACGTACATTCATAATCCCCTTATCGTGTTTGGCGATTTACGCCTTCGACTACGACTTTTTTGTAATAGAATAAACACAGCACGCTACAATTTCTTTAATCTATTACAAAACTGTCGTAGTCGAAGGCGAAAATCGGCAAATACGGTAAGTGCCAATATTTTGCTATGATTTTCTCCAGCGAAATAGCAAGGCATATTTACTATAAGGTGGGAGTATTAGATCAACAATACAAAAGCAGTAGTCATTTTTTATGTAAATAGCCAAGAAATGTCAAAAACATAAGGCGAAAAAGCAAGAAAACACACACACAAAATAAAACACACGCAAAATAAGAAAAAAATATGCACAAAGCAAGAAAACAAAAAATATAAGTACAGAAAAAAACATTCAGCTGCCAGAATATTGCCACTAATATGCTTTGGCAGCCCTTGTAAAATGAAATATATTTGTTTTTCCTCCGAGTTCGTTATAAGCAAGTCCTACTGTATTAAAAAAGATTTGAGTGCAAATAGAAGATTTTAGAATCTCTTGAAAATTCGAGAAATTAAATAAGAGGCAGCAGAAAAAAATAGAAAAACCGGTCTCAACCGGTCTCTTAAAAGTTTGTAAAGGAAAGTTCTCGAAATACTGCTGATTCCTCTTTTCAATTTTCTCTTTAAAACAATTTTTACTTTTTTCTTTTTTATACCAAGGTTGTCAATTTCTTTTTTGGTTTATTCCTCAACCTCAATGTCAAAAATCACCAAAATAACCGAAATATTTTTTTTGTTATTGCGAACTATTTTTTTTATTATATATATGTACATGATTTAAAAACAAAATTTTAATAGATATTGTTAAAATTCACAAATGTTATATACATATGTATTACTGAAGGTAGATTAATCACAGGTGGCATCGTAACGATAACAAATACAACACCAAATACATGCATTTTGTTAGCAGAAACATAACACGAGACTATTAAAATCTATTATCTGCGTGTTGTATACATTCATAACCTCTAATAGATAGAGGTCGTCATGATATACCCCGTCAAAATATGAGATACGTTTCACATAAAATGGGAATATTTTTGCAACCTCCAACTATGGTCCGGTTTATCCTAATTTTGGCATATATAATTATTTCCATGAGTGCAATCTAATGGCCCTACGCACAGAGGGCCAATCTGGCGGCGGAAAAAAATCTATTTTGAAAACAAATTTAAGCGCAGCATCAAAGCAGACAAATCAGTTTATATAAAAATCTAAATTATGCATCACTATGTTACCTGAAAATATGACCTTTTAAACATTGCGAAAAAATTTGCTGCGGAGACTTGCGTATGCGACTTTTACATCAGTTTTTCTAAATATACACAATAAAGCACACAAAATAAGAGATTCGCTTTTTTACACAAAACAAAAACAAGACATTGGCTACTGCAATAAATTTCTAAATAGTTCAATAGCAGTGGTGAGACATGCTTTTAAACACTGTGAATATGAAAAACCATAGACTACTAACTAGAGCCGCCGCATTACAACATATTATTACGACTATACTTATGTACGAAAGAAATATCAAATCTTATTAAAAGGTCGTCCTAAGTGCTCTAACTGTTATAGGTACTAACGTTAACCAATAGTTGTGTTTGTTGTTGATATTAAAAAATATAATGGTCCTATTCACAATCTTGTGCAAATGGTCTTGCATCGTAGTATTTGCAAATTGGTATAGTTTATTGATACTCACCACTTAACAATTGTTAGTGGTGAGTATCAATATACTATACCATTTTGCAAATGCAACGAGAAAAACTATTTGCACAAGATTGTGAATTGGGCTAATAAGTTGTAGTGTCAACTTATTTAGACATGTTTTTATGGTGTGCTATGTATTCAGCTGAATAACTTTCGCATAAAACCGCTTCTATTTTGGATTTTTATTGTATGTACATAAATATTTTTGGTTTAATATTTTGATGTTTAGTTCATGAAGTTTTTGTAGTTTAGGATTTAAATATATGACGGGGTATTCAAATATGTCCCATTTGAAATGTTTTACTATGTTAGTACCTAGGACATTAGTACACCTTGTGAATTCCTTTATTGTTTATAATCTATCGTAATTTAAAATTTTGTATGTAAAAAGGCATAACACATGATATCAGCGCTTTTAAACGTCAAAATTGGGTGTTCTGTTCTATTCTGTGATGTACATAAACTGAGTTCAATATTGTTCGTTATCTGTTGTAACTGGGGGTCTAAATATAGATATTGCTCAAATATTTGGAATGAACTCTAGATTTTATTAACGTTTTATTTATTGAGGTATTTAATCAAATTGTGCAATATATTAAGGCAATAAAAATTCTAGATATTTTGTTCATTTTGGGAAGGAAATATCTTTTTCCCCGTTGAATTTTAAAAAGTTTTGGTTTTTTTTTACTATTTCTACCTATTTTTTTTTGAGGAATTTTGAAACTAGAAATTTTAAACTAAAGTTTTTAGCGATTTATCGCTAAATTTTTCGAAATATTTCATATTTAGCTATTTTCTAGCTATTTTTAACTCGCTTTTATCGCTATTTTTGGGGAAAAAGTTGGCATCAGTGTTCGGAATCGTCATACACCTTTTTAAGTGCTTTTTTTTAATTTTGTTGAGCTTTTTGCTCTAAAAAAAATTGGCATCACTGTCAAAGAGTAGGCAAAAATGAGTAAAAACGAAATAGAAAAGCCGGTCTCTTAAAGATTGTAAAGGAAAATTCTAGAATTACCACTCTTATTTACCCTTTAAACTAATATCCAAGCTACATTAAACATGTATCACTGCAAGCTCAGCTGTTCTAGTAAATTTGAGACTGTGTGCATCACACAGGCAATAGATTTTGACACATTTCTGGTATTTTTCTATTAGCAACGGGTATGAGTTAGTAACTTTGAGGGAGCTTATGAATGTGTGCGACACACAGACAATAGATTTGACATATTTCTAGTATGTTTCTACCAACAAAATACGTGTTTTTTTGGTGTTCTATTTGTTGTCGTCGTGGTGGTACCTGTAGTATTGTATCATGCTAATATCTCTTTTACCCTACGTCTCCACGAGCCACATGACGCCGGCAGAGCAACTGCAAAAAATTCATAAACTTCATTGTGTGGTGAATACGTGAGATGTCCATGTTCTGCCTTATCAATGTATTTGGTGGTAGTGGAATAGAAATGGAATATATAACAATTTCTTTCTGTCTCTTTTCTTTCTATTAAAAATGGTTGTTGACAGCGAATCTCATGGCGAACATTGATGCTCAGCCATATGTTCGGCCATCGATGGCAGAGCATGGACGAAACATGGACATGAGCGGTCTACATTAGCCATATGCGATGTCCGACATGATGTTCATACCAACTTCATGGCTAATGTAGACCCCCAGTTAAGCAGGGCTGCCAGTAGAGGGGATTTATCCACAAACGTGGGGATTTTACAAGTACTTTGGGGGCAAAAATTTCTTTTGGAGAGGGGATTTTTCTGGCGATATTTAAAACAATCGTGGCGACTTTTTTTTGGGGATTTCTCGTCGATAATTTAATAGAATTAAAGCTGACAATAAAACTTTTGTTCGAACGTTTTTTTTTCAAGTAAAACACTTTAAATTTGTGCTAAACAATTTCTAAATTAATTTTCAAACTACTAATGGATCCCAGCAAAAAATAAACGAACGCGTGCAAGATGAAATAGTGTTTTCATGATTTCTAAAAAACTTGTTTTTTGAATGCATTCTTCATACCATCGTAAATCTTAATAAAGCTGTAGTTTTTGAACTCACGAAAAACGCATGCGATATTGCTAGACAATCATGTATAAAATATTGCATTACTTATCTAGCGAAAGAGACATGCAAGAAGGAGTTAAATCTTCACATTGACATATTTTCCACGGGTAAGTAGTTTTATCTCATTAAGATATAACTGGGAGATGGCTCAGCTGTAGAGAGCCTGCTTTACGTCCAGAGAGCCCGGGTTCGTATCCCAGCCATATTAAAATTCTTTTAAATTAACTTTTTATTAATATTTCGCATGCATGCAAGAACGAGTTAAAATCATCGAGTTTTCATCGGTCATACTCACTCATTTGAATGACGAGCAGTATATTTAAATGTGAACGCATGACCTCAACTGCCGCTAATCTTAAAATCATTCGTTTTTCCCCCGAATTTGAATGCATGCAGTATCATTAGAACCCATCCTTTAACTGGGTTTTTTGCATATCTGTATTTGCTGGGGTTCTTTAGGCCACTTCCGAAAAGTTGCGTATATCATGTCGAAATCGATAAAATGTTGCAACTCGTGCTCTATGTTTTACATTTGAGTCATTTAATTTCGACTACGACTACGACTACGAAAACCGTAACAAGAGCCTTTGCTTTGTAAAATTTTTAAATCGCTTATTTTAGATTAAATATATAAAATGGATAATTTGGAATACATCAATGAAATCTTAAAAGATCAGAACACATTGCTTAGTATGGACTGTATCGATTTTTGATGCGAGTTTAAACAAAAACTAAAAAAAGAAAACTAAAAGCCAATGAAATAATGATTTTAAAAAACAATTGGCTTCTATATATTAAAAAGCTAATGTCAGAAATAATAAAGCGCTAGCCAGAAAATATGACTGTTTTCAAAAGTATAAAGAGTTTTCTATTAAAAATGTCGTTAATATATATATTTTTTTAATTTTGCTAGTCACTGAAAATTTTTACATATAAGAAATAGTTTCCTTTCACTAACTGGGATAACTATTTTGGAATCGAATATCCAACAAATCTATATGAATTTTGGTCAAAGGTGTACAGCTTCTGAAGCATTACTCAATATGCTTATTATTCCAATAAGTAATGCCTATATACTTAGAAGGAATATTTTCTATAATGTGCAATACAAATTACTAGAATCATTGTTATGGATATCTTAACTTAAATAACCTTTGCCGTCAAGGATTTGAGAATAAATAAATTTAATACAAACACCATCTGTGACATTTTAGATTCTTCATGCAGTACCGACACTGCAGTCTATCAATTCTTGTGCATATACATATACAAATTCATGTAAAATATGAGTACAAAAAAAAAAGTTTTATGTTATTTTTAATATATATAACACGTGCGGATTTGTGGCGATTTTTTCGAATTTGTTTGCGGATAGCGACAAATATGACCTGGCAGCCCACCTGCTTTTATGTTTGAATTTCTGGTATTTTCTTTTTCATGCCAAGGCTGTCAGATATATATTTTTTGGTTTATTCCCAAACCCAATGTCAAAAATCACCGAAACAGCCAAAATATTTTTTTGTGAAAAATAACGATTTTGTGTTAATACCTTATAGCTGCCTATTGATTTTTGAAGCAGCTAGCGTAAAAGCAGATGTGAAAAAATGAAAGCATACAAAATAAGAGATTGGTTTTTTGCACAAACCAAAAACAAGACATTGGCTACTGCAATAAATTTCTAAAACTTTCAATAGCAGTAGCCAAAGCCAAAATAAAAAGCACTTGGTGAGACATGCTTTTAAGCATTTTGGAAATTAAAACCATAGACCCGCCGCATTACAACACATTATTACGATTATACCATGATACAATTAACAGGTGCACGCAGTAGATCAGCGGACCTTACTCGACTAAACGGCAAACTTAGTTGAGTGATGTAATATTCATAATATCATCGCCGCCATCAAACTTTCAACTCATGTATAGAGATTCCTTTCTCTACTGTATTTGGCATTTCCTTAAAGAGTTGCGCTGATAGTTCGACTCGTCTTTCAACGTTTTTTGACAACTAGTGAAGTATTTTATACAACAAATTTTCTATTGTTGTAGAGCTGCGTGTACCTTTTAATTGTTATTTAACATTGTTAATTAACATAACTTCGGACATCGCATAAGGCTAATGTAGACCGCTCATGTGCATGTTTCGTCCTTGCTCCGCCCTCGACGTCCGAACATATGGCTGAGCATCAATGTTCGTAGGGTAATATTACCCTACGTCTTCATGAGCCATCGGCTTGCATGACATGAACTTTACGCCGCACAGAGGTATTTTCTTGGCAAAAAAGTAATTTTTCGACTAGCACTTTTTAAAAATCTAATGATGCAGTTCTATAGAGAACTGTTTCACTAATAAAATTCCATAATTGCTTTTTGTAAAAAGCCACATTCAGTGCGAGAAAAAAAATCTAGTGAAGTTACTAAAATATTTTACTATATTTAGCGTTTTCACTTGCGTCTAATGCATCGATCTTGTCGTCAAAAAAATGGTTATAAAAATATTTTGCTCAAATATTTTGGAATGAACTCTAGATTTTATTAAAAACGTTTTATTTATTGAGGTGTTTTATCAGATTGTGGAATATATTAAGGCAAAAAATTCCCGGGAATTCCCGCACTAGTTTCCCGGGAAATCAGGATTGAAAATTTACCGGATTTCCCGTAAAAAACTCTAGTTACGATCCAACTCAAAGATTTTTTTATTATGATCAGCGTTGTCAACTTTTAGATTTCAAAAAGCACTGAAACAAGTACAAAACGCGTAATTCTTGAAAAAAGCACTGATATTTTATTTTTTTTAGTTTTATTAAAAAAAGGGGCTATTCCCATATTACGCAACGCTATTTTTAGAGTTTTCATACCCCCCCCCCCCCCCTTTTTTCGGTTTTTACAACATTTTCAGTCTAAATTATTTTATCCGTAACAAATCTTAAACCCCCCCTGGAGCATTACGTAATATGTGAATAGGCCCAAAGCTGTTATATACCTGCCTGTTCTGTGAATCGAGCAGATTTAAAACGAATCGTTTTAGAAAAATTAAATCCACTAAAAGCAAAAATTTTTCAGACTTTTTTGTAGTTTTCTATTTTTTAGAACTTAATATATCATATCCGATATTAATTGGGAACCATGTGGCTGTGGTAGCGACGCTAGCCTGTCAGTCCAGAGGTCATGGGTTCGATTCCCGTCATAGACCCTGGGTGTTTTTCCGCAGACAAGCTGATCGCTTCGAGGGTAGTGTTTGTTCTTAAAAAAAATCATTATATATGATCATCAGTTATTGCTAAAGGTTTTTCATAGAAATGAGCGGGTTATCATAAAGGAAAACTGTAACTTTTGAATCTGTTTTCATTCCTGCTTAAAGACTTTGCACAATTAAGACCTGTCAGTTGTATGTAGTTAGCGCTGTAGTATATATATTTACATGTGTAAAAACCCCGACTTCAATGCAAAGATCTTATGTACCAGATTACAAAATCAACGCGATTTTGTGTTATATCAAATGGTTTGCTTGTCTACAAATGGGGTGTCCGCCAGCAATTTTTCATAGTACCAAATCTTTCATGTCCTTTCAAATAAAATATTTTGAAAATCTGTCAAGAAATGTCGGAGTTATGTAATAATTAATTTATCGGGCTACCAGTTTGTCCGCCCGATTTTCACTTCTATGAGATCAAACTGCAAGCAATTCATTTGAAACAAAAAAAAAAGTTTGAAAATTGGTTCATAAATGGAGGATTATGCGATAATCAATATTTCCGGGGGAGGCGGAATGTCCTAAAGATTTTCGAAAAAATAATTTTGAAAATCGGTTCACATATGACAGACTTATGCTTGGTGGAGCAAATTTTCCCACCAATTTTATATGTAACATACATACAAATGTAAATACATAAATTCGAAAATGCTCCATAAGTGCTTTAAACCCACCACCAGACGCTCATAATTTCAGCAAAGAAATCGGAAACTCGTAAAAATTAGAGCTACTCCGAAAAAATAGAAAAAATTTTCGATATTGCACTAAAAGTCCCTTAAATCCAGTTTAAGTCCATAATTGCATTAAAGAAATAAAAAACTGAAAAAAAAATCTAGTCCGAAAAGATAAATATGTATATCCGAAAATTCGAAAATGTACCAAAAGAGCCTTACATCCACAAAAATCCTTGATTTCAGCAAAGGTATTCAAAAATCAAAAAAATTTACATAACTCCGAAAAAAATTAGGAAGTTTTCCGAAAATTCTAAATTCAACACACTTTCGAAAATACATCAAAAATGCCATAAACTAACCATGAAACCATAATTTCACTAAAGAGATCAAAAACTATTATCAAAACCCAAGTTACTCCGAAAGGGTGAAAAACGAAAATTCGATATTAAGCACAGACTCGCGAATCCACCAAAAGTGCCTTAAGTTTAATTTTAATTTTAGCAAAGAAAAAGAAAAATCGAAGTTATTGGCAAAATTTTCCAGTTAAGAAATAAAAAATTCGAAAAAAATCGGTTTACAAATGGCAGAGTTTTGATTGCGGGAGCGAATTTCCTCACCGATTTCGGAAAAAAATTGTGGAGCCAAACAGCAAGCAAACCCTTTCAAACAAAAGAAAGAACTTTGGAAATCGGTTCATAAATGACAGAGTTATGCCAATACAAACATAAAAAAATACACACGAATTCATAACGTCCTTCTTTTTTGATGCCGGTTAAAAAATAAAGAAAATTACAAATACCTTTTTCAGGATATTTTGGCATTTTAGAGGACTTTCTAGCGGGAAGCTATATAATTTTTAATCAATACTTATAAGGAGGAGACTGAAACCTTTCGAATGAGACAAAATTTATTAATATCCGAAGACGCGCTCTAAAGTTAGTCAATCTTGAATATGGCGAACATTTCTCAAAGAATGGCCGAGATGCCCAAGTTTAGACGGCTATAAAAAGAAACCATCGTGATAGTTCTTACGCCACGTGATGCACACGTAAGAGTAGAATATACATATGTTTATGTATGTAAAATTTCGTGAAAACGGAAAGTTTTTGAAATCTGAAGTGGCAAGCAAACGAAATACGTACAAAAATTAGTTTTAATGGATTTCGACAATTAGTTTTAATGGGGTTCGACAAAAAACACAAAATATGAAGCACGACTGATTGCTCGAATCAATTTTATCATTCTTCTGCAAGACTGCAAAAAACGTGTTCAGGAAATAGTAGCATTAGCAAAGAATTTTACACTTTAAAAACATTTTTTAGATAAAGAAATTAATTTTTGAATTTTGGGTTTAGTGCCACCGTAAAAAAAACCACCGAGCACTAACTCCAAAATTTTTCGCGTCGAAGAGTTGAAAAAAGCACTAAAAACGGTGCAAAAAGCACTGAGTTGACAACGCTGATTATGATTCACAACCAGGGTTGACAGACATGGCGATTTATCGCCAAACTTGGCGATTTTTCAACTTGTTTGGCGTCTAAATTTTTGATTTGGCGACATGGCGATTTTTCTGGCTATTTTTTTTAACAAAATTGAAGTTAAAAATTTTTATAATTCAGGAAAATTACTTTGTTTAAAGAATATTTTCAAAAATAGATCCCACCAAAATACATCTGCAAGAAATTAAAATAATGTGATTTTCATGGTTTTTCTTATACTAATTATAGTCATTAATGGGTTTTTAATTTGGATGAAAACGTTTTACAAGAAACAAATTTTGGCGTTTTTATTTCTACTTTTGGCGATTTTCTGCTAAATTTTTATACGGTCATTTTATAAAAATTTATATTAAAAAAAGTATTATATAAAAACAAATTTATTATCAAATATATATTAACTAAGAAAAACTATGTACATAAAATTAATTTTGGCGATTTTTAAAACCAATTTGGCGAAACAGGTCGGAAAAAGTCTGACCAATTCTGACCGTTCATGACCAATTTTAATTGTCTTCAAAATAATGCCAAAAAAAGTTCTTATTTATGCTATGTTTTTTGAAACCATAGTAGCCATCACAATATATTTTTAGTTTTGGCCCTACTATTTTTTCTTGAGATTTTATGTTTTATGAGTATGGCAAACAGTATTGGTTGACAAATGGGATAGGTTGACGTCTGGAATAATGAAGCAAAAGTAACACAATTGATCTTATTACAGTTCTCGAATCGACTCGAGAGTTTATAGTAGATTAAAGAAACATTTTGTATTTTTCTAATAAAATAAAGTATTTTTCTATAATCTACTACAAACTCTCGAGTCGATTCGAGAACCGTAATCAGGCCCAATAGTCGAAATTAAAACCAAAACACAACTGATAAAACCAGTTGTCTCATGTTGATAAAAGGTGTAATCCGTAATAAGAATTTGACAACTACGATTCAACTGTCAAATTAGTTGTGAATCATAATAGGGCCGTAGTTTATTTATGTATGTAGGTATGTATTTCATTTTCCAAATACTGTGTACATACAAATTAATTTTGTATTGGTATAGAAATTTATTTAATAAGTTTAATTAACTAAATAGTGCGATTGATTACGGGGGTTTGCTTGTTGCCAACTATTTTTGTGAGCTACAGTCATCAATAGTGATCAAGTGCACATTAGGCAATTGTAAACAAGATATGAAATTTTCAAAAAGTTGTTATTTGTTGTGGGCTACAAGCTTGTCTATATGCCAGCATTTGGCTGTTGCTTACATATGTCAGCTTCATTTTTGAAAAGTTTTCAATTTGTAAAAAGTAAATGAATATTACAAAAATACAGACATAATAATAACTAACCACAACAAATAATTATATATGCATATATTTATTTTAACGAGCTACAGTCGAATTTCCATAGCTCGAACTTCTATAACTCGAATTTTCTCTAAATCGAACTAATTCGATTGACAGTAGCGTTAAGACAGTAGCGTAAATAATTTACAAATCCCCTTCCGTAACTCGAACTTCGATAAGTCAAACGAATACATACATATGAATTCCGTAACTCGAAGTAATTTACTTATTTATTTTGATTTCTTTTTTGTTTTATTCGGGGAGATCCTTTTTTGTACATGACATACTTCTAGTTTTTTCAGCATAGTATCATTAATTCATACTTTATTAATGATACTACCCAGAAGACATCGTTTTTATAATCACAATAGTTTGCTTTTATTAAGTTTTTATCTCTGCTGAATTTTTTTAAAATGTAGATACCCCTTTTTGCATTTTGTATGACGATATTCATCATTTAATATACGCATATGCTCGTAATTGATTTTTTTTAACAAAAAGATTCTATCCAAAAAATTTTGATACATGATGGAACACCAAACAAAACTGGTATTGGAAGTTGAATTTGTGGGATCCGGTGTAGGTCGGCTCGAGTTTCTGGAAGGAGGCTTCTTAGGTGTAGTCGTAATTTGTGATGGCGTTATGGAAAATGCAAAAAAATTCTATAATAACTCGAAGTCTCCGTAAGTCGAACTTTTATTTTTGGATAATGGTGATTCGAGTTATGGAAGTTCGACTGCAATTTGCTTTTTAATCCAAAGTGATTATTTAAGCTAAGGTTATAATCAGAAAGAACTAGACACGATCAATAGTCCAAGGAATAAGGGAAAAAATCAACATCAATTTAGTTTTTAACGCATACAGCAGAACAGAAAAACGTTGTTTTCGGAAGCCGCCATGCTTCCATTCTCAGTGCTCATGTGTGCTTATTTGCACGTGTTAGGTGGCTCTGTTGAATGTAATCGCAATTCTTATATATGAACTTTTAGCGATATTTGAATATCGCGAAGTTATTCTCTCTGACTTTTTCAAAACCGCCAATCAACAACGATAGACTAGACATTGAAAAACAAAGTGTGAAAAAATATATGTGCACAAAAAATACATATTTGTACGTACTTCCGACTGCGCACAAACAATTTTTTTAAATTTTATTTGGTTTATTTGACTACTTATTTTGTAGCTTCAAGTAAGTCAAATAATAACTAGTTAATTGCTGTGACAATGTAAGTATATTTGTAAGGGGTATCCCTTATTTGTTGAACTTTTGAAACAGAAATAAGCTATCGGGTCAAATTGAGGTTTGAAAATTTTCAAAACTATGGTTGAAGTCTACTGATGATTTGGTAAAGCACCAATGAAATGCATATAGACATTGCTTAACCCTCAACAAATAAATCTTTATATTAAATAAAATTGGGAGAATATCTCAAATAATAAATTTAATAAATTCTTTAATTTGGATTTTATTTTTTATTTTGCCTTATATATACTTTTATTGTCACCCAATGGGCGACTTATGTGTTGCTTCAAACATGTTGCAAACAAGCACTTCTTGTCTAAATTTTATATGAAAAGCACTAAGTTTTTTTGAGTGATTTCCATAAAAAATGTTTATCAAGTCGATTGTTTGCATTGTGGAAACAGCACATAAATGTTTAAAGGTATAGGAAAATAAAATAGATTCATATCGAATATAAATTGTTTGTTGGGTTTTGCATAAGTTTCTAATCCCACTACGCTTATTTTATTCTCTTGTGATTATCAAAAAAAAATATTTGTAAATTCTCAAATGGTTTTTGAAAATCTGTGCATAAGATAAAAAGTTTGAAACTTTTCAAAACTATGGCTGAAGTCTACTGATGATTTGGTAAAGCACCAATGAAATGCATAAAGAGATTGCATATCCTCAGCGAATAAAATCATTTATTCGGCCTACCTTCTGGGATAGGCAGGGAATTTTTATGAAATCTCTTCATATCAGTTTCAGGCACTACAAAGGGACCAAAGTGGGCCGGTTGTTAGAAACTGGCAGCCTGTACAACCTAACCTAACCTACGCACATAAGTCGGTGTACAGTATATTAAATTCTGTTTAGCTGAATATGTATATTTCCCTTACTTGTGGTTTGTTTCCCTTTAATTTTTATGTTAGCCCTGATTTTATTTTAAATTGCCTAATTGTAGTATTATTCACTCAAGCGTATGTTGTTAATTGAAAATAAACTATAATTTTGTAAATAAATATCAATATTAACTTTAATATGGTGAAAATAATTAACTCAAATGTTGATTTTTATTAACGACGATTGTTAAGAAAAGATATGATTCCGCGAGTAGATCAAAAATTAAAACACTTTAATATAAAATTGGTTTAAAATTTTATCAAAACTCTTAATATTAAATATTACACCAATTTTGTAGTTTCTTATATAGACCTTTTTAGATTTTATTTCAGACAAATAGACGTGCTAGAAAACTTTACATTTGATTTCGTACGTTCAAAAAATAGTTAAAAAGTAAAAATGTTTCACATGGACCATATTCTAAAATTGTTTAATATCACTGAATGAACAATTTTTGAAACTTCCGAAAAAATTTATAAAAATTTTAGATTTTAGATCAAGTCACCTTTCAAACAAAAGAAACTAACTGCCTGTCCCACGATGTCGACAAGTCGACGTCGTTCTCTTATTTATATTGAAAACAAAAACAAATTTAAATTTTTTATTATTGTTTTCAATGTAAATAAAAGAACGACATCAACGTGTCGACATCGTGGGACAGGCCCTAAATTAAAATCTATCAAGCCGTTTGGGAGCTTCAGTGGCACAGACACAAAAGATTCAAAAGGATACAGCTAGAAGAGAGGCGATAACTTCTTAACGGCTAGACCAATTTTCTTCAAACATATGTAGCTAAGAACACTCTCGATCAAGTCACCTTTCAAACAGAAACAAAAACTAAACCAAAATCGGTCCAGCCATTCTACGAGGGAACAAACAGACACGCGCATAGTCGAAGTTTAGTTATATCATATGAAAATAGTTTTTATAATTTTTAGGAAGCCCCATCTCGAAATTTAAAATATCACCAAATTTCTAAATTTGTGTGTTAACTTTCGTGATCGCTAATGCCCATCTCTAGTCTATTAATTTTTTGTTTTGTTTTCAAAATAAGTATTAAATAGCAACTGTTCGTGCTTATACTATTTGTGATTTGACTACACTGAAAAAATATTTATTCACGCATTTGATTGATAGTACGAAATTGGTTTAAATGTCAGTTTAAAATGATCGAATTTCCGGTGCAGCAATTCTGGGTTCCGCATAATATTTGACCTCATATCTGGGTTACAACTTTTGACCGCTTAAGTCGTTCTAAAATTTTTTCTGGAGAACAAGTTTTAAAGTCTCGAAACTCACTTCCAATTAGGCGGTGGTTTATTCTTTTTCAAAATTTTTATAAATAGTAGGCATCTTAAAAAAGTTACAAACAAGAAAAATTGTTAGCAAGTTGATTTGTATGTACAGGGATGGACGCGATCGATCAACAGCCTCAACTTTGTTCTACCTCAATATAGTGAATTGGCAAAATTTATGGAGTTATCATAGATTGGGTTATGCTGGCGGCGTGCGTGTTAGGGAATATACTTAGAGGGCATCAGGCCCATTGCGATTCCTAGGAACTATCTACACCCTACCCATTTAAATTTTTTTCTTTGTTAGTATAAAACATTAATGTGTTGTTTCTTGAACCCAAGCAATCGAATTGAGTGAACAATTTGTATGAAAGCCACTCAGTTTTCGAGTGGTTTCCATACAAATTTTCTACTCAAATCGATTGTTTGGGTTATATAAACAACAACGAGTAGACAAGTGATAATTCTCGCTGTCATGTTGATGTGACGTCGACGACGCCATTCATAATAGGGAGGAATATCTTCAGAGAATAACCCTGACCAGCATCCATTTTGAAGCCGTCTGCGAAAACCGACCGCACTGCTGACCTGAAGAAATTAAGAAAACGCACAATTCACGTTACTTAAGATGAATCTATAATGTATTCTACCATATCACTTCTTTGGATAACTGATCTTTGCAGTCTGCGAACTGAGTTTTCATGTGTAGATCCAAGGTTTTTATGCCGCTTTCAATAAAGTTCCAGTGGTGCTATGTTAAGGACTCTGCTGTGCCAGGTGCCTTGGAGAGCAGCTGCCTCAATCATTCTGCCGTGGAGGCGCTCTCCAATGTTTCTGTAGTAAATTGCATTTGTAATAGTACAAATAATAATAGTTATTACCATTAAATACTTTCAGTGTACGTGATTAATCTAATGTCTGTTTTCAAAGCTTTAAATTGCATGAGTTTAATGTAACACACCTCTTCCCTTTTATTGAAGGGCAGCAAATTAATTTAAAATTTAAAGCTGTTTTGTTATTAGACACAAAATTTTATATAAATTTGATTTGACTGATCGCAAAATCAGTACAGATTGCAAACACGAATTGTGGTTAACTTAAAGCGCACACAAGTACATATTTGCATAGAATTTAAATATTTCATTTTAAACTTTTAGTTTAAATTTAAATATGAGATTTTTCATTGTTGGATTCATGGTGATTTTTGCCGTTTTTCAAACAGTCGCAGCGGATAATGAAAACAAAGATTTCGCTACTTATGAAGAGGTTAAGGATATACCAAATCATCCTGAGAAATATTTAATTGATGTGAGAAGCAATGAATTGGTAGAAAAGGATGGATCTATTCCCGGCAGTATTAATATACCATGTAAGTGAAGTAAAGAAGTTTGTTAACTTTAAGCTTTTTTAAATATACAATGCACGCATTTTAAATAACAGTTACGGAATTGGAGGAAGCTTTAAAATTGAATGATGATGAATTTTCTTTGAAATATGGTGCTGAAAAACCGCCCAAGGATGCTGTGGTAATATTTTCTTGCCTAGGAGGTCAATATGCTCAAATGGGTGCCGATATGGCTAAAAAGAACGGCTGGAAAAAGTAAGTTTATAATAGTTATTGAAAGTGGAAGTATGTATTTAAATAACATACTATGATTGTCAATTTTTCGAGAGTCATCTCGAGAGAATAAGGGTTTTATTCAAGTCATCTGTTAAACGTATGTATAGATGGTAAAATACTAGGTCTTCGTTTCTGGGGTAGCTTCGGGAAATAAATCCCGAAAAATTAAGCAATATTTCATTTCCCGATTCCAGGGATTTCTCTTTGAAATACCGGGAAGTCAAATGTACTATGAATCCATTCAATTCATTGTCCAGATAACGGTACATTTGGATTTTTCGATGTATACTTCTTTTTAAAGCTCAATCCAGAGTTAAAGGATGGTTCGATGAAAATAAATTATATCTATTTTAAAAGGATACTTAATAACGCGTCAAATAGTGGCAACTGCAAAAAATTCATCAACTTCTTTGTAGTGGTGAATACGTGCGATGTCCATGTTCTGCCTTATCAATGTATTTGGTGGTAGTGCAATAGAAATGGAATATTTAACAGTTTCTTTCTGTCTCTTTTCTTTCTATTAAAAATGGTTGTTGACAGAGCATGGACGAAACATGGACATGAGCGGTCTACATTAGCCATATGCGATGTCCGACATGATGTTCATACCAACTTCATGGCTAATGTAGACCCCCCAGTAATGTGATATAAAATGTTTCTTTACAGCAGAGAATTTCATGTTTCATATAAAAGTGTTAATATAAAAATTTATTCGTAAAAGGCAGCTCGTAGTAAATTTTTTTGCTTAGCCGCCGCAGCTAAATTTTCATAAGCTTGTATCTCTGATAAAACAAATTTGACATTTAGGAAATATAAACTCCTAACTACAGCTGCGCTAACAGTTTTACCTTGTATTATTGCATGATGATTGAATATATTGAATAGTATTGAGTAATTCAAAGTAACAGAATTTGCTAGCACTACCTGCGACTACCAAGAGTTCGAGGTGTTAAGGCTCGCCCTCTAATAAATCTAATTAAATATTTTAATATTAACACAATTTTTTCTAAAATGAAATTTTTAACGCCCGACCAAAAAAGAGGGGTCTTTTAAGTTTATAGTGCGTGTCTCTGTGTCTGTGTGTCTGTATGCGCCATCGTGCAGCCCAAACGACTGGACCGATTTTCAATTAGGTTTTTTTTGTATAATGGGTGAGTTGAGCGAGAGTGTTCTTAGCTATGTTTAAAGAAAATCGGTCCAGCCGTTTGGAAGTTATCATCCATTTTCTTCGTGGTTTTTCAAAATTTTTTTATTTAATTTTATTTCATTTAAATTTCAGTGCTAAGCCATATTTGGGATCTTGGTTGGAGTGGTCTAAAAGAGAAGGGTTACAATAAAATTGTGGATCCTGAAAAGCAAACGAAGCTACTAATCTAATTATGTAAAATAAACAATTGGAAATAAAATTATGTGCATATTATACAAAAAATTTTCAAATACATATTTCTAGTCTGTATTGCAAATTTTTTATGGGAGCCCCCTAAGGAATGAGATACAAGGTAGGTGTGTTCAAAAAAAATTTAGTTTTTGAGCCGTCTAGGGACATCCTAGGCGCTGCTGGGGCCAAATTTAACAATTTCATTAAACCATCTTAATTGCATGGGAGCACCCTAAGGGGTGGGGGGCAAGTATGTTTTGAGAAAATGTTGGGAACAAAAAAGCAACGGAGGTCGGTCATATATTTAACCGTGTAGGGGGGACTCTTAGGCAGTTGTGAGACTTTTTCTTCTATATATTTCTAGCATTTATAGAAAATTTTGTATGGGAGCCCCCTTAAGGAATGGTGATACGGGGTAGCTGTGCTAAAAAGGAAATGTTGAAGCTAGAAACCCTAATGGGAGTTGGTCCTAGGCGCTGCTGGGGCCAAATTTAATGATTTTATTAAACCACCATATTTGTATGGGAGCCACCCTATGGAGTGGAGGTAGGGGACAAGTATGTTTTGATAAAATATTAGGAACAAAAGACCAATGTGGAGGTCATACATTGAAACCGCCTAGGGGACTCCTAGGCAGTTATGGCACTTTTTCTTCTCTATATTTCTAGTCTATATTGTAAGTTTTGTATGGGAGCCCACTTAGGGAATGGAGATAGCGGGTAGAAATGTTCAGAAAAAATTTTGTGTCGCGAAAATTAATGAGAGTCGGTCATACATTTGATCCGTCTAGGGATATCCCAGGAGCAAACTTCATGAAATATTTCATCGTGTAAATTTAAAACTTGTTTAAAAAATAAGTTTTTTTCATGCGGATTTTCTTGGGGTTTTTTCCTTTCAACAGGGGATTTTTTGGGGAAATATTGTTTTTCAAATTTGAGAAGCGCGATAAAAAGGACCTGGCAGCCCTGTTAATGTACAGTGCAAAACAATCAGCTGCTTGAAAAAATAAACAATAACAAATGAAAAATATGATTTTTGTTCACAAAAATAAAGTCGAAATAATTGCTAATTTTGCACTATTAAAAATCACTGTTGCTTTTTATTTTTGTGTTTATTTTCACAACAATTTCATGTTAACTTTTGGGATAACAACTTGGTTTTTGCTGTTCCCGTACTTTTGTGTTTAATGAGAGTAATTCTTGCTTAGTCCCATTTACCGAACTTTACCCAAAAAGTACTGGATCGGAGGTAATAGGTGCGATTCCGTACTCAGCATTGGGATCCCGCGGGATCCCAATTTGCACGAAAACTATTCCCGTACTGCAAGATTGGGTAACTGAGAATGAGTTTGAGAAAGCTATTTTGCTTCTTCTTGTACGAAACAGCCCGTACTTTTTATTCGGGCAGATTGTGTAAAGTGCAAAACAATCAGCTGTTTGAAAAACAAACAATAACAAATGAAAAATATGATTTTAGTCAACAAAAATACTGACGAAATAATTGCTAATTTTGCACTATTCACCCCAAAATACATTTGTATGTATTCAAGAATGTATCTAAA
Source organism: Panzeria rudis (assembly GCA_956483635.1). NCBI lineage: Eukaryota > Metazoa > Arthropoda > Insecta > Diptera > Tachinidae > Panzeria > Panzeria rudis. The sequence continues at coordinate 152,662,883 of OY101448.1, read as the reverse complement.
ATTCTAAAGTATCTTTTCATTTTTTATTTATTTTCACAACACTTTCATGTTACTTTTTGGGATAAAAATTTTTTATTTTTTCTGTTCCCGTTCTTTTGTGTTTAGTGAGAGTAATTCTTGCTTACTTTCATTTTACCGAACTTTACCCAGAAAGTACGGGATCGGAGCTAATATGAGAGCCTGTACGGTATGTTTATTTGTTTAACCCATGGAGTTCCCGCTCCAAAATTTTTATATATTATACACAACACTATGGCTTATCATTTTCATCTTTGCAAATTTTCTGCAACGAAACTGTATATTTTTAATATTAGTTTTTGAAACCTTAGGACTTAAGCCTTTTTATTTTTTTCATTTTATTTGTTCAAATTGGATCATCGGTTGTAAAGTTATACTAATTTAAACATGGGATATTTTATTGAAATTTTCTAAAAAAAAAATCGAACTTTGACCCACGATAATTCGAAAAGTGCAGCGAAATTGGAAAAACTTGAAACGACACATAGGAGATAGATTCGTGAAATATTGCTATCCAAAGTCTTATTCAGATCCGTTGACATGTATTCGATAACCGATTCGAACATTTTTGGAATTACTCTACTAAAATAAATTTGTTTCTTTTGTGCAATATTTTGGTTTGCTTATAAAATATAATTTGTGATCTAATAAACCTTCTGAATTCAAGCACAACGCGTACTTTATGCTATGTATGTACTACATATATACTTTTCTGTACCACTGTATGTTTATACTTAAGTGCTTGACATGTACTACATACATATTTACTTGTACAACTGAATTTCATCACATTATATTACACATTCGATAACTTTCTTGAAAGTTCGTTTAGTGAACCATTTAAAATACTTCCATACATAAATATTTACTCACTGAACAAATAATTGTCTAGGCAAAAAACCAAAACAAAACAAGTAAATACATACATATGTACGTATATGTATATATACAAAATAGTACAATTCTATTATGCATATTGTATCTTTGAAATACTCATCTCTCAATAGAAAATGCTCAAACAAAAAACATTGCTGCCAACTGTTTCAACCTTTCAAGTAAAATTTTGCTTTAAAAACGCCAAAATCACAAAATGCTTTATATTAGGGATGTAACGAATACCGATTCCGATACCGATATATCGGCGATACTTCAGATTTTCCGATACCGATATATCGGCGATACTTCAGATTTTCCGATACATCGGTATCGGCGATATTTTACTGTCGATACGACGATACTTTTAAAAAAAATTTCAGAGTTTTTTTCTGACAAATTATTTATCTTTTGTTAATTTTACCATGAACTAAATTCGTTTCGTTATTTTTTAAATCTTATTACCAATTTTAAAAATTAATATTTTATGCTGTTATTTTGTAAAAAAATATTTATTTTTGTTAATTTTACCATGAATTCAAATTCAATTCGTTGTTTTTTAAATCTTATTGCAGCAAAAAAAGACACTCCAAAGAAGTCATGAAAATGTAGAATTCGCGATCCGAAAGTTTTGCGAATTTGGACAATTTCTAATTAGTTTTACATATCCTTGCCATTGCAAGAAGTTCTGTTTTTCGATTACTAATCACCCAATTGGAAGCGATGCTAGGAAAAATTTCTTTTTCCGTGTTCTATAATGATTTTTCCTCAAGGAAAAAGGATAAAAAATTACCGATATTCACAATTTTTTTTTAATGCGAATTCAAATTGAAAACTGTATTTTCATGTAAATTTAAGTGAATAAATATAAACTTTTAGAACACTTAATAATTAAGCTATTAAGTTATTTAGAAGACTATTAGTTGATAAATGTCCTTTAAAAATCTATTTTTTAAGAAGCATGGAGATTATTTTTTAAAATTATAAAATAATTAAAAATTTGTTCTTGCTTTTTTACTAATTATCTGCATATTTTTAATACAGATTTTTTGGAAGCAAAGAAAATGTAGCTCCTTAAAAATTACTTCCAATTTTTTATACTGGGTTAATATCAATTTTAAATATTAATAATCTCTTACACTGTAATTTTGTATAAGAAAAAAAATTGCACTTGAGTTTTGTTAATCTAAACTTGAACTCAATTGCAATATTCGTATCGGTATCGGAATCGGTATCGGCGATATTTATTTTTAAATATCGGTATCGGTATCGGATCGGCAAAACGGCGTATCGTTACGTCCCTACTTTATATCCTTTATAACCGCACACGGAAAATAAAATAATATACTCCTATGTAAATACATATACATACAACATATGTATGTTTGTACATTAACGTGAATCGTTTTAGGGGAAAAAATTACTTTTTTTGAATTAACTTTGTATCTTGAGATTTTCCGTTGTAAGGAAAAAAGAGAATGCTGCATCACATGGTTTGTATTCAGCGTTACCATTGACAATTTTCAAAAAGGAGCACAAAAAGAGGCTTTCTGAGAAAAAAAGAGGCAACTTTAATAACAAGAAATATATGAAAAAAAGTTATTTATTTTTTAAAAATAAAGGTTAGCAAACATAAACTGCCGCTCATCTGATTAGGTTTAACATTTTAGCAATACTTTTTGGTAGTTCTATCAAAAACTATTGCTCAAACTACGAATAAAATTGGACTTATTAATAAATAATATGCATTACGTGAAATCTGGACAAAAAATTTAACGGAATTATTGTACCATTATCATATAATTGCTGCAAAACAAAATTTGTCCAAGAGCAGTGCCTAATCAAAATAGTTTACAGTATAACTACGCCGCGAATTGTTAGTTTTTAATACATTTTTGATCTTTCTAAGCCGATAAAACAATTTGAAATTTAAATGGGGGTCGGCGAAAATCTCTATCTGAAACTGAAAGAGTTAAAATTAAATGTTATGCTAAAGAAGGTCTTACTCATGATCAAATTTGAATGAAAAAGTTATTGAAATTCAAAATTGTGTGAGTAATTTTTGTAAAATAAAACAAAAATTTTTTGTAAGATTTTATATTGCCAACAAAAACAAACTATCGTATATTATTGTGGTTTTCAACATAAATTCTCACAAGAAATTTTCGTTTTCTATTACAAAAACTGGCAGTCAATGAGACTACTCGTAACTATGGAAAGAACATGAAAGGAGACAACTCAGCAGCTGAAAGAAAGCAGCGAAAATAAAGAAAAAGTTGGTACTAAAGCTACGTGGTTTGGCGGTTGTGGTATGCGTAATACATAACACTGCTTTACAAATTTTTATTTGAAGGTAAGTATGATATGCTAAGTATGAGAAAAATAAAATAAAATTTTTTTCATTTCGGCCATTGTGTATATAACTGTACGTTTGCGTTTTCGATGTATACTTCGCGTTAAAGCGCTATCAAATTCCAAGGCTGGTTTAATTAAAGTGCTATTGTTTGAAAGGATACAAAATTACGCGTCGTATAGTGGATAAGTGACTTTGATAGGATAAAAAATGATTTAGTTATAGGGGATGAAATTTAATTTTTTTTAATATATCGTTTTTCACCAAGTGTTGTCTATTCGGAAGCTGTTTTGTACCAGAAATAAAAAAACTCCAAGCTAAATACCTTTATTGAATTGTCTATTCGATTTTAAACATTTTAAGCAATAATGGACCAAAATCGGATAAAAATTAAAAATGCTAGAAGAAAAAAAAACGAAAACACTAGCATTTCAATTTACTAGCAAATCTTTTATTTAATAGTTTTGTTTTATTTTGATTTTTACTACAAAGTGCATTTTTTAGTAAATTTAAATGTTTGTGTTTTGTTTTTTTATTATAACATTTTCAGTTTTTATTGTGGCCTAATTTTTTTTATCGAATAGACTATTCAATAGAAGTTTACAACTATGGATTTTGCTATTATTTGTGGTACAGCGTCCGAAGAGACAGCAAGAAATTTTGTTAAATTTGACCACCAATAACTTCAGTAATTTTTTATCCGATCAAAGCCAATTATCCACAATTCGATGCGTAATTTTGAAGCTTTTCAAATAATACATAGATCATTTCGATCGAACCAGCTTTTGACTCTGGGAAGTATACATCGAAAAACCACATATGTACCGTTATCTGGAAATTGCCGAAATTAAAAATTTTTCTTTACTTTTTTCGTGTTAAGCATATTTTAATTAGGGATGTAACGAATACCGATACCGATACCGATACCGATATATCGGCGATACTTCAGATTTTCCGATACATCGGTATCGGCGATATTTTACTGCCGATACGACGATACTTTTAAAAAAATTTTCAGAGTTTTTTTTAACAAATAATTTATTTTTGTTCGATTTTACCATGAATTAAATACACTTCATTATTTTTTAAATCTTATTAATATCAATTTTAAAAATTAACAATATTTTATGCTGCTATTTTGTAAAAAATTATTTATTTTTTGTTAATTTTACCATGAATTCAAATTCAAGCCGTTGTTTTTTAAATCTTATTCCAGCAAAAAAAAAAAGATACTCCAAAGAAGTCATGAAAATGTAGAATTCGCGATCTGGAAGTATTGCAAATTTAGATAATTTCTAATTAGTTTTACATATCCTTGCCCTTGCAAGAAGTTCAGTTTTTCGATTACCAATCACCGAATTGGAAGCGAGGCTAGGACAAATTTCTTTTTCGGTATTCTATAATGATTTTTCCTTAAGGAAAAAGGATAAACAAGTACCCATTTTCACAATTTTTTATGCGAATTTAAACTCAGAGCTGTATTTTCATGTAAATTTAAGTGAATAAATATAAACTTAGAAGTCTTTTAATAATTAAGCTATTAAGTTATTTAGATGAATATTAGTTGATAAATGTCCTTTAAAAAAATTGATTTTTTAAAAAGCATGGCGAGTATTTTTTTAAATTATAAAGGAATTAAACACTTTTTCTTGCTTTTCTACTAATTATCTGCATATTTTTAATATAGATTTGTTGGAAGCAAAGAAAATGTAGCTCCTTAAAAATTACTTCCAATGTTTTATCAATTTTAATTATTCTCTCTTATAATGTAATTTTGTATAATAAAAAATTGCACTTGAGTTTTGCTAATCTAAACTTGAACTCAATTTCAATATTCGTATCGGTATCGGTATCGGCGATATTTATTTTTAAATATCGGTATCGGTATCGGATCGGCAAAACGGCGTATCGTTACTTCCCTAATTTTAATCACCCTAAAAAATCTATTAGAAACTTTATACATTTTGCTTGTAAAGCAGTGTAATGTAAGACTGATTTTGCAAAAAACACCACTTAGTTCACTGCATAAGGAAAATTGTCTAAAGTATCTCTTCATTTAGTAAAAAGTGGCAAGAATTACAAAAAGTATCACATTTGGGTGCATTTTGTAAAAGTAGCAAAATAGTATCCAAGCAAATTGCCACTTTAGTAGCACCAACGGTAACGCTGTTTGTATTTCCTCGAGAACTAGTTCTTCGATTAAATAAAAAAAACACACACACAGAAGGATCAAAAACAAAATAACCTTAAATTACATCCTTATTAATTTTTTAACAGTCTTATTGTTTCGAAGATATTCAGAAAGTTTTATAAAAGAAAATGTTTAAAAAAAATTTTTTTTTTTAAATAATAAATTTTTTTTTTTTAATTTATTTGTTTGATAAAACTTTCTGAATATCTCTGAAACTATAAGACTGTTAAAAAAAATTAATATGGACATAATTTAAAGGTTATTTTGTTTCCGATCCCTCTGTGTGTGTTTTTTTTTATTTAATCGAAGAACTAGTTCTCGAGTAAATTATGTGCTGCAGCATCCTCTTTTTTCTTTATAACGAAAAATCTCGAGATACAGAGTCAATTAAAAAAAGGTAATTTATAGGTATTGGAGCTGAGTATCATATGTACGCAAATTGACTAAGAAAACACGGGCCTCAGAAATCGTGTTGACCTGTATTATTTTCAGTGTATTATGAACATTAATTTTATTTTCTCTATCCTCTTTCTTGTAAAACAACCTAATAATGCACAATAAGTATATAATTCTATAAAAACGCTAGATTAAAGGAGAAAAACTCCGAGTTGGCAACAATTACAAGAACGCTAATAAAATAACAATAAATAAAGAGAATTTTCTCGATAACACTAGAATATTAAGAGAAATTTCACACAAATAGCTTGGTTGGTATAAATACGGCCGGTATACAGCACTCTGTTATCAGTAAATAAAAAACTTAACTACAAATTGTACATCAGTATAAAAGACGCGCATAAAATCGTGTAAAAATCTATTTTATTCCACTAAGCAAATCAAATGTAAGAAACATTAAAAATGCGTACTCTACCAATTTTATGGCGTATGGCTGAAGATTTAAGACGCTTGGCGATGCCTTCTTCACCGTTCTTTGAATATCCGTTTGCTAGCACTTATCGAGTGGCGCCCTGGAACCAATTGAATCGTTTAGTGCAAGAAGATTTGGCTAAAATCAACAAAGACGGCTATCAAGTTTCTATAAATGTCTCCGAATTTAAACCAGAGGAACTTACAGTTAAAGTTGTAGACAATCATGTGATTGTGGAAGGTAAAACGGAAGAGCAACACGATGATAATGGTTACATTTCGAGGCACTTTGTTCGTCGTCTGGCAGTGCCCACAGGCTTTGAATTGGATAACGCCATTTCTACATTATCATCGGATGGTATCTTAACGGTTAATGTTCCTAAGCCGCAAATCGAAGAGAACGCTCGTGAAATTCCAATTCAACGTGTGGAGACACCTTCTATTAAATCAAAAGAAGCGGAGGGAGGCGATAAAAAGGAGAACAATTAAAAAGAGATGTGATTCAATTTGAAACAAATTGTATTTAATTAAAAGAATTTCGACTGACTTGTTTTAATTTGATTATAATCGTAGTGTTATTAAATTTATAAGTTACAAAAAGTAGTTTTAAAATAAAAATAATAAACAAACATAAATAAATCAAACTTAATCAAGAACTTGTTTTAATCAAATAAATTGTCTTGCGAATTTCGCATGGAGATTTTAATTAATAACGAATGTCGCACAATATGGCCCATGTCACAAAATATTCTTAAAACATTGAATAAAACATGAACAAGCGCGTTCTTTGTGTTGTGTAAATTTTGATATGTGATATACAATCTACCTTTGTCTTTTAAACGTGTAAAATTGATGGACTTATAAGTAAAAACTCGCGCTGAAATAACTTTGTTGCCATTTCCTTCCGGAATGTTAAGTATACGCATGGACGAAAATATTAAGTATACGTATGGAGGATAAGACTGTACATCAAAATCAAAAAAAGATTTAAGACCTGATTCTGGTAGAGGGCACCACAAAAATATATACACGTATCGGCGTTTTGAACATTTACATCTGGGATTCAGTTTAGTGGGAGTTAAATATCCCCCGCCCCTTTTGCACATAGATATATCGACTCGGCATAGGAAATCTTGCAAGCCTTACGTTTAAGGTATAAGATGTGTTCAACACTTTTATATAAAACATCACGAAGAACATTTTTGTGTACGACTTTAACCCTCTAACTCTCCGATCTGTGGGGCTTTTTGATTCTTTCTTAAAATAGGGTGAAAAATCTCCCCTTCAGCAGCAATATACGGGCTAAAATGTTCCACAAAAATTTACCTCATGGTGTTTTACATAAAAATGCTGAACACATCTTATACCTTAAACGTAAGGCTTACATTGTTTTCTATGCCGGGTACTAATTGAGGGGCTTAAAAGCAAAGGGATACAAGTGCAAAAAACAAAATTCTGAGTAATTAAGCCTCAAAGTTTTTTGTTCCTATGCTTTTTATATCTAATATTATTAGTTTCTAATGCATTCGTTTTTTAAGGTCATCCTACAGGTCTGAATAATAATGATAGATATTAGTATTATGTGTTGATTTTTGCATATAACACAATTTCGCCAGTTTTGGTACTTGTACCCCTTTGCTTTCAACCCCCTCAATTGTGAATAAGTACGAAATTAACCCTTAAGTTCTGAATGATTTCTGGCGTTTAAGTTGAGTCTGGAGCTTGGGTGTCTTTGAAGACCTATATTAGAATTGTATGGCAAACATTTTTGTAGAACAGTTTAGCCCGCTGTAGCGCCGCTGAAGGACGAACTGGTTCGGTTCGTTAGATTTGAGAATTTAAAAAAAAAAATTCAAATAAATCTTAAACTACTAAGCCGACTGAATCCAAAATCGAATCAACTCTTAATCTCAAAAAACAAAGTCGACTGCTGCAAATTTATTAAAATCGATTGATCCGTTCGAGAGATATCGTTGACGGAAAATTTCGAACAAAAACGCTTTATTTTAATAATTCCAAAAGTTCTTGCAAAATCGATTTCCCGGATTCATTTACTTTTTTGGACTTGAAAAAATGCGTCTAATGCAGCAAATTTGAATTAAATCGGGTAAGTGGTTTGAGAGAAATCGTTGTCGAAAATTTCAAAAATAACTTTTTTTATTACTCCAAAAATCTATGGATCTTTCATCGCTTTGAGCTTAAAATTAGCAGGAAGCTTCAGGGATGGCCTGTAAGGTCAACCGCATCCCATATTTATTTTATAAAATGATGATGCTTTCTTGGGAAAAATTTTTTATAAATGCTAACGAAAACGTCAAAATCCCTATTTTAGTCAGTTAGTGAATGTCAAGAAAAAATTAAAGAATGAAATTACCTTTTATCTTTTTCATAGCATGACTCATCCTTTCCACATGAGTTGAAAGGTACAAAAATAATGTTAAAATATTAAAAACACAAGTGTAATATGAAAACGTAAATTTTGTTTTTTTTGTGTGATCACTTTTACACTGCACAGTGGGTCCAATAACAAAGTAAAATGTGCCATTAAATTAGCGATTTAAAATTTTGCGATTTTTAAAAACGATCGGACAATTTATTATAAAAAACAATTAAATACATATCAGGGCTAAATTGTTTTTTGGATTTTAAAAGATGGGAATAAATAAATTTTATTATTTTTCATATGGAGTTTGACAATTGGGTTAAGTCTGCTGACGACCAACTTCAATTGGTTTACCTGGTTAGATCTGAATCAAAAATTTAGCTAGTTTACTGAGCTAATTCCACCACAGAAAAGTAGAATAGTTGCTTACACACATATCAAAGTTGAGCCAAATATAAAATATCACGAATTTTGTCATAATTAACAATTAAGTTCGAGTTTTAATTAAAGTGACAAACCAACCAAACCACGAATTCAGCTAAATATAAAAAATCTAAAAAGTTTACTTTGATCAGACCAAAATAGCAGTCCTGGCGCTAACTCTACCTCTCTCTTTCTTATTGATATTTCAAGTGTCAAAAAACGATATCTGACTCTTTTCACAATGTACGATTCAAAGTTAACGTACACTGTAACGGTAAGTTTTGTATGCCAAACTAGTCGTTAAAGTCCACGTTAACTTTTAATAGTATAATATAGTACAAATATTATTGTGAAAAGGGCCGTAGTAATAATTTATGTTGCGATCATCTCCACTGTGCACTGCCAATTTTCCAAATACTCAAAATTAATTCTGTTTTATTTATCTAATTTATTTGCTTTTCTTTTTCTTTCTTATAAATACAAATGAATTTGACAAGATGTGAGATTATATTTAGATTTTATGACCTTGAAAATAGTTCATTTCCTTTACATATACAAAGTCAAGTACATTTTGAATACAGGGCGGTACAATTGGGAGAACAAAAAGTCATAATTCTGTGGTTTTCGTGAATAGCCGCATAAATAAGTCCATTTTTGTGTGTTTTCTTAAAAGGTACTTTTTCTTAAAAGGTACTTTTTCTTAAAAGGTACTTTTTCTTAAAAGGTATTTTTTCTTAAAAGGTACTTTTTTTTAAAAGGTACTTTTTTTAAAAAGGTACTTTTTCTTAAAAGGTACTTTTTCTTAAAAGGTACTTTTTCTTAAAAGGTACTTTTTCTTAAAAGGTACTTTTTCTTAAAAGGTACTTTTTCTTAAAAGGTACTTTTTCTTAAAAGGTACTTTTTCTTAAAAGGTACTTTTTCTTAAAAGGTACTTTTTCTTAAAAGGTACTTTTTCTTAAAAGGTACTTTTTCTTAAAAGGTACTTTTTCTTAAAAGGTACTTTTTCTTAAAAGGTACTTTTTCTTAAAAGGTACTTTTTCTTAAAAGGTACTTTTTCTTAAAAGGTACTTTTTCTTAAAAGGTACTTTTTCTTAAAAGGTACTTTTTCTTAAAAGGTACTTTTTCTTAAAAGGTACTTTTTCTTAAAAGGTACTTTTTCTTAAAAGGTACTTTTTCTTAAAAGGTACTTTTTCTTAAAAGGTACTTTTTCTTAAAAGGTACTTTTTCTTAAAAGGTACTTTTTCTTAAAAGGTACTTTTTCTTAAAAGGTACTTTTTCTTAAAAGGTACTTTTTCTTAAAAGGTACTTTTTCTTAAAAGGTACTTTTTCTTAAAAGGTACTTTTTCTTAAAAGGTACTTTTTCTTAAAAGGTACTTTTTCTTAAAAGGTACTTTTTCTTAAAAGGTACTTTTTCTTAAAAGGTACTTTTTCTTAAAAGGTACTTTTTCTTAAAAGGTACTTTTTCTTAAAAGGTACTTTTTCTTAAAAGGTACTTTTTCTTAAAAGGTACTTTTTCTTAAAAGGTACTTTTTCTTAAAAGGTACTTTTTCTTAAAAGGTACTTTTTCTTAAAAGGTACTTTTTCTTAAAAGGTACTTTTTCTTAAAAGGTACTTTTTCTTAAAAGGTACTTTTTCTTAAAAGGTACTTTTTCTTAAAAGGTACTTTTTCTTAAAAGGTACTTTTTCTTAAAAGGTACTTTTTCTTAAAAGGTACTTTTTCTTAAAAGGTACTTTTTCTTAAAAGGTACTTTTTCTTAAAAGGTACTTTTTCTTAAAAGGTACTTTTTCTTAAAAGGTACTTTTTCTTAAATGGTACTTTTTCTTAAAAGGTACTTTTTCTTAAAAGGTACTTTTTCTTAAAAGGTACTTTTTCTTAAAAGGTACTTTTTCTTACAGGAGCTCAAAAAGTAGAGAGCGGATAAAAAATCAATTTTCGAAAATTAAGGTGAAAGCAGCAACTTGATAAAATTTTGAGTTTAATTTTACTTTCCCTAATTTTTCAGGCTTGTGTAGCATTAAGCCTTTATTTACAATGTTTAACTAGTTTTACATATTTCTATTGTATAGTAGACCTTAAATTATATTTTTTCCTTCACTGCGGTAATAAAAACTTTCTAGCTGAAATGCTTAATGGTTCGCTGCTTTTTCTGTAGTTTTGTTTTATGGAGATATTATTTGAAGCTGCATGTTATGTTCTGCCGTGCAGGCTTTAATTAATTATGTTTTCAATTGCTTCTTAGAATATTGTCTCATGTCAAATGGTTCTTGAATGAAATGTTACGAGCTTGAACCTAAAATAAATTACTTAAATTTTCTAATCTTGCATTAAAATCATTTTCACTTTTGAATTTTGTGTAAGAGGGTAAACTTTATTTTGAATTTTCTTTAAGCACTTTTATAAATAAAAAATGTTATCTTCTTTAACTACAATATTTACTTATTTTTTATTCTGACGATGTTGTTTATATTTTAGGCTTTATAGATTCAATGGACGCCACAAGGTTAATAAAAATGTAAATTGTATGTTTTTGTCTTCTTACACATGCACTTGCAGTTTTCAATCTTCGCCGATTTCATGAATGCCATTGCCGATACACTCTGCTACTATTGATCTTTGATAGAATGATTAATATTTCCAAGGTATGGCATATTTGCCAGTTTCATTGATATTAACCGAACGTTCAATTGATTTAAATGTTTTCTTAGCTGGAGGTGGTGGTGGACATTTTATGGTCAAGTAACCATTTGTGGACAAATCCGATATTACATCATTGGCATTGAATCCTCTGGGCAATAGGTACTTGCGAAGAAAACGACGTTCTACATAACTATTGCCGCTGTCGGTACGTCTGCCATGCTTACCCTCCACAATGATGTAATCGTCGTTGGTTTTAACCTCTATTTCATGAGGCCTAAATTGGCTGCAATCGATATTTACTTGGAAGCCTTTTTCGTCAATGCGAACACGTTCACCATTGTAGAGGTTATCCCAGACAAGTGGATACGACCAATCAAGTAGATGGGATTGAATATATTGATTACGTACACGACGCGTTACTAATTCATCCATTGGACTTAAAAGAGAACTAGTCGGCCACAATACACGTGGATCATCCCAAAGGTAGGGATACAAATGAAAATCGAATGGCGGATAATAACGCGGACGTTTGAATTCAAGTGCAAGATCGCTGTAGGTTGTTGGCACAAGAGCCATTTCTTCTGTTTTTCTTTGTAATTAACGTTTAAATACTTTTTCTTAGCCTTAATAAATTGATTAAAAGAAATAAAATTTGCTTTTTTTTTTGCTAATTTAAAATTTTTTTTGTGCTCGTGTGTGATTATCAAAAAGTTTGGCTACTGAATGAATTGAAATTTTTGCAAGATCTGTTGTTGAAGGTGCGCGGCAAAATTAAAATTTGTTTATTTTTTTTTGTTTGTTAAAATTTTGCTTTAAGTCTACTAAATATAGCCAAAATAATGTTAATCCAATTTTACTTTAGTTGTTTAAGTGTTTGTGAGTGTGGGCATTTACTTTGTACCTTAAACAGGAGCGCAGATCTGGAAATGTTTAGCACCAAAATCTTATAATTTAGTTGTAGTATAAAAAATAGAAAATACTAACCAAAATCGCATATTTTTGTCAAAGAATTAAATTAATTATAATAGAAATTTTCACCCTAATTGTGTTTTACTTCCGCTTTTTTACTTCTCTTTTTTTTCAGTGTATAATTTTGACGTCGTTTTTGCGCTGTTCATTTTTATTATTACAAAACTTTGTCATAGTACATCGATAAATGACTCATTTGTTTTGATTTTTATATAAATAATGATATTTGTTTTTATTTTTAAAAAGTAAAAGTTAAACGTACATAATATTGTTCTATCACTACTGACCGTTAGATAATCTCTTTAAACACACTATTGCTCAATTCACAACCTGTTGTAAGTGTTGTAGACCGTAAAAATGTTGTTAGTAACTTTCACATAAACATGCTTCTAAGCAAATGTTTATTTGGAAATTATCAACAACATTTATACGGTCTACAAAACATACAACAGGTTGTGAATTGGCCATATGAAGTTATTCATTAATTTCAAACAAAGTTTTTTTTTTGTAACGAAAAAAGTATTTGATTTAATGAAATTTTTTATTAAAACCTAAGCCAGATGTTTGTTTTCATATTCAAATCAACAAAATAGATACACATTACATATTAATAAAGGTTAAAAAACTGTGACGTGAATAACTAAAGTCCTAGTCATATACTTATATTTACACATTTACAAATTTAAGTACGCAATATAAAATTTGCCGACTTCATGAATAAGTTAGCAACAGAAAACCTTTTCTATTGAAAACGTTAATCTGTATAGACTATGTTGGCTAGAAATTTTTTTAAATAAATTTAATAAATTACCTAAACTTTCAAAATTATTTACACTCATTTATTTCCTTTGAAAAGTATTTACATAATTCTAAAAAGTCGCTAAGGAAGAGCCGACCTTTTAAAATAAGGTCAGCTGCTTTGTTTGAAAGATATTTGTATTGCCAAGATCCAAATATCATTACAAAAAGTCCACTAAAAACATACGAAACTCATAAAATAATGTAAATTCCTTCCGAGAAGCGAGTTGAGAATGTATGTCAGCACGGAAGTTGGTCAAAAAAGCATGGAATATGTTGGAAAACTGTCTATAATATAGTAAAACAGATAGATATATACGGAGACTTGCAAAATAGGGTCAGAACTGGCCGAAAATAAGTGAAGATCAATATGGAAGATCGTTCATGTGTAGGGTTTGGGAATCGGCAATTCCCGCCCGAGAAAAGTCTACTTTTAATTTCCCGTTTTCCCGGGTAAATCCCAAAAATATTCGGGGAAAACGGGAAATTAAAAGTACACGTTATTTCATAAATATATGGACTTTATTGACATACGGCGTGACAGCCAAATTTATTTTGATCCATACAAGAAATTTGTATTACAATCCTGTTTTTCTTTGATATCAAAATTTTCAATGTTTTATTATTAAATTCAAATGGATGGCAACAGAACCTCAGTTGGGTTGCCAGTTGCTAAGAACGGCATTACGGATGGCAACTGACAACTGAGAACTGTTAATTTCAATTGCTATTTCTACCCTTTTCCGGTCGCTTCTAAAGGGTTTCCACATTTTAAATAGGTGGGGTTGATACTATAAATTTAAGTTCATCTATTTTCTTACAGATATTTTCATATACATACATACATACATACATACTTTCATAAAAACACATCTAAATACATGTAAATTAATTATCCGTGAGATTGAATTGGGCTACTTAGACTTAACCGATTTTCATTGTTGTATTATATGATTGATAAGAATATTTTTCATCCGATTGGCATATAGATGCAGATAGTTTCTTATCTTGGGAACCCGTACTATTACAAAAAACAGAAAATAATAAAAAAAAAATAACGACGAAATCGATAATAACAGAAAATTAAAAATTTTAAAACCCCCGAAGAAAAGGGGTGATAACTTCAAAATGGCTGGACCGATTTTTTGTCGAATATAGGTTAGAAAATTTTAGATCAAATCACCTTGCAAACAAACGAAACGTTGCAAAAGTGAACAAAGAACGCTGATGATGACAGTGTAGCGACTGTCGAAATTAGTAGCACTAATTTTATTTTTACTTTTTTACTAATTTTATCTGATCATTGATATAGTATCTTGTAGTAGTATAAGTGAAACCGATTATGGCCTTAAGGCTAGGTTTTTTCTATTTTGGATGAATAAATGAAAAAATAATACCTTCTGCTAGTCTGATTAGATATTCTAAGATTCTACTCTTAATAATAATTTGAATTTACATTAATTCAAATAATTACGTAGAAATATCAAAAGACACTAAATTAAAATCGGTCTAGCCGTTTGGGTGTTACGGCGCCACAAACGTACAGATTCAAGACGATACAGCTAGAAAAAAGGAGAAAGGATGAGTTCCAAAACGTCATTTGCACAGCAACTGAACAAAGTAATGCATTCCCAAACGCAATTATGTAAACATTGACAATGTCACAAAGCAAATTGTGTATCACAAATTTTTTTTGCTGCTCTTTGTTATCGAAACAGTAGCAAAACCGCATCACTGCAATGTGTTTTGAAGTTTTAGAACTCACTCATAACTTCTAAACAGGTGGACCAACTTTTTTTCAAGCATCACGAGATATTTCCCATAGTATTGTTTTTGATACTCGTACCTTATGAATCATTACCAGGGCTCGGACTTTCATGCAACTAAAAATTGATTTTAAGCGCTTAATAAATGTGCCTAAAAATTAAAAATATACGGAAAAATATACATTTACCTACGAACAAAGTACCAAAACTAAAATTATTATTAGGGGAAAAAACAGAAAACAATCATAATTGGGTCAATTATTTAATCCATCCAAACTTTAGTTGAGTTGCTAGTCGGCAACTGAAAATTAATGGTTGCCAGAAAGGCACTAAATAGCAACTGAAATTGACAGCTCTCAGTTGATAGAGTTCATCAGTAGTATAATTTTTAGCAACTGACAACCCAACTGAGACTCGGTTGCCATGCATAATCGGCCTATTAATATATTTTTAAAAAATTGAGAAATATGCACTAAAAATAATTTTATAACTCAAAAAATATGCACTTATTGCCAAAATATACAAAAATATGCACTTACCAACAAAATATGCAAAAATATGCAACTACAAATCGATGCCAAAATACTTAAAATTTGATGATTCGCATAGATAAATACGTCTTTATCTAACACCACAAAAAACATGCATTTGCATGAAAGTCTGAGCCCTGATCATTACTTATGATTTACGAAATTGATTTAAGTTTTAATATAAGACTATGATAGTATATTTTCTTGCTTAATTGCGATTAGCCGATAATCGCTATTGCATATTTTTTAATCGTAATCACGATTACGAAAATCTTTAATTACACTGGTCTGCAGCAAAAATCGCCTTTAAACAAAAATATATGGAATATAAAGATTTCAATGCAATAAATTCAAATCCGTTTTTAGTTTTTTTTTCTATCAGGCGCAGATTTTTTTATGAGCCTGCCTAATATTTCCACTAGGTACATCAGTATATTTCACCCTAACTTGAGAACAAATTGCCCGATTTAAATAAATAAGCCAACAAAAGATGCGGAATAACATTATCTATAAATCATCCATACAAAACTTTATTATATCTTCAACTGCTTCGGAGTTATTCGGAAATTAACGTCGAAAAATTTGTATTTTCATGCAAAATTAAACTTTTTTTAGTTTTTAAAGACTCAAAGGTCATTTAAATCGGTGCAAAAATATCGAAGTGAAAAAACTCAATTGATATAAATTTGATATAAATTTCCATACAAGAGAAGGATTTTAATATGTGTTGTATGAAAATTGAAGTTTTTTCCAATCAATTTTCCTCACTTAACTGCGAATAAAATCCACATTTGTCCATGGATCTTAATGATTAATGGCTTATTTTATTAATAACATATTTAGCTTTCTGTTAAAAGATTAAAATGTGCAATTTTCACCCTCTTCATTTTTTATAGGTTTTTGAAAACGAAAAAGTTTTTCCCCGATAATTTCTGAGTAACTCCGAAACAGTGGGAAATATAAAAAAATTGTGTATAAGTGACTTATATATAATTTTATTTCGCATATTTTAGTGGCTTGATTATTCCAATTGGCCAAACCATTCTCGAGTTAGGGAGAAATATAATGACGTACCTAGAGGAAATATTATTCATGCCCATAAAAATCTGAGCTAGATAGAAAAAAAGCTGAGAACGGGTTTGAGTTTAGCGCATTAAACTTTGTACGTTCCACATATTTTTACTTAAAGGCTCGGAAATTTTTATTTTTTTGCAGACCAGTGTTATTTGCAAACCCTAGTTTGGATCAATTTAACTGTGACCAGAATAATTTCAACTTCCGTCAAAATAAGATTTTCCTTTGCTTCTGCTCACAAGTTAAAAATATCGGTAAACATTTTCGTTCCGAAGAACTTTCTTTAGTTATTTGGGCCGCCGAACTCGAATCTGTACTCCAATTTTTTTATCAGCTCTAATTTTCGAGATATACCGTTATGCCAAAAATGAAGGCACATACATATATTAACATAAGTAGAGAATGGTTTGCGTTATTCAGTAAAAAAAAAAGAAAAACCAAAAATTCGACAACAAAATTATATTTAAGCCGAGCGAACATTGTTTCTAAATCCACCCATTAGTTTCAGAGATATTGTAAAACTTTCAAGTTAAAAATAAAAAATTTCATAAAAATTTCGAATTTTATTTTTTAGTAAGCCGTTGCACTAAAAAGCCTGTCAATCGGCGTTAGAGAAGGGTAAAATCAGCAATTACATATTTTAAAGGATATCAAATTATTACAGTTGAAGAAATTTAAATAAAAAATGTTCTACAACACAATTATGCCAAAATAACATTTAGAATGTTTTCTAAAAATGTCAATACTTCATAAGCCTCAGAGAAATGCTAAATCTAGCAGTCAAAATGCTAAAAGGGCAGAGCTGGCCTCAATTCATACCCAATTGAAAAAAAAAATTAAGATAAAAAATAAAAACACATTTGTAAAAATTATTTATTCTCACATTCAATTATGCAATTAAAATGTTTATTTATTAAACATCATTCAGAGAATTTATTTTATTAATTGATTCATCATCATTATAATCATCATATGTTGATTCATCATCATTATCATCATCATATGTTGAAATCAAGAGGATGTTGCAATAAGTTTGAAATCAAAAATCACTGATTTTTTTTTTTTAATATACTATATATTTATATATATTTATTATTTTTTGTATTTTATTTATGTTATTAATTATCTCATAATTAATAATGGTTTTCTTTTAAATTGTGTTTATATTTGATTTTCTTATTTTTTATTAATTTTTTTTGTTTAATTAAAAGTTGAAATAGTATTTTTGTTTTGTTTTCATTAATTTCATTCTTTTTTTTAACGTATTCATCTCATTTTCAATACGTAATTATGTTTTATAATCTTTATTATTATGCTTTTTTTATTTATTATGGAAACTATTGTACTTAAATATAAAGAAAAAAAAATAAAAAAATATATTGAAAAATATAGGATTTTTTTATAAAATATAGGAAAATTGGCTGTGTGGTATCATCTTTTAGATTGTTTCATACTGTCTTAGCCAAAGAAATACTACTCGTCATTAAAAAAAATAAATAAAGAAGAACAAATAAAAATTCAATTGTAATAAATTTTTTATTTATTTGTTTAAAAAAAGCGTCTGCTTCTATGTATCATTTCGCAGGCAGTATTTTTCTGTTGCTACTACATGTATAATTTTTCTTCTTTAGAATTTAATACTATAGTATAAGTATAGTATAAATGGTTGTTGTATTATTTTGAGTATACTCGTATAAGAGTTTATAAGAGTCTCCGTCTGTCTACTCATATCAGTTCCTCAATTTCTGGTTAAATTTTATTTAATTTTTAAGATATTCTTGTTTTGTCTGTTTTTTTGTTTGTTTTTAGTTTATCTCTCAATTGTTCGGTATTTTTGCATTCAAAGTCTCTTCGTTTTGTTGTTAGTTGTTTGGGAAGAGAATTAAGGGAAGGAGGAGAGGGAGGAAAGCAAGGTGATGGGAAAAAATAAAAACTATAGATATTTTTAATTTGCCATTTCTTCGGTACCCACTAGTGGCGTTGCTGTTGTATTGGTGCCATTACCTAAATGTGTTTTTTTAGCAAACAGCGAACACTCAACAGTATCGACAGTGGTGGCGGCGCCGGTTGTGCTCAACTCTGTTGTAGTTATGTCATCTATGGATTCGGTGAGTATAACATTTCCATCTGTATTGTCTGTAATAGCAGTGGGGTCAGCTGTTGCAACTTTAAGCAGAGCAACATCATCGATAATGCCTTTTGTTGTATCAGTACATAACACAGCTGTTTCGTCAGTCTCAGTTTCAGCCTCTATATCTGCCACAGATTCAGCCTTGTTGTCGTCAGCTAAACCTTTAGTTTTCTTTGTAGTAGTGGTGGTGTCAGCATCAGAGTCGACAGAGTTTGGAATATCGACTGGAATTTCGCCGGTTACAACACCATTGCCACCTTTAACATCTTTAACAGAGTTTTCTGTGACATCGTCAGGGGAAGAATTGTTGATGGTTGTAGCAGTGGTGGTGGTGGTGGTGGTGCTGGTGTTGCTGCTGTTTTTGTTTGAATTCTTTTTATTGTTGGTGTTTGTAGTTTTAGTAGTCTTACTGCTGGAAGTGTCTGTGTCGTCGGTATTTTTTGCAGAAACCTCATCGTTAGCAGCTGCTTTTATGGTCGTTTTTTTATCACTATCAGCCGTTTTATTCGTTGCTACAACATTTTCTGTATTGTCCATTTTTTCATCGTCATCATTATGGCCTTCTTCATTTTCACCATCTACATCCATTTTATTATTTATGTCCTCAGCATTTTCTTCAATTTTTGTTGATTCATTGGGAGTTTTGTTACTTTTTTCTGTAGCTTCTGCTGTATCCGCAACATTACAGGATTCTTCCATTTTTTCACAAAGATTTTTTGAGTCTCCTCCATTCGATTCGGAAATGCACTCACCCAACAATTCATTTTCAGTCTCATCTCCAATTTTCTGCTCCTGTTCCTGTTCTTTTTCTAAAAGTTTTTCTTCCTTTTCAATAATTTCGGATTTTTTCTCTACATCATTTTCAATTACAGCAACATCTGAAGTTTGTTGTTCTTGTTGTTCCGTATTTTTTTCAGAAATTTCCTCATCGGCTTTTTCCATTTCAACATCGTTAAATTCATTTTCTGCAGCTGCTTCTGCTGTTGGGACTGAATCTAAATCAGTTTCGTTTTCTGTGGTGGCCGAGGTCGTGGCTGGTGGTGGTGGTGGTGTTGGTGCTGCTGCCTCTGTAGACTCTTCCGGCTCTGGTTCTGGAGGCAAATCCAACTTTTGTCTCTTTGCCTCAGGCAACTGACACTCTGAACGAGCCAATGATGTTGTTGCTAGTTTCTTCGTTGTTTCCTTTGCTGGCGTATCCTTTGCAGACACAACCATTACTGGGGTTGGTCCTGGTGTTGGCTGAATTTCTATGACCCGTTCATTGGCTTCGTCGTTTTTCGCAGCCGGCGGTGGTGGTGGTGGAGCCTTTACCGTTAATATTCCATCCGAAGATAAAGTCGAGAGCACATCATTGGGATCGTAACCTTTTGGAAGCATATACTTGCGTACAAAATGCCTCGAAATAACACCATGGCCATCTTCTTTGTCGTCATGTCTGCCTTCCACTACAATACAATTATCGATTGTTTTCACCGACAGCTCGTTCGGTGCAAATTGTTTCACATTCATGCTCACCTGAAAGCCATTTTTATTTACTACCGAATACGAAGCCGATTTCCCCGGAGTGCCACCAATGCTGGAAGAGCTAGCATCTGATTTTTCCGGATTTGCTACAGCTTCCTCGCCAGTCTTTGCACAGCATGCGGTTTTAATACGATTATAAGGATGATGGCGTTTCGAAGGCATCCAAAACGAAGAAAACGAAGAGGTCCGACTACGTCTGGG
Source organism: Panzeria rudis (assembly GCA_956483635.1). Classification (NCBI taxonomy): domain Eukaryota; kingdom Metazoa; phylum Arthropoda; class Insecta; order Diptera; family Tachinidae; genus Panzeria; species Panzeria rudis. The sequence continues at coordinate 152,642,144 of OY101448.1, read as the reverse complement.
ACTGGTTTGCGGTTGATGTTGTTGCTGCTGCTGCTGTTGTTGCTGCTGGTGCTGTTGTGGATCCGTCCCAGTATAGAGTCCAAAACCAAAATCGTTTATATCTATACCATTGGCCAGGCAACGGCTAAACTCGTGGAGTTCATCTGCCAAATCCAAAATGAACGGTATCAGGGACATTTTTAAATTTTATTTTTTTCGAAATTAAAATTTTTTATTTTCACTTTATTCTTAAATTTTTTTTCTGTTTATATTATATACTTTTTTTCTTTATATTATATAGTACATATGTACACTATATGTAGTATATAAGTATATTGTGTGTATGTATGCAGTATATAGGTTTTATTTTGTAATTTAAACTTTTTTTCCACCGCACTGTAATTTAATGGTTTTTTCTTTTTTAAATTGGATAGAAAATTTTGTTCTTCCGTCTGGTCTGAAACCGTTTGAATGCAATCGCCGATTGATGCGTCGTTGTCGTCGTCGCCAAAAACACACACGCCCGTATGATTTCTTAACTGGTTTTTGGAATTTCGCTGCTCCTCTCTCTGTGGCTGAATGTTTTGTGTCGTATTTTGCCATTTCTAAACCAGTTTGCAGTGCTGAATGGAAATTATTAATAATGTTGCTGTTGTTCCCTATGCTGTTGTTGTTGACGTTGTTTGTGGAATATCTCTGTCGTCTCTTCTGGTTTTTCATTGTTGAGTTACTTACTAATTCCATGGATTCGTGTATTCGTTAGTTTGTTGGTTTGTAACACCGGTACCCTGCAGATATCATTGGACTACGTGGTCCGTTTTTGAAATGGACTAGTTACAATATGGTCCTATGTAATGCAGTCATGGACCATGCCATTTGCAAGCAAGAGCTTCTAGTTAACCGAAATGTGTTTGGGTTTTAACGATTGAAAGCCCAAACACTTTAGTGCTCCTTCGAATGGTGACATCGAGCAGTTTTAAGACTACTCCGATGTAATACAGGCATGAACCATATAACAAAAGTTCGTAGTTAAGCGACAAATGCTCTCGTTTTAACGATTGTAATCGATTACAATCGTTAAAACACGAACGCTTGAGTGCTTCATCAAGTAGTAATGCAAAGCTGGGTTATATGGTCCACCCTTAGGACATCATAATGTTAAATCGACCATGTTTTCTCCATATATTGGGTTATCTTTGGACTAGTCCTAGTCCTCTATGGTGTATACTTTGCATGCTTATATGGACTAGTCGCGTTATCTGTAGGGTACTTGTTCTTCGTAGTTTGTATCTGTATCTCTGTTCTTGTCTGCATAAAAATGTGTATTTGCCACAGTATTTTACTCTCTTACTTTTTTTCTTTGTTTGTATAAATTTATAGTTGGATGGTTTTATTTTTTGTATTTTAAGCATTTTATATTGTGCCCGTCTATCCTTCTGTCTGTTGTCGACTTTGCAATTCCATCCCCTTAACACTTGTCCCAAACTGCACATGAGAAACATGGAAAAAATCCGACTTTGGCGACAACCACGAATATTATATTGATGCTGTTGTAAAAGAAATATCGATTTTCTTATTTACGAGTCGAAAAGCCTGGTATCGAATTGTAAAATTCAAGAAGAAATATTATTTCTACATGTGCTAAACAAAATAATATTGTTGGTGGACTCTAATGAAATGTCTGTAACGCAAAACTTTACCACAGACATTATAGATGTTTTTTCTTGACAAGGTTTCCTTCCTTCTTTACGCATAACAGATTTTCCTGTTGTCTACATACTTTCACTATTTTGCTAATATTTATGTCATAAAAGAAAGTTTGCTATGCTACTACTTAGTGGAATCTTATGCATATTTTTCAAGATTTTCTTAGCTTTACTTCTTGTTCTCCGTCTGGTGTTTTCGATTTAAGCAAACTACATTAACATCTAATATGTATGTATGTACGAACGGTCCATATCTCAAAGACCTATTACAAAGTAAGGAAACTACATATTTCAGTGGCACAATAACATCAAAGGATGTTCAATCTTTTCAGATGAATGACAATTAAAGTTCGAGAGTTAAGTCGTTCAATCGTTTTCCAAGAGTTCTTTAAAACATGAAATAACTTAAATGTTCCTTAGAATATTCATCGTCTGATTCTTTCTGAATATAACGTAAAGAAGTTTAGCCTAAAAGCACTATAATACAAGTTGAGAAAAAATTTATGCATGGGGTTTTCATGGATCAATTCTGTTTTGCGGAAACAAATAGAAAAAGGAAATACCTATAGTTTTTCTACGGCACTTCGTAAAGTGATTTTATAAGGATAAACGGTTTTCTTAAGCGGTCCTTCCCTTTGCAATATAACTGTGAAATTTTTCGTATTGTACAATAATATCGCCAATGTCATATATGTCATATACGAAGGTGGCACAATATATTGGGAAAAATCAAAAGACTTTTGATTTTTACTGTACAATCAAGAAAATTGTTTGTTACGTTTAAATGTTCAGTGTTGCGTTTACTTTTTCAGAGTCAAGAAAATTGGGCAATATTTTCTTTGAAAATATTGGATAGTATAGGTCAAAACGACAGTAATATGTACAAACATATGCAATAATATTGTATAATGGATGGGTATAAAAGGTACTTTTTCTTAAAAGGTAAATTTTCTTAAAAGGTACTTTTTCTTTAAAGGTACTTTTTCTTAAAAGGTACTTTTTCTTAAAAGGCACTTTTTTCAAAAGGTACTTTTTCTTAAAAGGTACTTTTTCTTAAAAGATACTTTTTCTTAAAAGGTACTTTTTCTTAAAAGGTACTTTTTCTTAAAAGGCATTTTTTCTTAAAAGGCATTTTTTCTCAAAAAGTAATTTTTCTTAAAAGGTACTTTTTCTTAAAAGGTACTTTTTCTTAAAAGGTACTTTTTCTTATAAGGTACTTTTTCTTAAAAGGTACTTTTTCTTAAAAGGCACTTTTTCTTAAAAGGTACTTTTTTTCTTAAAAGGTGCTTTTTCTTAAAAGGTACTTTTTCATAAAAGGTAATTTTTCTTAAAAGGTACTTTTTCTTAAAAGCTACTTTTTCTTAAAAGGTACTTTTTCTTAAAAGGTACTTTTTCCTAAAAGGTACTTTTTCTTAAAAGGTACTTTTTCTTAAAAGGTACTTTTTCTTAAAAGTACTTTTTCTTAAAAGGTACTTTTTCTTAAAAGGTACTTTTTCTTAAAAGGTACTTTTTCTTAAAAGGTACTTCTTCTTAAAAGGTACTTTTTCTTAACAGCTACTTTTTCTTAAAAGGTACTTTTTCCAAAGAAATTTATTATTCAGGCTTAAGTTCGTTCAATTTAATTTTTACAATTAATTAATTTTTTATTGAGAAATAATTTTTTCAAAGCATGTGGCAATTGAAAAGTACAAATACCAATTTCTTGACTTTTTTAAAGGTCGAAACCAATTGCTTTAAAGCTCTATGTTTCCTGGCTTTAAGCTTATTTTATGGTGGCTTAGAAATTTACATACTTGGCACTTATCCTTTTCTTAAAAGGTACTTTTTCTTAAAAGGTACTTTTTCTTAAAAGGTACTTTTTCTTAAAAGGTACTTTTTCTTAAAAGGTACTTTTTCTTAAAAGGTACTTTTTCTTAAAAGATACTTTTTCTTAAAAGGTACTTTTTCTTAAAAGGTACTTTTTCTTAAAAGGTACTTTTTCTTAAAAGGTACTTTTTCTTAAAAGGTACTTTTTCTTAAAAGGTACTTTTTCTTAAAAGGTACTTTTTCTTAAAAGGTACTTTTTCTTAAAAGGTACTTTTTCTTAAAAGGTACTTTTTCTTAAAAGGTACTTTTTCTTAAAAGGTACTTTTTCTTAAGAGGTACTTTTTCTTAAAAGGTACTTTTTCTTAAAAGGTACTTTTTCTTAAAAGGTACTTTTTCTTAAAAGGTACTTTTTCTTAAAAGGTACTTTTTCTTAAAAGGTACTTTTTCTTAAAAGGTACTTTTTCTTAAAAGGTACTTTTTCTTAAAAGGTACTTTTTCTTAAGAGGTACTTTTTCTTAAAAGGTACTTTTTCTTAAAAGGTACTTTTTCTTAAAAGGTACTTTTTCTTAAAAGGTACTTTTTCTTAAAAGGTACTTTTTCTTAAAAGGTACTTTTTCTTAAAAGGTACTTTTTCTTAAAAGGTACTTTTTCTTAAAAGGTACTTTTTCTTAAAAGGTACTTTTTCTTAAAAGGTACTTTTTCTTAAAAGGTACTTTTTCTTAAAAGGTACGTTTTCTTAAAAGGTACTTTTTCTTAAAAGGTACTTTTTCTTAAAAGGTACTTTTTCTTAAAAGGTACTTTTTCTTAAAAGGTACTTTTTCTTAAAAGGTACTTTTTCTTAAAAGGTACTTTTTCTTAAAAGGTACTTTTTCTTAAAAGGTACTTTTTCTTAAAAGGTACTTTTTCTTAAAAGGTACTTTTTCTTAAAAGGTACTTTTTCTTAAAATAAATTGTACAATTAAAAAGTTATAGATATTAAGAAGAAATGTAACGTGCGTCACGTAGCGTTCTTAGCAAAGGCATCACGGCTTTTGATAAAAAACTAAAGAATTTTTGGCTGCAAATAAGCTATTTTAGAACTCCCTTATATTCCCCTTTCTTTTATGAACTAGATTTTGTGTGCTTTATGCAAATTTTTCTAAAAATTACGAAACACTCTTCAACTTTAAAAGTTACTTACACTTTTTGTAGCGTGCGTCACGCAGCTTTGTAATCAATTATTTCGCAACAAATAGCTGCTAGAAAATCATTTTTTGTGCAATTCGAAAGTACAATTAAATGCCACTAAACACTATGCATAAGTTGAAGGTATGTATCCCTTTTGAAAGACAAAGAAATGCTTGTACAAATTTTAATCTGAAAACGCGTACGAATTTTTTTCAGAATCAAAATTTTGTTTGCTGAATGTCGAGAATTTTGCAAATTGAATCTGGCAAGCCTACTTGCACTACATATAATTTGTTTTGTAAATGATCTATTAATAGTGTTAATACGAAATATCTTATGTTAATACAAAGTGCATTCTCATATACAATGTAAAATATCTTCAATATTTTTTTCAATTCAAGTTCAATTTATTAACACGATATAATTCACATTTCGTGAGGGAATTTTCATAAAAAAAACGTTGGCGTTCCATAAACAAAATAAAAGCTCGTGGAAAGAAAAAAGCATATAGAGAAATCATAGATATGGAACTCGTAGAAAGAAGTATGCAAAAACAAATGATACCGGCAAAATGAGACCGGTTTCGCATGGAAAATGACTGGAAATTTTAAAATCGTATGTATCCATTTGTAATGAATTCAGCGCATGTGTGTATGTGACCATGAACACAATCATTCATACTTGTATTTAAGTGTAGATGTGTGTGTGAGTATCTATGTTGTTTGCTCATACCGGTTCTTCATGACTAAAAATATACATTTCGGTAACGCAGCGGGCAAATGAACAAGAAAAAAGGCCGTATATTGCAAAGGTCTTCTCAAGTTATTTGATCGTTTAGAAAATTTGTATAGAAATCACTGACTTCGGGTGTTTTCACACAAAACTTTTAAATAATTTGTTGCCTTGAAATCCAGAAGCAGTAGAGACTAGCCCCCATATTCATAAAAATATATTAAAGCTAATGCTGGTTTAATGTACGAATTTTGTATGGGAAAACCGGTTTTAATTCATACATTAACTTTACTAATGGCTTATGAATATGAAGGTAGAAGATTATGTGTGGTGTCGAGCCCGAATATTGGTAGATTTTTTAGATCAAACCAGAACACGAAACCGAACTCTTCTTTTTTATTAAATAGAGATATTGTAAACTGTTTGTTAGCTATCAGATTCTCAGTGTATAATATAGTGTATTATATTATAATACTGTATAACTGCTGGTTGGTTTATAATTCATTTTAATCGACTTTTCAATTGTTCGATTGATCAGTTAATCGAAATTGCGGTTTTTAAATTACTCGAACAATCGAGAAAAACTTTTATTTCGTTCGAGTCATTAGAGTAAGCTTTACTGCTAAAAATTATTCGAGTTAATCAGAAAATTTTTTAATTTAGTCGGTTTTTTGTAAATTTTTTGTGGACAACAATAAAACAAATCAATTTTTTCGCGTTTTATACATTTTAATAGTAAAAACAAAATAAAAAAAATATTTTTCATAAATTAGATAATAAACTGATCATTTAAAATAGATTTTTTACTATTCAAAGGTTTCGCTTTGAGAAAATTTTACATCAGGAAATATTTAATAATATTCACACTTGTTCTACATTCAATGCGGAATAAAAATAATCGGAATTTAAATATGACTCAGCAAGAATTGATTGACTGCGACGGACTGCCAAATTGGTGGTAAGATCTAAGCGGTAAAGAACTCTGATAAGATGACTGGGAAGTGTCTATAATTTTTCTCTAAATAAATATACAATTTAATTGACAAATCAAATTGAAAACGAACTTAAGCCAAAATAATTAAAAAATCTTTGGATTAAAGCTATACAGTTGGACTAATAAAAATTTATAACTGAATTGTAATAATCGGAATTGTCATAGCATTGTTGTTATAAATATTAACTTGCAACAACAAAGCTTTTACAATTCCGAATATTTTCATTTCGCATCGAGAACGGAATTAAATTATCGAACAAAATCAATACATCACTCCTAAAAAATATGATTTTTCTTTATTTCATAGATATTTTTCGATTGAACATTCCTCACATTATTAAGAATGATGTTTCACTAATCGTAGACGCTGAAGAAATTGAGAAAAATTAGTTACAAAGCATTTCCAATTTATCGGACTAATTCTTTAATCACGTATGAAATAACGTTCGAATTGAATGGCAAATTTTATGTAATTTCAAAAGTTTTTTAAAAAAATCTGCAAAAACGCATTAAACAAGAAAATGTACATGAAATTTTTAGTCGTGTTATTGGATTAACTGACCTAAATTACTCGAATAAATTGTTACTCGAAATTTAAACTTTTTTGTTTGATCGAACATTATTTGACTTCAATTATTCGATTAATCGAGCAATCATTATTCGAGTGAATACCCTATTTATAGCACAACGCTACAATTTCGAACTTTCCGAAAGTTTCGGAGATCAAAATAGGTAATTCTTATGTATTTTCATCTGGTGAATTCAGAAATCATCAAAGAAATATCCGATTAGCTCTACTATTAAAACAATTTATGGAGTATTAATCTACATAAAAATATATTTCCTTTGAGTGTATTGCCAGGATGTCAGAAATTGTGTTTTATTACTTTAATCCTTAAAACTTTGAAAACTTTAAAATAAAGTTTATCATTTCAATGGTAGGAAAAAAATAAATATTTCAGTTTTTTGGATGAAAATAGGAAATCCATTGAGAGGGCCAGAAATATTTAGACAAAAGCTTAAAATTTCCAAAAAATACAAAAAATAAAGTTCATGCTTAAGTACCACAAAAACAACTTTATTTCGTGAGGACAGATGTCTTACGAACACAATAATTGAAAAATTGACGGACAAATTTTGTGTTTATTCTCAATTAAGTGAACGAACTCCATCGACAAAAATTGCTATTTTCATACAACATACACACACATCCGCACAAATTAATGTTACTTAAGCAGTTTTTAGACTATTATACAAGCTGTTCGACTTCTGCACAAAATGCTACCCTGATATAATGTGTTGTTATTGCTTTTTTAAAACTTTCCATAAACTCATTAGATCAGGGTTGCATTTTCTACAGAAGTCGAACGGCTTGTGAGATAGTGTAAAACAGCTAATAATAGTGTGGGATTACCTTCGGGCTTATAATGGTCAAACCAAATTTAATAAAAAATAATTTAAATAAAACCGTTTGAAGGTCATAGTCAAGGCAAAAAGTGGCCACATCTGAAATTTTGATTATATCCACACATTTTGTAATTTGAATCAGTAAAAAATAATATCACACAAAAAAAACATGGTCCTTTTTATAGGTAACACTTCAATCGCCTAACCCTGTACATACATTTTTTTTAGTTAATTCAAGATTTACAAAGAAGTCTTTCGAAAATATGTTGTTTTTCAATTTTATACCTAAACTTTTTAATTCTGATAACATTTACATATAAAGTTAGCGATGATGATTTGGCAGCCCTTGATATTTTTCAAGAAACTTAATTCCAATGTTTATAAAAACAAGAGTTTTACTTCTGCTACTTTGATATAAAATTCAGTTTATATACATACTTACATATCGTCATATAAAATGCAAAAGGGCCTATTATCATTTTTAAAAATGTTGCAGAAGATAAAAATCTTACTAACAAGCAAAGTATTGTGATTTCAAAAACTGGTTTTCAGGATAGTATCATTAATTTAGACTTTATTAATGGTACTACCCAGAAAAAATCATTTTTATAACCATAAATTTTGCTTTTTATTAAGTTTTTTATCTCCTGAAAAAATTTTTTATATTATGATATGCCCTTTTGCTTTTTATACGAAGACATGTACATACGTAACAGTATTTTGTTAGTGTTATATTTTTAATATGTATTTTATTAGATAAAAATATTCAAGGAACTAGAAAAATATTTTTGGGGGGAATTTCAGAAATATGTTTAAAATTTAGGGTGTTTTCCCTTTATTCAGGTAAGTATAATAATACGTATATTGAAACTGAATCAAGTTAATTTACATTTACTTTTACATTTAGGGGTTTTATTCTCAAAATAGGTTAAATTTAGGGGGTTTTAAATTTTTTTTGGGCGAAGAAAAAGAGTTAAATGACAACACTGGTTAGAATAGATTACTCAAAACGCCGAGATCTGGCCCCTTATTCTGTAATTCGCTAAAGGTTAAGCTAAATCTCGATCGCTAAAATGCTGAACAAATACAATATTAAACATATTTGGCGATGACATAAAATACTAAAATTTCGGCGGATTCAATTTTTAAGACATTCCCTAATTTAGCAATACACGTTGCAAAATTGCATTCTTAGCCAAAAATCGTTAAATCGACTTTATAGATTTTTAGCGATAGAGATTTAGCTTTAGCGAGTTACAGAATAGTGGGGCTGATCTTATTTAATTCTCTGTCATAATAGTTTGATGCCCATTAGATAATTTGCGACACCAGATAGTTCGAGAATTGTCCAGTGCTTCTTAAATTTTCTAAAATGCCCTGTAATATGTAGGCCTGAAAATTTTTCCTTCTTCACATAAACTGCAAGCAACCTCTTATACTTTAATACAAACAAATACACTCAGAGCAATCAGCAACCAACAGCCAACAACGACAACAAAAAACAGCTGACAATTACTAAAGAGAGCATTTTGTAGAAGCAGCAATAAGTACAACAAATCGCATAAAATGCCGGTCATTGTACCGGCAACAAGATTACAAAAACGATGAAAAAGTAAATGCTAAAACACCACCAACAACAACAGCTGTTTGGTCGGCTGATTGCTTGTTGGTGCTTCAATTGTGTTTTTGGAAATCTTAAGGCAACCCAAAATCTAAATGCTTCTTGCCCAGATTTTAAAGAGAAAAATATCCAAAATAGCTTAAACTTCTTTTTAACTAAATAACGTGAAGGTCAATGAGAAAGATGAAGATTATCAACTGATAACACTAGCTTACAGATTGTAATGCAATCTGAGGTCAATGAGAAAGATGAATATATCAACTTATAACACTAGCTTACAGATTGTACTGTAGTTGTGAGATATTTTCCTATACTATCACTTACTCTGAACGTTCGGGTTGCTCCAGTATTTATAAGGGCATTAATATTTAGACCATTGATTGTAAACGGAATATAAAAACGCGCGTCATTGGCAAACTGAAGTCTGTAACATTTGCAATTTCTTGAGAGAACACCATCGCGACCACAATAGAAACCAAACAATTTCGACAGAAAAGTGCAAGAGTTTCGTCTGTGGCCCCTTCTCTTGCATCTCCAGCAGGTAAATTCTTTGTTATATTTCCGGATGATGACGACTGTGATGTTTATAGAATTTCCTTTCGTTTCAGGGCATCAAATTCATATCTAACTGCGGTCAGCTCGTGTCTATATTGGATACTGACACCATCGTAAATTCCATCTAGGTGATTCTCAGAATGTGGCAGGGTGTGCCCATTGTTAACATTTTAAGAATAAAGTCCTTTTCCTTTCCTCTGCTATTTTGTTTGCGATTATAAAAGTTCTGCTCTATCTGGGCGAAATAGCGTTTTGGTAAAAAAATTTCTCTATTCCATTACAAAATTCTGCCCAAGGGCGCAGCCGCTTAGTGCTCCCAACATCGGCAGCAGAAGCCGATCATACGGTATTAAGTACACTCTTCCAGCTCTTTACTCCATTCTAAGAATTCCATTAGCTCAGAGTCTCCCGAAAACTTTAAATTCCATTTTTATGCTACTGACCAAAGTAGCTTAAACAGGTACCAGCACAAGAACAGCTGATTTAGTAAATTTGAGAATGTGTGCGTCACACAGACAACAAATTTCGACAGTTTTCCGATATGTTTCTATCAACCAAATGCATGTGTTAGTAAATTTGCGGGATCTTATGAATGTATGCCACACACCGACAATATATTTGACAGTATCGTGTTGTGTTAGTACAATATGTTTTTTGGTGTTGTATTCGTTGTCGTTACGGCGGTACCTGTGATGAATCTACACTTTTCAACCAGCTCCTTCTTCCTCAACAAATATATCCATACGACTAAATCTGTGCCGAGAAGTCATGCCTACCACAGTCTTTGGTTAGGCCCGATCCATCATCGCAGGCGATGATTTAATTTTTCCCGCTTTTCGATTTAGGATCGAGTGCCTCAGTCGCTTCCAGGGTCTACTTACTGATCCACGAACCTTAAGTAAATAGATGATAAGATTTATTTTTCCTATTGTCCGATGTTGATGCTTGTAAGATTTATCGTTTATAAGATTTGTCACTGATAATTCAATTACACTGATACACTTCAAAGCAACGACTTTGTTGGTAGGTTGTAGCAAAATATATATACTCGGACTCGGCTTGATCTGGTGTGCTCAGCTTTGGTGTACTTGGTGTTTTCGGATTCGGGTGATATCGATTGCACTCTGACCTTGTTCGTAATCGTTTCAAGGTGGTATCTATATATAGAAAAGATTTGCTTTCAGTCGGGAAATACATTATGGTAAATAGGGAAACAGTTAGTCGGAAGGAAACTGTGGTAACAGTTAGTCCAAAGGCCACTGAGGGAACAGCTAGTCTTAAGACAACTGAGGGAGCGTCTGCTCAAAGTCTACTAAGGAACATCTATCCTGAAGGCCACTAAGAGAACAGTTAGACCGAAGACTACTGAGGAACATCTACGCCGACGATTACTGATTGAACAGTTGGTCCGAAGACCACTGCGGGAACAGCTAGCCCGAAGACTACTGAGTGAACAGTTCGTCCGAAGACCACTGGGAGAACAGCTAGCCCGAAGAATACTTAGGGAATAATTGGTCCGAAAACTACTAGGGGAACAGGTAGGCCGAAGACTACTGAGGGAACAGTTGGCCCGGATGCCACGAGTAACAATGTATTGATCGGAAAAAGTTCTCGTCTCACACTCAGGTATGAGTCGTAGTGTCCGTATATATAGATACTTCTTTAATCGTATATAGAATCTAATATGTAAACGCAACGAGAATTGGCTCATAAAAATTTTGTGGCTACAACACGGTCCTGCTTTGCACATACATAAACTATTAATGTTCAAACAAGTATTCATTGTTACACGACAAATGTTCCGCGATCATAATCGTAACTATGCATCGTATAATCGTATTCTATGCATCGATAATATGAACTACACGCGACTATTATAGGGTCATAATCCAATAAAAAACGTGTGTTTCCAACTGATAAAAAGAAAACATAAAAGCAATATGTATTAAAAATTCTGCCTAATATAAATTGGTTTCCTCTTTTATTATAAATTTTACAATGCTTCAAGATAGTTGGCAACAATGTTTCGGTGTTTTTTCTTTTTGCAATCTTTATGTATGTGTTTGTACATTGGTCCGTCAACTATCCCACTCCTCCAGTTAACTGCAGTGCTTATTTCACCCCTTTTGCACTAGCAAAGTTTACTTTGCAAGGTTTTAATTCAGCCGGTAGAAAGACAGAGAGATGAAGTATTCTTCTCTTTGTCTTTCTCCCGTCTGAATTAAAACTTTGCAAAGTAAACTTTGCTAGTGCAAAAGGGTTGTTTGCGTATAATTTCTATTAAAAGCTTTAACTTCGCACGAGGTATCAATGTAGAACACATACAAATACGCTTGTTCTACTCTAAATAAGGGCGTTGAGAATTCTGGAAAAATATTCAAGAGATACGCAAAAGCATTGTAACTGCGACACAACATCGAAATAAAATGAATAAAATAAAATGAATAAATAACTTGACGATATTGTACTTCGTACTTGTATCTTTTTTTTATGCCGTTTTTTTTTGTTATTTATTCTTGTACCTCGTACATCATAATGGAAAATAAAAGAAAGAAAAATTAAAATAAAAATATCTAAAAACAAGAGAACATTAATATGGGGGAAGACTAGGGAATTTTCTGGACGAAACTGGAAATATAAAACTTGATGTACTTGAATGTTTGCCTTATGAATACGAGATTATAGAAACGCTATTTAATAAAAAAAAGTATCAAGTAAGTACCTACATTTGTATGTACATATGTTTCTGCATATGTTTGTATTTATTTGCAGACTCTTTTCGATTAACTACTCGTATGTACGTTCTATATAACATTAAAGTTATTTTAAACAGCTGAGTATAATAATTACTTTGTAAATAAATTCGTATGTTTGCTAGGTATAAATTTTAAAAATGTAATAGGTATTACATAAGCTGTTTTTAGACTATTATACAAGCTATTCGACTTCTGCACAAAATGCAACCCTGATATAATGTGTTCTTATTGCTTTTTTAAAACTTTCCATAAACTCATTAGATCAGGGTTGCATTTTCTACAGAATGGCTTGTGAGATAGTGTAAAACAGGCATTACAAGTTGCTATTAAAATTATTTAGTTCAAAGTATGCACAAGTATATTACAGTGTTCATTATTTGTATGAGCATTTTTTTATGAAAATGTTCAAGTCTCATCCCTAAATTGACGCAAAAATTACGCTCCAAAAAATTTCACGCCCCTGGGACCACCCACGACTTCCCGCGCCGACTTACGGTTGAAATTTTATTCAATTACACTCATACGGCATGATGACCTGACCCTACAAGTCGAAAAATATGATAACATCATGAAAAATTGTCTTTCAAAAAGTTGTTGCCCGTGAAGTTTCCAACAGCTTTGGTCTTGTCGACTTTTATCTAAATCGCATTTTTAACACAATAAACAGCAAAATATCGAAATAGCCCATAACTATTAAAATTACAAAAAAAACCCATAAATTTACAAATATCGGTAAACTTTTTCGTTCTCTAGAACTTGAAGTTGTTCCTTAAGTTATTTGGTCAGCTGAACTCGAAACTGCACTCCAATTTTTTCAGCTCTAGTTTTCGAGATATACCGTTATGTCGAAAATGAACGCACCTTTTGTTAATGCTATCAAATCGTTGATTATTGATATTTTCGAATAAAATTTTGCAGTTATATAGGAATTTATGTACTAAATACCAGGAAAGAAAAAAATAATAAAGTGCTTCTTCTGAGAATCTCAGAATTCTTAAGAAAGTGGCAAGAATTTAAAAAAATGCAGTGTGGATGCGTAGCGTCAACACTTGATCCAAGGCCCATTTAATACTTTGCCAAGGAGCTACGTATGCATAAGGGTTTTCAGAAATGGCAATGGTTTTGGAATCTTAGCTTTGGAATTTTAGAACATGTGGACTAAATTCAAAATTTCAATCTAAAGTAGGCCGGATTAGGAACTGCCTAGGTCCAACTTTTATTTAGAAATTCAATTATTTGTTTGCCTTCGATTCACGTCTGTCTAGATACCTTTCAGATAAGTATACATTTGCTATATGTTCCAAAAGAATTTTTTATACAGTATACAAGGTTCATATATTGAATAATAGCTATAATATTTATAAATAATATAATAATAGTATGAATATCAACTTTGCATACTGTAGGAAAAATTTTCGAAAATTCAAATTTTTTTAAAATTTCAATTTAAAAATTTTATATTTTTCAACTCAAACAGACGACAGAATTTTATGAATTTGTTTTTAATTTTTTGAAATTATGCTCTTTAACTAGCGAAGAAAATAAATCGGATGATATTTGGATCCGATATCTGGAAAATACTGGACCAGTTGTGAAAAATTGAGAAATTTCAATTTTCAAATGAGTATAACTCACTAACTATAAGAGATAAGTATACAACCAAACATCCCAGCAAAAAATTTTCATGTTTTTTGAAGCAGTAAAGAAATAAAGCGCTTTATAATTCGCTTTAAAATATGAGCTTGTTCAGAAGCTGATTTCATAGCGTCACAACAATGCAGGTTTTGAAGCAAGAAAAGTATTTGCTTTTTACTTATACAAAAGCTTCGTATACAAGCTATACAAAAAAACTGATTTTATAGTGCTGATCCAAAGCAGATTCTTAAGCGAGAATGAAGAGTAAGTTTATTCGAGTTTCTTGGTGCCGGAAACTTTTGACTTCAATTTATTATCAATAAAGCTTATTTGTTAATAAAAATGGTAAGTTCGTGCCATTTTCGATTTTTTATAATTTTTTAAATAATGAAAATTTCTCAATTTTGCAGAAAAAATACATATATTTTTCATCATTGCGGTCTGAATAATTCCGAAACTATTCTGTATATAAAAAATAATGTTAGAATGTCTTAGAGGTAATTTTATTCCAAGTTTCTTAATGTTTTTTTTTTGTAAGGAAATTGGATAACCCCTTTCCAAGTTATTATGAAATTGGTGTAGCAGCCTCTTGACAAATCCCAAATTTTAGAAAAAATATATATACAAAACGTCTCCATAGAATTTTAAAAAGCAAAGGTCATGACAAAAGTTTCGTTTGGTTGAATAGTGTAATCAAAGATTTTATGGCATTAGGTAGAGTTGCCATTTTAATTTTGAGAAAAAGAGGACGCCAACCACAAAAAAACGAGGACATTTTGGCACAAAAAAGAGGACAGTCTTTTTATAAATAAATAAATAAATTAATTAATAAAAAAAAACACACACATTTGGCAATCAAAATAAGTGATGTCGTGTCATTTGAAATAACAACGACAATACAGTGCTACCAACAACTCCATAGTTTCAATGTAATGTTAAGAGGTGCAGAGAAATAAAACGGTTATGAAAAATGGCATGACAACAATTTCTTGAAATTTTTTATGTCAGTTTGTATTCAATAATTGTGAAAATAGATAGATGATCATGTTTTCTAATCATTTTCAAATGCTGTTAATTGAATAAATCGAGTGTTTTTGTCAGTTGATTTTGTAGTGTCTTCAAATTAACGCGAAATTTAACTACCTCTTTTATCATTATCCATTTTTTAGTTGTAAGTTCTTCTTTGCATTTTATACCAGGTAGATAATCAAAAAATTAAGCCTTGCATATAATTAACCACTTTAAAAAACTGACTAACTTTAATGTTTATTCATTAAAAAACTTACAAAAATATCGTTTATCGACAATATCGCCGATACCGATACATCGGCAAATCCGAAGTATCGCCGATATATCGTTATCAGCTGCATCCCTAAGAAAACATCATCGCATAAATTTAGTTGAATAACAAAAATATATGGAGAAAAGTGTAAAAAGTAGGACAACCCCGGACAGTTGCTAGAAAAGAGGACTAGCCCGGTGGCCTTGAAAAAGAGGACGGTGTCCGGGTAAAAGAGGAGGAATGGCAGCCCTAGCATTATGAAACAATTTTGAATGTACAAAACACCACATAACATTTTTCCGCTCGTTTTGCAGAAAGCCTTTGGAAAAATGTAAATTGTGAAAATCTGAATCGTACTTAATTAATCAATTGTAACCTTAAAATTGTAGGCCCCTATTATGATTACCAACTAAATTGATAGTTGAGTCGTAGTTGTCAAATTCTTATTATGGATTACAACTTTTATCAACATGAGACAACTGCTTTTTATCAGTAGTGTTTTGGTTTTAATTTCGATTATTGTGTTACTTTTGCTTCATTATTCCAGACGCCAACCTATTCCATTCGTCAACCAATATTGTTGCCATACTCATAAAACATAAACTCTCAAGAAAAAATAATAATTCCAAAACTAAAAATATTTAAAATATTTTGTGATGGCTACTATGGTTAAAAAATTCGGGTAGCGAGGAGGTGAACGAATTGGCCAGAACGGCCTCTGCTGCACCTTTTATGGGCCCAGAGCCCTTTTGTGGTGTAAACTGGTCGACTGTCAATTCCTTAATCAAAGGAAATGACATATCGACCGCAAAGGAATTGTGTGTGGCTTCTTCTGGTTTAAGGCAAGCCAAAGCATTTTCATATAGTGGCAAACTGAATTTCAACAGGAATTATTTACGGCTGGTTACAGGCTTTCTCTCTAGTCTCTTTGATCTGAACTATCTAGCCTCTGTGGAAAAGCAACCAAGTTCGTTCACCCTTGTGTCGTTTATGCTTGGAAGAGGACGAGACAATGGCACACATTCTCTGTGAATGTATTGTCTTATGTAATAGTAGAAGGCGTGTTTTCTATTCTGAGTTTCTGTGTTCGGATGATATTAGGCGGGCTCCTCCAACTTCTGTGCTAACCTTCATAAGAAGATTCAAGCAGAGCTTGCTTTAGTTTATAGATCTATGGCACAAAAGATCCACTAGGTGTCGCAGTGCTAGTCTTTGGACCAGATCTTTCCCCTATTTTTCTTCTATGGTTTCAAAAAACATAGCATAGACAAGAACTTTTTTTTTGCATTATTTCGAAGACAACTAAAATTGGTTGTCAATCATAATACAAAAAATCGTTGAGTTGGCTCGTAACATTGACAACGCAAGTTAGTTGAGTGGTTAATCATAATAGGGGCCACGATGTTTCTCTATACGTATACTTAATAGTATTAAGTATACGCAATTTTTGAAAAACTTTAAAAACAACCCAGGCAGAAATTGCCAACCGTACAAAAAATATAGCACTGGCAAAACACTTTTTATAGAAAAATTAGTACTATTTGCCAACGTTAACATTTTCAACCCGTAAAATGTTTTGCTAACGTTTTAGTAAATGATTTTTTTTATTAATATGATTATTTCGAACGTATTTGCTTAGTGAATCTAAATTGATTATTAGGCTAAGGTTCGTAACGTTATATTCAGAAAGAATTGGGTATGATTAATATTCCAAGGAACAAGGGAAAAATTAACATCAACTTAATTTTTCAACGTACACAGCAGAACAGAGTAGCGCCACTTTCGGAAGCCGCTACACTTCCATCGTCTGCTGTGTACGTTGAAAAATTAAGTTGATGTTAATTTTACCCTTGTTCCTTGGAATATTAATCATACTCAATTCTTTCTGAATATAACGTTACGAACCTTAGCCTAATAATCAATTTAGATTCACAAAGCAAATACGTTGAAAAGCTACTGGCTTGAGCTTTTCACATGTTTACATGTTCATATATACTTAAGTATAAAATCAAACCAAACAAGTTTGTCTTGAGTAGAACAAAAATCAGAAAAATGGGAATGAAGAAAAATAAACCGATGGCAACGCTGGAAAAGTGCACTTTAATATCAGCTTGAGAGTGATTTAATTCTCGTATTCAATTTTCACGAAAAAGTTGTATATACAGTATTTTTCGGTTAATTGCACATCAAAATTTGCACAACTTTTTGTTCAATTAACCGGGGAACCAATTAGCCGATACCCGCTTAATTGAACAATTCGTTCAATTACAAGAATCCCGTTAAATTGAACAGTTTGTTCTGTTTCTGCCTGGGAAGGAGAAAATGGTACTTTGTGCATAAGTATTAAATTTTTTATTATCATCTTCTCATGTTGAATAGGAATGTCCATGTAAAATTTTATACTGATCGGATTATTCATTTAAAAATTGCTGATTTATTTCCAAAATATTTTGATTCTGCCCCACTGTGGAATGATGGAAAAGAAATTGTTTTTACAAAATTGAAAAATCAATACAAATTTATCAATCGAATTAATTTTTTCCAAAAAAATATTTTCTTTTTTGTAAATAAAATGAACAGAACATGTAGAAATTGAACAATTTTTTTTTTGGTGACACTTGTGTTTTAAAAATCTTTTCTATTGCCAACTTTTTGCATTTTGCAACGGTCACACTGACCGAAGCAGATTTATTTTAAATTTTATAAACATACAAACTACTCTTACTTTTCAATAATAAAGCAGAAAAACTATCAAAAACAAATAAACAACTTTTTCTCATTTAAAAACAAAATATAAAAATATAACTGCTTATGCTGACTTTAGACGATATGTTTTTTACATATGGCTTGTTAGGTGTGTGAGACATATGTATGTAACTTCGCATGTTTGTCAAAATTGTCAATTTACAGACGGTTTATATAATATTTGCTTTTACACGTACATGTGCAATTACATCTGACATAACCTCTGAGTGTTCACAACAGCTTAGTTTTTGCACAATTTTCGTAAATATATAAAGCGCTCTTTGCTTTTCATCTGACTTTGCTTCTGTAAATGTCATCTGACAATGTTTCATATGTTTCACACGGCATGTATCACTTTTGCAGTGGGAAATTTGACAAGTCAGATGTAAAATACATGTCGTCTAAGGTCAGCATTATTTGTCTACTAAGTATGTATGTAGGCGCGATGTACGGACGTACGTACGTACAAATATATTTATGCACATATTTAAAGGTGAATATACTAGAACTTTCGAGATATCTACTATTGTACTAGTCAATGTTGTTCTTCAGCTAAGTTAGCATTTTAAAATATGCAAGCATACAAATGCTATCAAAGTTTTTAGTACGTGAGCAAGGAATTATTTAGAGGTATAAATACCGGCCATAATTTCAACATCGACATCAGTTGAATAAATCAAAGCGAATAAAACACACCAAACTAAAAAAAGAAGCATTCTGCGAGTTTCTTTGTGGAAGCAAAAAACCTATTTAAGTCAAAAGAAAACCTTATACAATTACATACATTCATATTTCCATTTTTGTAAGAGCAAAATCTAAAAGAATAAAAAATGGCAGATCTACCACGATTGTTGACCTTGGATGACGACCTCAATCGCCTTTCTTTGTCTAGCCCACCACCATTATACTACGTCCGTCATCCAGCCCTATTCGCTCTACCCAATGCAGCAAATCATACGCAAGAGCTGCGTAATATTGACAATCAAGCGTCAGGTACTGTTTCCACTATTGGCAATGATGGCTTCCAAGTTTGCACGGATGTACAACAAGTTAAACCCAGTGAGTTAAAGGTCAAAGTAGTGGACAACTGTGTTAATGTTGAGGGCAAACATGAGGAACGTGAAGATGACCATGATCATTTCGAGACATTTCTTACGCCGTTACGCCTTTCCCAAAGATGGTGATTTGACCGTTAATATTCCTAAGCCACAAATTGAAGATAAATCTACGGAACGACAGATTCAAATTCAACAAGTCGGTCCAGCACATTTGAATGTAAAGGAAAACCCGAAATTAGACAAGGAACAGGAAAGTGGTGAAGCTAATAAAGCTCAAGCTAAATTGTAAATGTAAATTCACCTTAAGCTAAACACTTCTTTTTAGCTTCTTAGAGAGTGAATAGTCTGTCAAATTTAAAATTATTATTTTTCATCAAATTCTTATTTTTTAATAAATTGTTAATCAACAAAAAAAAAACTTTTCAAAATATTAATAATAAATTAAATTGTTGTTTCTTGCTTAAGTGTGTTGGCAGAGGGGAATCTGTTGCAGAGTTGTTTGCGAACTATTTTTAATTTGATTTTAAAAATACTGAATATTGTACATATGAACTATTTCAATGTTAAAATACACATCGCTCTTGATCAATAAGAGGTTATAACTCAAAATTTTTAAATTTTAACTTTTTGCAAGAAATCTTTGAGTAGAGGTAATTTTAACTAGGGATGTAGCCGATACCGATATATCGGTGATACTTCAGATTTTCCGATACATCGGTATCGGCGATATTTTACTGTCGATACGACGATACTTTTTAAATTTTTTTCAGAGTTTTTTTTTTTAACAAATTATTTATTTTTTGTTAATTTTACGATGAACTAAATTCATTTCGTTATTTTTTAAATCTTATTAATATCAAATTTAAAAATTAATAATATTTTGCGCTGTTATTTTGTACGAAAACAACTTAATTTTTGTTAATTTTACCATGAATTCAAATTCAATTCGTTGTTTTTTAAATCCTATTCCCAGCAAAAAAAGACACAAGACTTATTGTAATCGCTATAAAATACGATTTATATGAAAATATAAAAATGGGTAGGTTTTCAAGCAAATTGTTACAAAAAATATGCAAAATTTTAAAAAATCTGAATAAAATAAAAAATTCCATTTTCCAATTCATAAAATTTCAGACTTATACCTTTCAGTTCAAAAATAAAATTATGTAAAGTAATTAAATTTTTCTTTTGACGATATTTACATGAAATATAAGTCAAAACAAAATCTTTTAAATATGCACGGAAAGCTTAAGTCCTCCTCTATTCGACACTGTTTAAAAATTGAAAATCGGTGCAGAAACAACGCAGTGAAAATTGTTTTGTCCGTGAAGTCGCAAAAAATGGTTTTTTATCGATAACTTCTGATTTTGAGGGTGTATTGCAGTTTTTTTAAATGGCAAAATGATCTACTCAACTAGACCTACAAGCCTCACTAAGTCGCTTTTCACGAGTAAAAAACATGCCATTTTGTAACAGCGTGTAATTAAGCTATTAAGTTATTTAAAAGAATATTAGTTTATAAATGTCCTTTAAAAAATCGATTTTTTAAAAAGCATGGCGAGTATTTTTTAAAATTATAAAGAATTAATAATTTTTACTTTCTTTTTATCTGCATATTTTTAAAAGATTCTTTGGAAGCAATGAAAATGTAGTTCCTTAAAAATTACTTCCAATTTTTTATACTGTGTTAATATTAATCTTAAACATTAATAATCTATTGCACTGTAATTTTATTTATTTTATTTAAAACCAATAACCTAGTCAATACAGGCCATAAACTGTTACAAATTTCTACTAACAAAAGCATAATATATATGCAAATAAAATAACATTTCATAAAAACTTACATAATAACTTATAAAACTAGGGAAAAAATATATGTACGAAAATTTATAAGGATAATAGCATCAGTCCCAACTAGGGTTGTCATCCGTCCTCTTTTCCCCGGACGCTGTCTCTGTCAGGGGAAAAAATGTGCGTCCGGGAAAGTCCTACTTTTTACCGACTTAAAAAGGGAGGTTTTATATTCGCGTAAAGTACTTGTTTTACATTTATATATTTTGTCGCTTTTATATTGCTTGAAAATTGCATTTATTAAAAACCAAGCTAAAAAGGGAAATAGTAATTGGTTCGAGTGTTAGATGTCCAGCTTATGTCGTAAACAGCGTTGCCATAACTTTTTGTTTAAACTGCAATTTTAGAATAATAAAACTGATAGTATATACATACACTATTTATTTTAAAAATGTTCTTCTTAAAACATAGCACTCTGTCTTAAAATGCGTCCACATCAAAACAGCCTGCGGCGCAAATTTTTTTATTGTTCGTCAAAAAACCAACAAGGTAAAAGTATCAGATCGTGTGTGTTGAATGTGACGAAAATTCTTGCGTTGTCTCTGTGCGTAGCACTCGTCCATACTGTCTAAAATGAGATGCAAATATTTGCGAAGAACGCGTTCAACGCAAATAAAAAAAAATTAAAAAATTTGAGGTCTTTAGCCGTGCCGCATGCTTTTTAATTTAAATAAAAAAAATGTATTTTTTTTTTGTATAACTTCTGATTAGTAGCCACCCGAATTAAAAAATTTACTAATTTCATACTTTTTTTAAATTTCTCTAGCTTCTTAAGTAGAAAATATATTGCAATGATTTATGCTTTAATTCATAAGACGCTAATGAGCATTTCATACTGCTAAGCAAAACTGAATTGAAATAATTAGGTGGCGGAAAAGTGACCACATGCAAATTACATTTTTTTCGTTTGTATCGATTTTTAATTGAACCCTATGTGAACCTGTTGTTTTTTTCAAAAATTTATAATTTTTGAAAAATTCAACATTTTGAGCTTCAAAAAACTCATGTGTGGCTTAAAATAACAATCTGATATTTTCAGAAAATATAGACCAGTACTTCTTTATTATGCCCACTTAGTGAAAATCTGTTATTTGCATTTCTTCGCGAAATATGATTTTTAGAGAGCTGGTCTTAGAAAAATATGAAAATAAAAATGGAGACAGATAAAATGTGCTCAAAAATACATATTTTTTTCTTTTATTTACATATTTTTCTAAATAAAAGCAGCACTAAAAATGTGTGCGTACAAAGAAAAGTTACCATAATAATATTTAAGAAATCCCGGGAATTCCCGCACAATTTTCCCGGGATTTATTTCCCGAAAAATGTGCGGGATCCCGGGAATTTTTTCCCGGGAAGTCCCGAATGAAAAACACTAATGTATACACTTACATATGTACAACTTAATGGAAACACAACAATGTTGCGAGATTTGCCCTTTTTGCGCAACGCCATCGATATGTATTTAAGATTTTATTGATAGTAAAATTATTGGAAAAAATTAATTTCGTGTTATTTTTAAGTCCTACTTTTTAAAGCAAATGTCCGGGATTTTTTCCTCTGCTGTCCTCTTTTTATAAATTAAGCGATGACAACCCTAGTCCCAACACAATTATAAGTCAGAAAAAGAAAACGATGGATTGCCAGCAATAAAATTGAATTATAAACATAACTACTATTTCAGCAACAAAATTTTTCTGAAGTTAGAAAACAGAAATTGCCACAAATTCAAGGATATAACCATCAAACATGTCACAGAAATAATTATCAAGAGGCAAACAGCGATATCCTTCAAAGAATAGTAACAATTGTTAAGCCAGCCTTGAGTGGGAGAGAAAAAAAACCATAACATTCAATTTTGTATAATAAAAAATTGCCCTTCTTGAGTTTTGTTAATCTAAACTTGAACTCAATTTCAATATTCGTATCGGTATCGGAATCGGTATCGGCGATATTTATTTTTAAGTATCGGTATCGGCAAAACGGCGTATCGTTACTTCCCTAATTTTAACGTTCTCTTATCTTTAGATCTTACTAAGGCTTCTGAAAAAAATTGGTTACAGCATTTTAATTTTGAAACTACATTGTAATCTCGATCTTTTGTCGTCGTCTTGTAAGCTATTATACTAATATCTTGCTAATCGATATCAGTATGTCTCAATCGGAGGTAAGATGTCTGTTATTTTACCGGCCAGGAGTGGTGTTCCCCAGGGTTCCGTTCGTGGACCTATATTGTATAACATTTTTATCAGTGAACTGTTCTTTTACTTTGAATTTAATTCTCCGTGTATTCCCTTTGCTTTTGCGGATGATTTATTTTTTCTGGTGAAAGACAGTTTTTGGATGTCATGCAAAATATGATGGATAAGTGTGTTGAAAATATCAGTAGATGGTTAATAGAATAGTATAAGTTATGTGTAAATGCTAGCAAATATAAAGTGATGCTTTTCGGGTCACCGCAAACAGATTTGGTTCTGAATATTGATGGAATTTCTATTCAATTTGTTTGAAAATAGATTTTTTAAAGCTTATTGAATTCACTGAAAACGAATATCAATTCATTCATTCATATATTTTTACGATTTCAATATGTATATGTAATTGCAAAAACTTGCTTTTCCTGTTTTTTAGTTGTCGCGTAAATTCAATTTTAGATATTTGCATATGTCGTTAAAAATATATTTGACAAAGGACTTGCTACTGAAGCCAACATAAACGAGATAAAAATGAGAAGGAAGGGTTAGAGACATTGTTTTGATTATGTCACCACCACTGTATTAACATAATATTGAAAAATTTTTTAGTATGTATTTTAAATTCCTTTCTACATATTGTATATTATTTGCTTGGCCAAACTCATCGCTTTTATCAAAGTTCTCTTGGGAACTGCAAACTTTCGCATTTATTAAAGAAACTTAGTATTTCAGACAATGCTTGACCTTATATTTTCTGGGAAAACACTCTTATTTAATTTTAAATATGTACTTCTTTCCTATGACTCTATGTCATCTTTTCCAAAATGTAATGAACATACAAAAGGTATCTTTGGTATATCAGACTCATTGATCTTGCATAAACTAAGCTACTTTTGTTGAACATAAGGAATTATTGGCAAGTTGAAAGTTTTTGCACGAGAATCCCTACAAAAATCTTTTTCTGATTTTTTTTTATTATTTTTAAATAAAACGGAAAAGACAAAGCAAAAAAAAATGGATTTCATAAATTAATATGGTAGCATTAAACTTCATAATTCGATTAATTGCCTGTTCGTCGATGTCGACAGAGTTATTTGTTCGTACAATTACATTTAAAACAAAAACAATTTCAAAAACTTTATTTTTCTTTTTAATGTAATTGTGCGAAAGAAAGAATTATGGCGACGAAAAGAGAGAATGGGACTGACTACCTTCTATTATTGTATCATGTTCCTAACGATTTTCTTATAAATTCTTTGTTTTATTTTGTTTTAAAAAACAAAGTTCTTGTGAAAAACCCATGTCGAAAAAAATCGTCCCACCCTAATGTACGAACATACATACAGATGTACATATATTGATGTTTTGGAATTCCACCATAAATAAAATCGATACAATCCAAATTCAGTTCAACTGAAAAAAAGTTTTTACACACTCGTGATACGCGATACAAGCCCAGCCAGCAAAACAGTACGACGTTGTCTGAATCAGACAATTCTGGCACATGTCTGCTTTTACTATAAGAGACTTCGTACAGATTTCTGTCAGACATTAAATATATAATTTGTCTGACTGCTTTCTGATCGATTTCGTATAGATATACCGGAGGGATTTTTTTTTTGTACTGATATATCTGATAGATTTCTGACTGATTTCGAACAGAGTCTGTTATTTACGGTACTTATTTTTTTAATTATTTTTATTAATGGCAAATAAATGAAAATGTCATTAATGAAATTATTTTTAGTTTTATTGCAATGTTTTATATAATTTGTGAAAAATATAAAAAAATAAATAAATTTTAAGAGAATTTATGTATAAAATAACTAAAAACGAGGTCGATATATATGGTCTGTGCATCAGCCCATATGTTCGGTAGGTATGATGTCAAATTTTATTATATTTTACCAATGCACTCACATTTTAATATTTGCTTTAATTTTTTCACATACATTTTTTGACAGCACAATTCCCAAAAAAAGTGGCTTTGTTGTATCAATTCGCCGATAAGTATACCTTATAGATCTACCTTGACTAAAATAGTTTAAGTATGTACAGTATTCCGCGGTTTTTACCCCACGCTTAAATGCCTTTCACGCTTATTTACCTTCAGTTTTAAGCCATTTTTTTCCTCCATTTTTCAAACAAAAGTCCACGTTTAATTGCAATACGCTTAATTACCCAGTTTTTTCATACATAAAAGTTAAGTTATGATTGTATTTAGCGAAGGAATTTATGCTTTTATTTGTGATAATTATTTGGAATAAAAACACATTCGTTTAATTGCTTCACTGAGGTATTTAAACGTATTCGTTTAATTACCTCAATGAGGTAATTAAGAGTACTTGTTTAATTACCTCAATGAGGTAGTTACGCGTATTCGTTTAAATGCTTTTCAAGCATAATTACCCCAAAATATTGGCATTTTTGACGAGGTAATTAACCGTGGAATACTGTACATCGCGACAAGCTTTAAAAAAAGGATCGAAATTTATTTATTAGAGCCGGATTATCTCTTGGGAACGGCCGAAGGCCGGCTATGCAAACATTCTTCACTCAGCGAAGCCACTGGTAATGAAAATTGTATTTCAGTATCAGTAAAAATTTACTGATTACTTGAACTTGTAATGCAGTAAATATATAATCCAGTATGCCCATTACTTTTCGTAAGATTCCTGGGCCAAGTAGGCCCAAATGAAATAAAAAATAGCCTATCTTATAGAAAAATAAGAAGAAAATCCATATATTATATAAAAATGAGGTGTATGTTTGTTTGTTTGTTTGTTTGTTTGCAGATTTTTGTTACGGCATCACGCCTAAACGGCCGAACCGATTTAAATGAAATTTTATATACAGATAGATATGTGGCCCACAATTAATATAGGCTATACATATTTTCCGGATTTTGGACCGGGAGGGTATAAATGGGTCAAAACATACCCCTACACATAACTCTGGCATTTGCTATTTGTTACGGCATCACGCCTAAAAGCGTGAACCGATTTAAATGAAATTAGGTACACAGATAGATATTTAGCCCACAATTAATATAGACTGCATCTGTTTCCCGAATTTCGGACCGGGAGGGTATAAAATGTATCAAAACCTCCCCCTACGCATAACTCTCTCATTTGTCAACCGATTTTGAAAATTATTTATTGGTTTGAAAGGGTTTGCTTTCCGTTAGGTCATATAATTTTTTTTCTAAATCGGTGGGGATATTTGACCCCGCCCCCTCCCGAATGCTTAAATCTGTCATTTGTGAACAGCACATTTTTGTTACGGCATCACGCCTAAACGGCTGAACCGATTTATATGAAATTTGGTACACAGATAGATATTTAGCCCACAATTAATATAGGCTATATTTATTTCCCAGATTTTGGACTGGGAGGGTATAAAATAGGTCAAAACACCGCCATACACATAACTCTGTCATTTGTTACGGCATCACGCCTAAACGGCTGAACCGATTTAAATGAGATATTTGGCCCGTAATTATTATAGACCATATTTGTTGCCCGGATTTTGGACCGGGAGGAGAAAAATGGGTCGAAACCTCTCTCCACGCATAACTCTGTCATTTGTGAACCAATTTTCAAAATAATTTATATTTTAAAAAGATTTTCTTGCTGTTAGGTCCAATAATTTGTTTCACAAAATCTGTGGGTATATTTGACCTCCAAACACCCTTCCCCCCCCCCCCCCCCCCTCCCCAATGCTTAACTCTGTCATTTGTGCACCGATTTTGATATTGTCTTTTTTGTTTGACAGGTTTTGCTTGCAGTTCGGTCCCATAAGTTTTTTTTTTTTCAAAATGAGTGGGGTGGGGCGGAGGTGGGGGAATTCGGTCCCCACGCATAACTCTGTCATTTGTTAACCGATTTTAATTTCTTTTTTATTTTGAAGGAGTTTGCTTGCAGTTATGTGCCATAATTTTTTCCAAAAACGGTGGGGAAGTATCTTTTTTTTATTTTAAAGGGGTTTGCTTGCAGTTAGGTTTAATAATTTTTTCCGAAATCGGTGGAGGAGTTACGTCTCCCGCCCTTCTTTGACTCTATTATTTGTGAACCGATTTTCAAAATTAGTTTTTTGCTTGAAAGGTTTTGCTTGCAGTTTGGTCCCATAATTTTTTTCCAGGGTTCAGAAGAATTCATATATGAATACTCTAAGTTAAGCATTCATGATAAATTGTCAAGAAATAAACTTGAAAAATGTTTTGTTTTATCATCGTGTTCAAAAATGAATAGCTACGAATTTTTTTATTTGAAGCACATGTAAATGAATAAATTTGTTTTTTAAGCACATATACGTATGTGAATAGTGAGAAGTCAAAAATGTTCAATGCACATATATGAGACGCATACTCATCGCGCTCTTTAATGTTCATACACACTAATAAAGGCCGTGTCAGATAAAACTTTGTCGCTTTGCGTGACGTTTCTAACTTTGATAGAAAAGTGTTAAGCAAAAGGTGTATGACACAATGAAAACTTTGACAACACTCGCGCACAGAGCACGAAGCCGGTTGGTTAATAGCCGGCTATTAGCCGCCGCCGGTGATTTTCACAATCACTTAGCCGCCGCCGATTATTGCGGCTGATATCGGCTAGCGGCTAAGCCGATTTTTTATAATAAAAAGTGGATATTTACTAACATGCGCATTTAAAAATATTTAATTCGGTTTTGAAACATATGAAAAAAATTTCTTATGAAAATTATTTTTATAAATAAGGCAGTAAATCGTCTAGAAAGGCAAGTTTATTTATAATTGGGCCGAGTATACCTGTTGTAAATATACCTTGTATGTAAGTAAGCAAGAAATACTCTGTTAGCCGACCGTTAGCCGATAAATTTGGGTAGCCGGCCCCGCGAAAAATTTTCGGCTCTTAGCCGGCTAATAGCCGCCGCCGACTATATTTGTTCTTAGCCGGCGCCGATCACCATTTTACATCGGCTTCGCCCTCTGCTCGCGCAATGATCGTTTACCAAAAAAAGTTGTTGATAATTTTGCTATTTATATATATATATTTTTTATAAAAATAAAAGTCAATTATGTTATTTTACGATTTATTATAAATAAATAAATGCCACATACATATTTACCTCTTATTAAAACAGATTCAAACGCGCAATATGTTTCGTTTGGCAATATAATAAAAGAAAATTATTCCAGCTGATTGTCAAAGCAAGCAAAAAGATGAGAGTTGCCGAACTTTTCGCTTCACGCTGCGTTAAAAGTGCTTTATGTGGCATGTTTCGTATAAGTATGTACATTTCATCTTAGATGTCAAAGCGAATCTGTAACGCAACGCGAAGCAAAAGTTTTATCTGACATGGCCTTAAAGGCCGTGTCAGATAAAACTTTGTCGCTTTACGTGACGTTTCTAACTTTGATAGAAAAGTGTAAAGCAAAAGGAGTATATCACAATGAAAACTTTGACAACACTCGCGCACAGAGCACGAAGCCGGTCGGCTAATAGCCGGCTATTAGCCGCCGCCGGTGATTTTCACAATCACTTAGCCGCCGCCGATTATTGCGGCTAATATCGGCTAGCGGCTAAGCCGATTTTTTATAATAAGTGGATATTTACTAACATGCGCATTTAAAAATATTTAATTCGGTTTTGGAACATATGAAAAACATTTCTTATGAAAATTATTTTTATATATAAGGCAGTAAATCGTCTAGAAAGGCAAGTTTATTTATAATTGGGCCGAGTATACCTGTTGTAAATATACCTTGTATGTAAGTAAGCAAGAAATACTCTGTTAGCCGACCGTTAGCCGATAAATTTAGGTAGCCGCCGCCGGCGAAAAATTTTCGGCTCTTAGCCGGCTAATAGCCGCCGCCGACTATATTTGTTCTTAGCCGGCGCCGATCACCATTTTACATCGGCTTCGCCCTCTGCTCGCGCATTGATCGTTTACCAAAAAAGTAGTTGATAATTTTGCTATTTATATATATATTTTTTATAAAAATAAAAGTCAATTATGTTATTTTACGATTTATTATAAATAAATAAATGCCACATACATATTTACCTCTTATTAAAACAGATTCAAACGCGCAATATGTTTCGTTTGGCAATATAATAAAAGAAAATTATTCCAGCTGATTGTCAAAGCAAGCAAAAAGATGAGAGTTGCCGAACTTTTCGCTTCACGCTGCGTTAAAAGTGCTTTATGTGACATGTTTCGTATAAGTATGTACATTTCATCTTAGATGTCAAAGCGAATCTGTAACGCAACGCGAAGCAAAAGTTTTATCTGACATGGCCTTAATTTCGGTGGTAGTTTTTATCTCACATATGTTTGGACATTTAGTTTTATTTTTTGTATTCATGTATGAGTGTTCACGAATAAGACATAACATAACAAAATTTAAAATTCTTTTTACATGAACGTGAGTGATAAATGAGTGAATATTTGGTACTCTATTTTTTTCACTAAATGTGGAGGGTGATGGGGGAAAGTTTGGTCCCCAACGCATTACCCTGTCATTTGTCAACCGACTTTTAAAATTATTTTTTGGTTTGAAATGGTTTGCTTGCGGCTTGCAGTTTGGTCCCATAATTTTTTTCACTAAAGGCTGATGGGGGAAAGTTTGGTCCCCAACGCATTACTCTGGCATTTGTCAACCGATTTTTAAATAATTTTTTGGTTTGAAATTGTTCGCTTGCGGCTTAGTCCCACAATTTTTTCGGAAATCGGTGTGCATTGAAGTCGGTTTTTTTTGCAGAATTATGTTTGAAAATTGGAATTGCAGAAATATGTTTGTGAAAATTGGGTGCACAAAGTGGTAGCCCAATATATTAACTGTCGCATAACTCCCCCATTTCTCGACTGTTCATTTTTACACCAAACGGAAGAACACCGAATATTGTGTATAGAAATGTCTTATCACCTCTACAGTAGTTATATTTGAATAATTGAATAACAATATTTTTAAGAATATACATATATTAATACATAAATTAATTGGTTACGCTTTTATAATGCGAAATAGAAGTTATACCTCAGCCATTAGTTTTAAAAATAGAGACTATTTATTTATTTTATTGATAAGAATAAAAACGATATTTTACTATTTCTATATAAGTAAAGACGCCTAGCCATTTTTATAACATTAAAGGTCGTATTAAAAACTTAATTCATATATTTTTTTAATATCTAAAGCCTGTAGGAATCTCCACAACTCTCAACCGCAACATATTAACCAGTGCATCGCCGGGTCCAAAAAAGCTAGTATGAAATAAAAAAAGTTAGCGGCCCATAACTCGGAATATATGAGTTGCCGCCGACTTTTTTATTTTATAATTTTCTTATTATTTTTCAATTTCCTATAAGATAGGCTATTTTTTCATTTGGACCTACTTGGCTAAACTAGTTTTGTTCCGATTTCCGTCAGATTTCTATCAGAAATCTCGGCAAAAAACTCAGCATTTCCCACGACATGTCTGTCAGAATTCGTGTCAACCACTTCATACATTTTTTGGTCAGAACTCTAACAGAATTCTTTGCCGACGTTTCTTTCAGACATCTGACAGAGGGGGCTTGCGAATTGAACAAATATACATCCATACATATCTACATAATAGCAAATATTTACCTATTTTGAATGTTGTTTACATGCTTCTCTTTGCCAATTGCTTTTTGTTCGTTCCAGATACACTCAAGATATATACATATGTATATATCACGTTATAATAATACACGTTATTTTTATTAAAGAAATTTCTTGAATACAACAATGGTTACATATTAACTTTAAAAACAAATTTCTGAACTTATGCACGCACGCAATATTAATCACAGTTTATGTGCCTTGGTTTATGATATTAATTAAGTTCGCAGATAACAATTGGATGATTATTTTTTGCTAAAATCTCCTTAAGATTCTTCTCAGATCACCACAGAGATCACTTTTGATGATTAAAAACTGATTTATCACTTGCGCGATTGAAAAAGGATTCACACATGATCAAAGTAGATCATGTACTACTACGAGGTCAGCTGTTTAATAAATTAGAGTGTGTGCGTCACCAGCGTTACCGTTGAAAATGTTCAAAAAGGGGCACAAAAAGGGTTTTTTGAGTTCATTCACTGCATAAGTCCATGTCCATACGAGTATACTTTTGCTTCTGCAACTTTCTTATATATTCTTTTGAATTTGCATTCGTGTCCATATAATGAAATTCTTGTTGCGCAGCTTTTGTTTTTTACATAGAAGTCGCTGTTGCTTAATATTACGAAGAACAAGAACAAAAGAGAGTTGCATGTATATGAAGCAGTGTACCCAAGGCATATTGAACAGGTACGGGCATTACTAAAACAATAGAAAATTTGTTGTAAAACTACCTTAACATATGTCAAAAAACGGGTGGTACTACCAGCGAAAATAGCTAAATGCTAGAAAATAGCTAAATGTAAAATAGTTCCAAAGATTTTGCAATAAATCGCTAAAAACTTTAATTGAGAATTTCTAGATTCAAAATTCTTAAAAAAATAGCTAGCAAATAGTCAAAATAACCAAAAGAGGAAATACTTTTGCGATTTATCGTAAAATTTGTTAAAATTCAGCGCGGAAAAATTTTATTTCCATCCCAAAACCAACAAAATATCTAGAATTTTTATTGTGTTGCTAAAAAGTTGCAAAAATGTATGTTTAATTTGAAGCTTCTCCTCAAAACTGAAGCTGTATCTGCAGGCAATAAAAATAAGTAAGACTATTGCAATTCATTAATAGCTTAAGTTTAAATATGTGCAGAGAAGGCGCTATCAGGGTTGTCAGATTTTTTCCGACCTATTTCGCCAAATTGATTTTAGAAATCGCCAAAATCAATTTTATGTACTTTTTCTTAATATATATTTGATGATAAATGTTTTTATATTACTTTTTTTAATATAAATTTTTATAAAATAATCGTATAGAAATTTTGCAGAAAATCTCCAAAAGTAGAAATAAAATCGCCAAAAATTATTTCTTTTAAATTTTTCTCATCCAAATTCAAACCCCATTGGTGACTATTATTAATATAAGAAAAATCGTCGAAATCACATTGTTTTAATTTCTTGCAGACGAGTTTTGGTGGGATTTATTTTTGAAAAATACTCTTTCAACAAACTAATTTTCTTGAACTATACAAATTTTGAATATCGATTTTGTTAAAAAATAGCAATAAAAATCGGCAAAAAATTTATTTATCGCCAGAAAAATCGCCATGTCGCTAATTCAAAATTTAGGCGCCAAACAAGTTGAAAAATCGCCACGTTTGGCGAGAAATCGCCATATCTGACAGCCCTGGTATTGAGAACGGAGAGAAAATAATTTAATCACTCTTACCATGATGAAATAATATAGGTGGCATTACTAAGGCAACAAATACAACATTAAAACAAAAAAAGGAGTTTTTGTTTGTGTAATGTCGTCGTATAAGTCAAAAATTATTGTAAACAAAAATCAAAAGGACGCGCTGCAAGTGATGAATTACATAGATTATTGAATCAAAAAACACACACACACATACCCGTTTACCGTCGGAGTTATTTCTTATAATATTTAAATTAAAATTATTAAAAACTTTAGTAAAATAAACTAATCACAATTTTAACAAAGAACACAACACGTGGACTTTTTACAAACATAAACAAGACTTTGACAGAGATCTCGACAAACAATGCTAGAGCAAAAAATTGTCATCTGGCGTAGTAATGCCACCTATATTATTTCATCATGACTCTTAATTATTTATAGGATTCGCTATTATCTAAAATCGCGATTTCATTGTAATATTCAATTTAAGCGCAAATTTTTCAATTGAGTTTAATTTACATTTATGTAGCAAAATTATAAAAAGGACGAACTTACATCTACATAAATAAGTTCGAAATTGTAGGACTTTAGTTTATTTTATTCTAAGCTTTCAAAACTGATTTCAAATAATTTTGCGGAAGAAATGCTTTGAAAAACTAAAAGATCTATAATAGAAAAATGGCTAGATTTACCGCTAATAGCTAAATCGTATTTTTTCCCGCAAAAAGCTTTCAAAAATAGCTAGATTTGACGAGAAAATAGCTGAAATGGTAACAGTGCCCTTTCCCAACCTTATCACCACTCCAAGGCGAATTGATACCAGGTGGCCCTAATAGTAAAAACGAACATCAGCTGACTATACCAAAGTGTCAAACTCTATGTAAAAAAACTAAACAGCAACTTTTCATGTATGCATTTAACATGACAGATTGGTAAAGTCCAGTTGTTGTTGCACTAATAAGGCCATTTGGTATTAATACGCTTTGCGCCTCTCTCTCTCTCTCTCAAATAAACTCAAAAGTTGCGCAGCAAAAGTGGACTCGTATGGACATAGACTTATCCGCTCAAAAATGCCGGTCTCTTAAAAACTATTAAAATCAAAATTATGCATAGCGCTCTCTTTCTTTTCTCTTTCAAATATGTAGACATTTCTCGAGTTTTCTCGTTTTTTCATGTGCAAAAGTCTCAAGAGTATAAAAGCTTTTGAACAATATATAACCTCTTCAGTTTTTAATGCAACGCAAAGCCACAGGTAAAGGAAGAAGCACCAGGAAAACGTAAAATAAAATTTAAGTAAAGTTCAGTTCACTAATTTTAACAGTCTGTGGAAATTATAACTATATAAAAGTTTGCTAAACACCAGACAAAAATAACAATCAAAATGTCATTGGTGCCACTGTTAAGTGAATTTGAAGACTTTAATGATGTGGAACAACTGCTGGAGGACACTTTTGGTCTTGGCATACATCCAGTGGACATTTTCCGGCCATATCATCGGTCACTAGTAATGCGAGCACCACGTCGCCGTTACGATCCGTATGTGGTGACCAAATTTCAACGTCCTGGACGTGGTAAATTAAATGAATTTCAAAAATCGGAACTTGTTCCACACGTTGGCAAAGATGGTTTCCAAGTTTGTTTGGATGTTTCACAATTTACACCCAACGAATTGATCGTTAAGACTGTAGATCGCAATGTTGTCGTTGAAGGCAAGCACGAGGAGCGTGAAGATGAACATGGTTTCATACAAAGACACTTTATTCGTAAATATTCATTGCCCAAAGACTACGATCCCAAAGATGTTGTCTCTACCATATCATCAGATGGTGTTTTAACTGTGAAGGCTCCACCACCACCCAGCAAGACTAAGAGCAATAATGAGCGAATCGTTCAAATACAACAGACGGGTCCTGCCCATTTGAGTGTTAAACAACCAGAAGTCTCGAAAAATCAAGAAAATGGAGAAGCCGACAAGATGGAGACAAAATAAACTAATGTATCACTAATTTTTGTTCTAAGAATTCTGAGATGTACTAATTTCACATACCTATACAATAATGTAGACATTCTTTTTTCGAGTTTGAAAAATAAACTGCAGTATTTTTTTCTGAAAAAAAATTTTCATATCGACGGAGGCCTTCGTTTTCTTTACAAACACGGTTGATTGCGTCCACGAAATCCGTTTGTACTTGGATTTGAGAAATTTCCGCTGAGAAATGGAATTAATTGTTCATGAATTGGAGTTCAGGAGACCATTAATTTATGCATTTATCAGGTTGAACAAATTTTTCCTAGCCCCGTAATTACTAAATACACAACTTAGTGAAGTAGATTTAGAATTTTTAAGGAAAAACACTTTTTACGTTGTGATAAGTTATTTTTAACCGACTTCAAAAAAGGAGGATGTTATCGGTCATGTTCTGTAAACCGAATCCGAGTAAATTTCTCATTGGAATTGTTTTCGTTGTTTCTTTACGCAAACAATTGACAGTGCTGCTGCTGCAACTATAGCAACATTTCTATTACTATTGCAATAGTTTGCATACCGGTTGCAGAAATTTACTGCATATACGAATTCACCCACAACCCATCATTCTCTCACAGATTTTTTTTAATTATGTAAGTTCTATTTTTTACTGGCTAAAACCATACTACATACATATTTCTTTCTTGTGCCATTAAACGACGATATTCCACATTGCATTCGGAAAAAAGGTTCTTACTATACCACGTCCTGGGGAGTTACTGTGAAATTCGAAAAGAAAACATGTACTTTCGATTCGAATTACAGATTAATAACCCCCTTTATTTTTTAACCACCAACCAAAAAAGAAGCTGCTATAAATTTTAAATGTGTATGTGGCACCGGTAGCTCCCAAATGGCTTAGCCGATTTTAATTTATTTTTTATGTACATATGTATGTATAACAGCGTAATACTGAAACGGCCGAAGAGATTTTAAATTACTTTGCACTATTTGAATGGTGATCTGGAGTAATCATAGCTGTCTTTGAAGAACATTGGTCTAGCCGTTTTGAAGCTATCTGGTGTTTTCTAGTTGATGAATTTGTGATACCACTTCTAACAGAGACGAAATATATGATCCTATTACTTCAATATTCACCGTTATCGGTTATGAAATATTTCCCACGAACAAAAAATGGCAAAGAAAAAGTACATTGACACAACAACAACGCCAAATTGGCAATCACAATTATAGGAAAAGAGAACACATTTCACGTGAACTTTTATTCAAGTTAAGGGTGATTAAAAGGAAACGATGCTGCGGCATCATATCTATCGGGGCTTTCTCAATTGCTTAACATTTTCTAAATTCTGCTAAATCTTTCGTTTTAGCGATAACATTTATGCAAAACCAATCTGTGTTTGATTCTATAGTGACTAATCGAAATTATTCCCTAAAGAAAAGAACTTATTTACATAAAAAGATACAAAGATTTATTCATTAATTCAATACAAACTGTTAAACTATACAGTAGAGTGAATTAGAATGAAACAAAGAAACTTAAAAAACAAAATCTACCGAGAAATAAAAAAATGGAATTCATGAGCACACTCTTATCAATTGAAAAAAAAAACAATGGAAATATATGACTTAAAATGCTGTTGCAATTTTTCTGAATAAGCCATCAGGATTTTCACTTGGCAGCTTCAGATTTGTCCCCGCCAGCAGCACCATTAGCATGAACCTGCTGCTGTTTAATAGCTTGAGCCTGATCGGGCTGTTTTACATTTAAGTGAGCTGGACCCGTTTGCTGAATCTGAACGATTCGTTCACTGGCAGTGATTGCTTTATTTGGTGGTGGAGGAGCTTTTACGGTAAGAACACCATCAGAAGAAATGGTTGAGACAACGTCTTTCGGATCATAATCTTTTGGTAGTGTATATTTGCGTACAAAATGACGTTGTATAAGACCATGGCCGTCTTCGCGTTCCTCATGTTTACCTTCAACAATTACAGTATTGTCCACTGTTTTCACATTCAATTCGCTGGGCTTAAATTGTGAAACATCCATGCACACTTGGAAGCCATCTTTGCCAATAGAAGGCACGAGGGCGGTGCTGCCAGATGTTGAATCACTTCTATCTCGCTGCTGACGTTGGCGTCTGTTTATCAAATATGGCGCATATGATATAGAACGTCTAGGCATCAAATGACTATGTCCTGAAGTTAAACGTGGACGGAATATATCCACGGGATTTATGCCTAAACCAAAATCATCATCCAACAAACGATCCCAATCGTCCACTAAGCCATGATGGTAATCGGCATCCAAGCCACGAGCCAAATTTACTAACAATGGTACCAAAGACATTTTTGGTTTAGCTTTTTTTTTCCTTCTAGAATATTGAAAATTAAATCTGCGTTCTTTCACACGGGCTAAAACGACAACCAAACTTATTTGCTTTATGTATTCAACTGAAGAGAACACGTTTGAGCTTTTTTGTTTTATACCCAGTCTAAGTCTTAAGAGAAATTTCGAGATTTTTGAACTCTAAGCAGTGCTGCCATATTCTATTTTCAGAACTCTTCACAATATAGAAAAATCTTATTTTCCTTAAAAATCTTCATTCGGCTAAAATTTATTGGCGCATATTCATAGTCAAAACATTGTATACTTTAATATATATATACATATATATATATATATATATATATATATATATATATATATATATATATATATATATATATATATATATATATATATATATATATATATATATATATATATATATATATATATATATATATATATATATATATATATATATATATATATATATATATATATATATATATATATATATATATATATATATATATATATATATATATATATATATATATATATATATATATATATATATATATATATATACAGTGCACTCGGGATAACGTCAACTAATAAAAACCGCGAGTGTTGACGTTTACCAGATTGTTGACGTTTAAGAATGTGCAAATTTAAGATCAAAATATTATTGATACAATAGTTTAAAGCGTTGTTATCGTTTATTAATTAAAACCCAGGAAGAAACAAATAAGAAAAGGTTTTCAACCTAATTAAAAGCAACAAAAATATATTACATGAGATCATGGCATATATGTATATCTATACTTTTACATATCTTAAATTAATCTGTTGTTTTTTCTGCACATATATGTGTTACACATAGGTTTTAGTTGTTACTAAAGCTAAAAATTTGCTTTATTTAGAGTCGACGTTTTAGAGCTTTGTGATTTAGTTGACGTTTTAGAGTAGACAATGTCAATGAAAAGGTGTTGACGTTTTGGGATGTTGACGAAATGGGGCGTTGACGTTATCCCGAGCGCACTGTATATATATATATATATATATATATGTATATATATATATATATATATATATATATATATATATATATATATATATATATATATATATATATATATATATATATATATATATATATATATATATATATATATATATATATATATATATATATATATATATAAATATATATAAATATATATATATATATATATATATATATATATATATATATATATATATATATATATATATATATATATATATATATATATATATATATATATATATATATATATATATATATATATATATATATATATATATATATATATATATATATATATATATATATATATATATATATATATATATATATATATATATATATATATATATATATATATATATATATATATATATATATATATATATATATATATATATATATATATATATATATATATATATATATATATATATATATATATATATATATATATATATATATATATATATATATATATATATATATATATATATATATATATATATATATATATATATATATATATATATATATATATATATATATATATATATATATATATATATATATATATATATATATATATATATATATATATATATATATATATATATATATATATATATATATATATATATATATATATATATATATATATATATATATATATATATATATATATATATATATTTATATATATATATATATATATATATATATATATATATATATATATATATATATATATATATATATATATATATATATATATATATATATATATATATATATATATATATATATATATATATATATATATATATATATATATATATATATATATATATATATATACATATATATATATATATATATATATATACAGTGCGCTCGGGATAACGTCAACGCCCCATTTCGTCAACATCCCAAAACGTCAACACCTTTTCATTGACATTGTCTACTCTAAAACGTCAACTAAATCACAAAGCTCTAAAACGTCGACTCTAAATAAAGCAAATTTTTAGCTTTAGTAACAACTAAAACCTATGTGTAACACATATATGTGCAGAAAAAACAACAGATTAATTTAAGATATGTAAAAGTATAGATATACATATATGCCATGATCTCATGTAATATATTTTTGTTGCTTTTAATTAGGTTGAAAACCTTTTCTTATTTGTTTCTTCCTGGGTTTTAATTAATAAACGATAACAACGCTTTAAACTATTGTATCAATAATATTTTGATCTTAAATTTGCACATTCTTAAACGTCAACAATCTGGTAAACGTCAACACTCGCGGTTTTTATTAGTTGACGTTATCCCGAGTGCACTGTATATATATATATATATATATATATATATATATATATATATATATATATATATATATATATATATATATATATATATATATATATATATATATATATATAATATATATATATATATATATATATATATATATATATATATATATATATATATATATATATATATATATATATATATATATATCCCGGCACACATGAAATAAGTTTCGCGATGATGAAATAGCAATTAATTTTTCCGCGTCTGTAGAGAATCACTCATCGCGTCCAAAATATATAAAAAGCCAGTTTTACTTACTCTTGAGAAAATTTAATTTAACACCAAAAGACTATTTGATTAAATTAGGCTGCCTGCAATGGCTAGGGTACTCCAAGGCATTGGATGCATCTAGCAACGCATTCAAACACTATTTGCTTTGTGAGCAGAGCACGAAGCCGTTCGGCGTATAGCTGGCGTAACAGCCGCCACCGAATTTTG
This sequence comes from Panzeria rudis, assembly GCA_956483635.1. Lineage (NCBI taxonomy): Eukaryota > Metazoa > Arthropoda > Insecta > Diptera > Tachinidae > Panzeria > Panzeria rudis. Next base: position 152,602,139 of record OY101448.1, on the reverse strand, counting down.
TTTTTAAATTGCGCCGCCGCCGATGTATGCAGTTGTGATCGGCGCACGACTCAGCCGAGAAGTGACTATCAAATAATATAAGTTTGGTACAAATACAACAAAAAATTAGATAATGCTTGTCAAAAATATACAAAATATTAAAAAATTTTTCACTAGTATGTACAAAGTGAGCCAGCCGGTCGACAGCTTACACTTTTCATTCAGCCGCCGCCGAGGAAAATAATCGGCTTACAGCCGGCGCTTAGCTGCCACTGGTTACTTTTTGGGTAAGCCGCCGCCGATAATCGAATAATATCGGCCTCGTGCTGTTTGTGAGTTTGACTACGAACAATGATTTTACAAAAACAAAATGCTTTTGGTTTTTGTTACATGTTGTACTTGTTTTATTAGTGATATTACCTGGTATGTGTTTGCCTTGGAACGTACACTAATAAAAACATAATTATCCGTCTGATAAAATCCCAATTTTAACTAAAGGCAATTTGCAGCAATGGGCCTAAAATAAGATAAGTCGTGAGATATGGCAGCATTGACTAGATATTTCTAGTTTTCTTGAGAACATACTCTTGAGAATAAAATTTTTTATACTATGCTCTTGAGTTTTACAGTATTGTTCCCACACACTGAGGCAATTCAACACTCATTAGAGAGCGTAATTTTTGCACTTGAAAATGCGCCATGATACAATAATACAGGTACATGCACAAGGTGAATTAATTTGATCAGGTGGTGTTGATTCTAAAACAACTACAACATTACAATAACATTTGACATCTCAGCCCTTATGTCAACGTAAACAAATTTTGACATACGAGCATCTAATTTGCGGAAAAAAAGTAGAGCAGCTGTGCTTATAATATCACCTGTATAAATCCACCTTGGTACATGCATTAGAAAATTTTTCTCACCTAGGTTGTCAAATCTTCATGTGAGTTGTCAAAAATTACATACTGAGCAACAACAAAATTCGTTGTACACATAACAAAACATGTACATACAAAACACAGCTGATGAGATATTTTGCTAATGCATGTACCTGTACCTGTATTATTGTATCATGAAAATGCACTAACTTATTTTTTTTTGCACACAGAAACACCATTTTATTTAATTTATTTGTATTGTAACACATGTTATGTTTCTTCTATTTGAAATTTTAATATATTTTTTTAATTTTGTTGACACTTGTATGTTGAAATTTATCGATGTTTTGAACGATTTTTTTCATTCAGTAGTACATATTGCAGTAGTACATATTGCATACAAATTCGAAGTTTTCTTTTCAAATCGAATTAGAGAGTAACCCCCTGATTCTGTTTGTTTAGATTCCGAATTTTGTTTGAAGAATGTTGAATTTTATTTGTAGAATACTGAATTTGAATTGGAAAATTCTGAATTTTTGTTTTCAAATCCTGAATTTTATTTGCAAAAGAACGAAGTTGAAGTTACCATTATACTGAAGTCGCAAGGATAGATTTGAAATTTCATATATGTGGTGATAAATTACTTTCGGTTTGGATAAAATATTGGTATAACGCAACTGGAATGCCATTGAAAAAAATCATAGTTGAATATTGAAAATTAGCTTTCTTCGTGTTTTGATACTATTAAAAAAATTGATTTCAGTATAAAATTGCAGACGTTAAGTCGAATGCGAAAAATTGATTTTTTATAGCACAAAATCGATTTACCAAATTCCTATTACAGTGTTAAATTTATTCGAATTTAAAATTAAAGTAAAATGTTTTTTGCACACGGCCGTAAGATTTTAATATTTAGAGTAATGATTTTTTAAGAACACTTCTTTTTTAACTTTTATTTTTAGGGTTATTAAACAACATTTTAGAATTTAAATTATACAAATTTTAACTAGTCGCTATATACTAAAGTTTAATTAACGCTCCCTTAAAATTACTAATTCTTCTGGCAAAGCATATATTCTTAACTGCTTTTCAATTATCAAATCCTGCAAATGTGACAGGTCCTGCGGTACATATGTTGCACCGTCTAAATACAAAGCCTTGCTCCATGGGCATTCATCTAAAGCGGTTAGTAGGCATTTTTTACTCAACTCAAACGAACAATTTAGATCGGATAAACAACTCAAATAACAACGCCAAAATAATGAGTTTCGTTGCAAACTGGAATATAAACATAAAGAAGATGTCGAAGAGTTTGAAGATGCATCGCTAGGTATTAAAGCTTTAAAAAGATTTAAAATGCGTTGTCGCACTAGCAGTTCATGATAGTGAAGATCATTGTTAAGTATAGGAATTAGTGACTGCTGTTTTTGTAAAAAAGAAGCGGACGTTGCTAAAGTATTTATGAAACGACAGCGTGCCAAGGCTATAAGGTATATAACTGATTTAATTGAGGGATTTAAATTTATAAAGCCTGCTCTTAGTTTATACCAAGGCAAAGATTGCTGACAGCCCCATTTTTGCAGCAAGTACAAATTATTGGGATATTCTTGTAGACCATTGTAAATAGTTTGATGTATTAACTTATGGGATACATAACTGTTTCCTTTGGGTAATTGTAACATTTTAATATAAATTTCATAAATATGTTCTCTAAGAAAAATATGACGATGATTATTGTGTGTTTTAAATATTTCCAATAGCTTCTGTAGATGTTCTAAAGCCTGTTGCTTTTGCTGTAGAGTATAACAGAGTAAGCAATAAATACTTATTTGACTTAATGTATAATCGTTCATAAAATGTTGCTCTAATAGCATGATTTCTACATTTTGTTCAATTTTTATTGTGTTATCTAGTTTTTCCTTTATTTTATTTAATGCCGAAAGTTTTCTAGCATTTGTTATAGTTTCCAACTGGCTCAGTTCCAAATTCAAAGCATACAATGAAAGAAGTTGAGAGGCTTTTTCATATTGTCGAAATTTAAGCAGGATTTCAGCATATGTCAAGTAGACAAAGGCCAGTTCAGATTGCAAATTTTCATCTTTATTATAGGCTTCCAAAATATTGTTAAAAATTTTCTCTATATTTTCTACAGAATCCTCAATCACAAATTCAAACAAAGCGAATTCTACATAAAGTTGCAAACATTTGCGATTTTGGCGTTGTTTTAATAGAGTTTTAAAGCGTTTCCGTGCTTTTTGTATGAAATCTGTTGACAGCTTTCCGTTTAGTTTTTCCTGTATTAAAAGAAAGCGTTCAAAGCGGCACCACAATTGAAGAAATATTAATCTTTTTGTTTCATCGATCTGTTCATAAGAGTCAGCACAATTTATCAGTAGTTTTCTCAAACACTCCGAATAGTTTTCATGCGCTATAGAGTTGCAGATAAAAGTTGGCACATTGACCATTTCTTTACATAGATCAAACAAACTCACAAAAAAATCCTGTTGATCCCAAGAGCATATATAGTGGGGATTTACATACACTGCTAATAGATCTTCTATAGCATCTGTATCGCCCTGCAACTGAATTGCTAAAGTGTGGCTGTTTATAAATGGTAGTTTCAAAAGTTTCAATATTGTTACCAGCAATTTAAAAGAATTTTCTTGTGATTTTAATGGATATACGTAGTGGCAAATGTCTTCATTGAATACTATACGCTGAGGATCACTGCAGTTTACACTATTACCTGGATAGGGAAGGAAATTGAAACTCTGTCTTAACTTTTCTATTCTGAGCCATATTTCGTTCATAGGCATTCCAGATTGTAATATAATTTCTTCGTATTCTACTAAGGTTTGCTCATCCTGGACAGTTGGCTGTAGATCTTCTAAAAGCTTTGTACTCAACGCTATATTCAACTCGATGGCCAGTTTAATAAGAGCAAAAAATTGTTCGTACAAACCTGCTTGCCTTAAAAATAGACAGCAGTTATAAAACAATTCCAACATAACTGCATCGTTGACTTGAGTACTGGTTGTTTGTTTATGATTGTGAAACATTTTCTTCATACATCTTTCGTAGATGCGCAATACCTCGGGCACAGTACAACGAGCCATAGTGCCTTGTGTGCACATTATTAAAGCCTGCCACAAAATAGGATTATAGGGGTCTTTGGCTATCAACGGCTCCAACATTTTGCTAACATCGTGAGATGTATAGGCCTGAGTTATTATGTGAATATATACTTTGTATAGCTCCTCCTGACCGGGATGGTAAATTAAGGCTTTTTGAACATAATCGATCTTTTTTTCAGCAACTTTTAAACGTGACCATTTATAAGGATTTCTATCTTGCAGAGCTATTAAATCTAGCCAACTTCTTAAGTCCTGGCATTTTTCTATTGTTTTGCGATTAAGTTCACCCATTTTTAATGTGTATTCATTTTCTTCCAAAGCATAAGTAGGATAGGCCACATTCAGATTTTTTTGAGCATCTTCGTTTCGATAACGGTAGTAACGTTTCTGCTTAGACTTCTCACTATAATAATAATTGCTGCCCAAAGTGCGATAGTACACACGATATCTAGGACAAGCGGGTTTATGTAAAGTTTTAATGGTGTTGTACTGCTTAGCTTTATTCTTATCTACATAGAATTCTTCTTGTCCAGTGAAATCCAAAAGAGGTTCGGACATCTTAATCAAAGTAGCGTTTGAATTTTCTTTCCTATGTTTCTTTTTAGATTTTTTCAATTTCTTACACTTAATTGTCTCTTCTTCAGCAGAAGATAAAGCGCTTTTTATGTTGCTTATATTACCTTTATTCCAATTTGAGTCTTGCGAGGATTCGTCTGAAAAACCGTCTTGAGATGTAGTACATCGAATTGATGTTAAGTTTTGGGCACTGATTTCAAAACTATTGTTCTCCAGCCAAGTATTTGGTTCTTTTCTTGCTGTTGATGATGTAGTTGGTTCATCCTTTCCAGCGCCAGGTTTGCTTTCATGGGAGTACGCCGGAAAAAGCGACATTTTTTAAATATAAAATCTTAATAAAGCAAAACGTTTATTGACCACCAATGTTTACAATTTTTAATGTTGACAATCACATTGAAATGTTAGACCACAGCCAACATTATGACACAGGGTGCATACAAATTTTTTTTTGTTTTCCTCATAACAATCGTGTTTTATAGCCCATTCAGACCTCACCAAAATCACTTAATTTCGTGCCGAAATTACGTATGAAAAACTATATGAAACACACAGTATCGACAGGTACTGACATCGTATATTACTTTATAAGCGAGCGCGCACCGATTAAACAGTCTATGACACGTTTATAATAAATCTAAGTGGGAAAATAAGCCAAAGCGTCATCACTAGCAGCTACTAAGTATTGCTTACATCACCGATTACGTAATGGGTATTTTTTCCACTGGGCTGTTCTCACTCACATTGGTGGCCATACATACACTATCCTATGCTTTGTTTGTGTATGTTCTTCGCGGCTAAATTGATAGGCTGTGTCTCACACACAGTGTACGTGTGTTCATGATAAAAAAAACAGCATATCGTGCTATAACCGCCAAAAAAGCTTAAGCGCCATAAAGTAAATTTTACAGGAGAAGTATTTTTTAGTTAACCTTGGTTTAAATCGAAGTAGAGCCCTTTTATTGGCTATATAGGATTGTAGTGGACTGTTATATGTAATGTTAATAGTTTTATTAAATTTCCTATAAGACAACGCATGTTTGTAAGGGTTTTTGACACTAGTTTTGCTGTATTTGCAAAAAAGAATTTTAGCTTAAGCGACATTTTGCAGTTACAAAAAAATGTAAACAAATTAAAAATTTAAAGGGAAAATGCACTTAAGCTAAAATTTCTTTTGCTGTATTTCCGTAACGGTACATGGCAGGACTTTGAAACTTTGACAGATAGTCCGATTTATCGTAAATAATCGATTTTCGTCCAAAAACGATTTTCGAAAAGCATGTCGCTTGAGCTTTTTTGGCGGTTATGGCTCGATATACTCACGAGTATAGGAAATTGAGAGAATGGCCACCACTGTTCTACATTATGCCTTTCCCAAATAAGGTAACACATTGATTAATTAATTGGTAGGCATTAATGGACTCTGTGTTACTTCTCGTAAAAAATAAATTAATAATAATAATCTAAATAAAATAATCAGTTTTTAGTTCTTATGATAAGCTTTTAAAAATGTCTATCTGCCTGTTCATAGAATCCGATACCGAATTGGATTGGAAAAGAAATCCCAATCCAATTTCAATTATGAATGGGTTGATGAAAAAGTAACGAAAATACTTTGTTCAAGTGTTTATTTTCGTTCAAAATTCAAAATGTCATTTACAAAATTGTTTATTTAGTTATCAGAGGCTAGGAAAATTGTTTTCTAATTGTTAAATGCATAAATTAAGACTCCTGAACTCCAATTCATGATCAATTAACTCCGTTTCTCATCGGAAATTTTTCTAATTCAAGTTCAAACGGATTTCATGAACACAATCAACCGCCGAATATTCGTCTTTTTTGGCCGAATATTAGGTTCGGTTCGGCTTCGGTCTCAAAAAACAGTTTTTGGTCGGACTCTAGTTTTTATACAAATCCCGAAAATTATGATTTTATAGATACGAGGTTAAAGTAGAAACGCTACCATATATCGATTATTTCCATTTCGTTTCGTAGGATCAGAGTCGTATTGCTATAACATTTTTAGTAAAGAAAACTATAATTTCTTGTTTTAAGTATGATTTTTATTTCTAGCTAAATTTATAAAATAAAACTATTGTTTTATTTTAATTAATAATAAAAAGTGAAATAATTGATCAATGTAACTGTTTGTCGTTACTTTTTTTATTGACACTTACAAAAAGGGCTTTTGAGCATAATTATAAATTATTTAAGTATATATATAATTAAATGTTTTTTTTTTTGCTTAATTTAAAACTATTTAAGACTCTTCTGCATTTCATACGGAATGAAAATGTTCGGAATTATCAAAATATATTTATTCCGTATGGAGTATAGAACATGGCTGATTATTTTATGTTTGTAGTTTATTAATTTCAAAGCTATTTTACCGAGTTATATTTATTTTTTATTTCCAATTTCAAATGAAACGTGAAAGGTTTATGAATGAAAATTTATTTCTGTGTTCTGCAGAGTAGGTAGGAATTAATTAACTTTTCCTTTGTTTCTTGGAAAATCGTACCATCCTATGTTTAGTTCCTTCTAAATAAAATGTTACAAACTTTTTAATTATAATTAGCATGAAAATTTATTATTTCTTATGGTTTTAGCTATTCTACATGACTGCACTTCATTGGTGCTAATGCCATGTATGGAAAGTTTTCAAACTCGTATGGCTATCCGATCGCAACACAATTTGTTCGATAACGTGTAGGTAAGGATTCTATTTTTGATATTGGGTAATATGAATAAAAAAAAGTATTTGCTTTTTACTTAAAAATTTACTGTCAGGCCCACTATGTCGACATGTTCTTTCTTTCGCCACAATTACATTTAAAACAAAAACAAATTCTAAAATTTTGTTTTTGTTTTATATGTTATTATAAGAAATAAAGAATCGTGTCGACATAGTGGGCCTGGCAGTTATTTTAAAACACAAAATTCTTAGTTTTATTATCCATAATTTTCAGAATTTTGCGTTTTAAAACAGATTTTTAAGTAAAAAGCTATTACTTTTTTTATTAATACTAACTAGAGATGAGCGATCCCGTGATTTTTAAAGAACATCGTGAACAGTGAACGTGATTTAAAAATCACTGTTACTTAAAACTGTGATTGTGATCACTGTTTTCAGTTCTCTTATAGCAATGTAATTATCGAAACACACATACATCTCTACAACAAAAACGTTATTCTTTAATATATATAGGCATATTAAAATACGCCTTAAAATATACTTTGAATTTTAAAACGAAATACTAATAAGGAAGAAGAGAACACAAGAAATAGAAACACTTATCGCTTGTTGTTATTGTATGCAAATAAAAAACGTTATTACCCACACAAACAGTGAAATATCATAATTTTCTGTATGCAACAAATAGAAAAGAACAACTTTGCAAGTAGCATTTACTTGACAAATTTTGTCACAACTGTGAATCGTGATTTTTCAGTAACAGTGATTAATCACAGGTACTGAAATATCGCTCATCTCTAATACTAACCATTGTCTTGGGGTGACGTCGTCAAATATTTACAGAATAAGGGGGATTGTGATATAGAGAAATGGTCATTACAACGCCCACAAAATGTAAATAGCGCAGTTCAGTGTCTGATGCAAATGGTGTTGCGAAAGTGTAAATGCAAAATATCGTAGATTTTTAATGAAATTTGGGGTATTTTGTTGTTGGATTTCAAACAAAAGCTGCGATATTTTGCATTTGCACTTTTGCAAGACTATTTGCATCAAATACTGAACTTCGCTAATATTATTTTTCTTTTTTGCTTTTACTTTTCAAATTACATACCTCCACTTAATCGATTATTATAAAATTGTACACACATAACCAGCACAACATTACGCTTTAAAAAATGTGAGCTGCGCCACCCCCATATATGTACCTGTTTTGTAGTCGGTTTTGTAGAGGAATTCTTTTATAAAGGGTCAATCTGCTGTGTGAAACGGTTTGAGATTGGCCTTTAATTCGCAATACCATCGACATATTTTTGAGTAAATATTTCATATATACCGATGGTTTAATATAAAAAAGGCGTATTTCGATTTTTTTCGAAATCGCGTTTTTGGTGTTTTCTCTTTTTTCTTATTTTTTTAAGAACACACACAACTCGTGAAGCGATTAAGCTTTTCTGCGTAAAAACACACAGGGTCTATGGCGGGAATCGAACATGTAGCTCAATAAGTTTTGAGCCGATCAATACAAAACATAATAGTGCTTCAAGTGAGCAGATAAATAGCTCTAACACAGTGTAAAATTTACACTATTCACATAAGACGTTCTCGAAATTATTGACAATAACTAATGAAAGTTTTTCGCAGATATCCCAAAAGCTGTTCTAGGTTTAAAAAAATTAACCCAATTTTTGTGTTCAGCCAGTAATAGAATTTCAATCAACCTAATATTAAATCTCAGATGAACATCTCGTACAGCATCAACTGGTGACAGCTCAACTATGTATATAGGCAGATATGTTTGCAATACATACTTTTTGGAAGTGTTTAACGAACAGAGTACCTTTTTCAGCAGCAGTTCTTGCCCAGTCTCTATTCGAGCTTGGCAATGGAGTCTTATATATCATCGGTCTTTTAAGATGTTTGTGGTGTTGCGTCAAGCAGATTTGTGATGTTCTAATAGTGTTTTAAGCTGTTTGGTACATCCCTTCAGCTTAAGTGAAGCTATCTGTAACGTTACCATTCTCTTCGAACTATTCTTTTTCCGAATAAAAGCCGTTCTACATATAAATTATAAATTTTATTATATCTCACCTGAAGATTTGTTGAAGTAGAATTTATAGCAGCTTGATTAAAGTTTGTTTGAAATATTCTAATAGTGATCTATATCAGCAGGTGAATGATGATATGATATGAATTTAGTTCAATCAAAATGTTGGCAAAATGTCAATCACAACAAAAAATTTATTTATTTATTTCCCTTTAACCAATTTGTGCATACGTGAGCACCTCAATGATAAATTACAAACATGTTTTCAATTAACATATAAAAAGATTAAGGTTTATTTGTTCTTTTTTTTATCTAAAATAAAAATAAAACTATGAAATATTTTTTTAAAACCTTAAAATAATTAACAAATAAAAGCAAGAGAAAATGGATGTATTCGAAACTTTTGCTCAGCAAACTAGATGGGCAGAAGAAAAAAAACGCACTCTAGTAGCTTCTAAAAACACTAAAAATTAAGGATAAATTACAATCTCCATTCCAAAATATTTCTTGCTTTTTTTTGTTTTATTTTCATAATTCAATTAAAAATTTTATTTAGTTTCTACCAAATTTTGTAAAAAAAAATTCATGGTATTGAAATGGAATTTCATTATACATACAGACATTTTTGTAAAACAAACAAAATCATAAAAATAAAATCAAACTAAAAACTTACAACGAAAATAAAAATAAATCTTATTTCTTAATAAGACTTTCGCAACTGCTGCTTAAATTTGGCAACGATTTAAAGAATAGTCGACTCTTGTCAATATGCTGATGACTCTGCTGTTGTTGGTTGTTGCTTCTGCTATTAAAACTACTATGATTGGTTTTAGGAACCACCGAATTGTCTAATTCTTTGCCCATATCTACTGTATGAACCGAACGTCTCATTAGTATTTGACTCTGCGGTATATTTTGTACCATGGAGGGTGACAATGGTGATTGTGGCAATTCCATATCGAGAACTGTATGTTTGCTATGGACTGCCGTAGAGGTTGCGGATTCTGAATGCTGTTTAACTAATTGACGCATACGTGTTGGTGGTAGTGGTGGTGGTTGAAGATTTAAGTTTGTTCTATGGGCAGTTGTTCCATGACATTCCAGCATGGGATCACAAGCTTCTACATCTACACTGCCCAGCAGTTTTGTATCCGAATACCTACGTAAATCTTTGCCTAAATATTGTTCTAATTTATCGGTATAAGTGCCATCGCTGTCAGGCGGTGTTAGAATATTGGAATTATGGCCACTATAGTCATGTTTCATATAAGGGCCAGTATCGAGATCTAAGTCTACAGAATCATTGAGTATATCACGATTTTCTAGGAATATAGATGAATTAGAATAACGTTTTGTATGGGGTTTGTAGACAAAACCACCCAAACCATTAGCCACTGCATGTGAAACTCCAGAGCTAATAGAGGGAGCCTTATGGTCGCCACTACCTGTAAGAAAGAGGAGAAGAAAATAATTTTATGGTTTTTTTTAATAGTAACACCAAAAAATTTTCAATTTAAAGCTTTTTTTTTTAATTTTTAGTTGAGACACGAGCGGTTTAAAAATGCGTTAAGCGGGATACGAACTAAAAATAATTATTTTGTTAATCAATCTCTTTTGGAGTTTCTATTCGGGAAAACCCATTTTTACCCCTTTCGTTCATCAACTCCAAAAAAAAGTCAAGCTAAAGAGCCTTCGTGTAAAACCCGTATTAATCAGTAAAATATTAAGGACCTTATTGAGCCAATTCAGACGGGCATAATTTGTAAGCCGCAAAATTTTTGTTCTTTCCAAAACACACGGGACTAGTTCATCTGGCATAAAATGTATACGTATACACAGCTTGGTGTGTATTAGTGTCTTTTGCATTTCTTTGTTTTTGCAAAGTGTGCATGTATGAGTTTTGTGCTGCTAATGCGGGGTTATGCCTGGTTGAAAAATTATGCCAACCAAAACCCATTATTTTCACCGAATTTGCCCACAATTATGCCAGCATAATTATTCCCGTGTAAATATGCTCATTCATAATAACTTATCAAGGCGAATTACTTTTACTTGGTTGCAGCAGGGGCGAATTTAATTCGCCTTGTAGTGAAAAACTTCATCTGTAATAAGTGTTGTTTAGTTTAGTTGACATTTTGCTTCATATTTTATATGGAGTTTGACAGCCATTATGAACCAAAAAGGCTTGTTGTTTTTGTATTGTTGTATTTGTAGCCACCGCGCTGCAGTCTAGTAAAATTAATTCGCCTTGGTTTATATAAAAGTTTTCTAAAAGAAATTTCCATATAAAATTTGCATTATAAACCTTTGATAAGTGCCATGAATACGGTGTTTTCTTAAAAATTCATTGAAATTGATTATTGACCTTTACCTAAATTTTTGAAATCGTTGACTCTTGATATTTTAGAATGAAATTTTGTAGTTACATAGGCATTTATGTACTAAATCGGTACCTTATTATTGTTTTGACCCATAAACATAGGAAAAACCATTATAAAGCTGCAAACCAATAATAAGGTCGCGAAATATCAAGGTAGAAAACAACGAAATTTTATTTCTGGGAACACCGAAATTCCCATAGAAATTTTATTTCTGGGAACACCGAAATTCCCAAAGAAATTCCAGAAAATCCCAAAAATTGCATTTTAGGTATTTTTTTCGCTGCACTTTTACGTTTTCGGAAATATTTAGGTCTTAAAAAGTGACTTGATATTTGTAATAAAAGTAGGTCTACTTTGAATAGCTGTGGTTCCTTCAATAACGAACATTTTGAAGAAAAAAAATTAGAGTGATAGTTGAGTGATTCCACGTAAAACGGCCCTATTCAAGGAAAAAAATAGTTTTCTCATTTTTAATAAAAATCTCTCAATTGATGTTTTTTAGAGAATGACAATTATAGAAAAAAAAAATACGCTATTTAATATTTTTTAATCAATTTGAGGCAATTTTAAATGATCATGCAAGAAACATTTTGCTCTCCCTCTTTGTATGTTTATAATTTAGTTCAGATTTTCTTTTATTCCCTTTCTCATTATTAATAAAAAACCGTTACCTCTGAAAAGAATATACTTTTTTGCTTTTTATTGAATTTAAAAAATATTCAGCTAGAGTATTCTGCTGCCGATAATAGAACGGATAGCAAATAATTTAATCTATTATGTATTTTCTTATGATTTATTTTTATATTATTTATATTAATCAAATCAATAAAAAGTTTTATTTCTTCGAATTTTTTAAATTTTCGTATTAGGTCTCACCCGTCACATTTTAAAAATAGTTTTTTGTTAAGAAAACTGATTTTTTGTCAAACAGTAAATACGTAATACAGCTAAAAATACTTTGAACAGACATCTATATCAAAATTATTGTGTACCTTATAGTAAAAATTTTACAGAATTTATACAGAAAGTTATAATTCATTAAAACTCAGATTTGTAAGGTCACACCCGTCGCAGCTTTCTGATGACCATTCTGAGCAGAAATCGTGTTATATCAGTGTCTACTCGTTATTCAACGACTTTAAGCTTAATGTCCTTGCGAACCGCAGCGTTTTTTTAAGTAAAAATTTTTATATTCTTGATTTATTATTTGTACGTAATTATTATTTGAACTGAAAATGTGTTTAAGTCGGAAGTTGTTATTATTTGGCTTAAGTTCACAATAATTGAATTAATGTAAATTCAAATTATTTTTAAGAGTGGAATATTAGAATATCTAATCAGACTAGCAGAACGGATTAGTACTACTAATTTCGACAGCCGCTACGCTGTCATCATCAGCGTCCTTTGTTCGCTTTTACCACGTTTGATCCTGGATACTAGTATTAATGAAACATCAGCTATTTAACCAAATTTTATGAGGAAATAGAATATGAGTCCTATTCCTTTTATTAATATGGCGAGCCGAACAAATTTCACCTTCTGATTCTTTATTCCAATTTTCTTGATTTATAACAAAAAATGTGTGTAAAATGGTCAGACCCGCCTAAATGGAATTACTCAGTTCTAATAGTAGGTCCGTTTGTTTACGTTTCCAGTAAAGTCCAGTAGTTGAGTAAATTCTGGGTAATTTCAGAACTTTACTCACAGGAATGCCTCTTGCACAAAGAAGTACGCGAACGGAAAATTGCAAAAATTTGCAGGTTTAGCAAAACAGCTGATCACTAAAAAGGATAGCGTTGTAAAATATGTGTTGTTTTGACTATCCAGTACATATGTACATGTTTTTGGTACTTGGTACAATGCATTTTTATAATTATTGCTTCCTAGCGAAATGTATTTATTAAATAGAACTTCGGAGGAAGCTTTTACACTTGTTGCTTTTGTAAATGATCTTTAAGTTTGTTTCTGCTTAAATGACATGCGAAAATACATCATTGCTTGATTTTTGATATTCGGTACCCCAATTATCATGCAGTAATAAGTATTAAAATATATATTAGCATCATTATTTATATATCTAAAACATTAGTGTAAATAAAACAATTAAAAGAAAAATGTTTGCCATGGGTGCCAAGAAAAGAAAACTTGGCGTTGCATGATCTTCTGGAACATACAAAGGGCTATTCACATATTACGTAACGCTATTTTCAGAGTTTTCAACCCCGCCTTATAACACTTTTTACAAAATGTTCAGTATAAATTATCCTGCAGCGTTACGTAATATGTGAACAGTCCCTTAGGATGTATGTAAAATAATTATTTTCACCTTTTGTTGAACTTTTAATTCAGCTTTTATTCTTTTAAACGCTTTTTTAACAATTTTTTACATTTCGATTGCTTACTTTTGTTTGTTTATTTTATTGAATCATATGTTTTGCTCTTCTACTGGATTTTACTGGCACAAATTTGTTCAGTAAAAATTTACAGACTCTCAGTCAAACAACTGTCACTTTATTCTCTCAATTGAGGCTCTCTTTTGCAAATTTATGTGTAAACGAACGCATTTCAGTAAAATCCTGTACAAATTTTGGGGTAAACGAACACACTTAATATTTATTACCTGTCAAATAGTTAGAAATACGGCGAAGGTATTTTTAATTAACGCATTTTCTGCAAAAAAAAAACGGTGAAAATCGGCTTTTTTTCATAATTTTAAAATAAACTGCGTATAACTTTTGACTGAGTTGTGCTTTTAAAACAACATTTTTACAGAGTTCCAAAATTTTGTTATAAGTCTACGAAAAATACGACGAATAAGATTTGACTTCCCTATCAGCAAAACTGTAGACCAAGGTGGGTAAAAAAGTTAAAATTTTATTTTTTTTAGTCGAATGTCTCCTAAACTGTAAGCGGAAATCCATAAATGTTGTAGACTTTTTTACCTCTTGGATAGGAGAACCTACTTTCAAAAACTTTTTTTTATTACATCAAAAACATCACCTTGGCATAGGTTTGAACTTCTCATTATCCCGAGGTGACTCTATTTGGGGTTTTGTGGCTCCGCCCCCTTTGAAGGTATAAAATATAAACTCCAAACTTAAGCTCGGCAGCACCTTCTCAAATATTGTATGAAATTTAATAATAATCGGACAGCCCAGCCCGTTTAGAAACTGCAGATCTATTTCCATTTTTTTTTTCAAGATTCTCCACTGTGTATCGTTATATAAAACGAAAAACCATGTTACTACAAGTTTTAAATTTTACAGGAGAAGGAACAAACTTTATGAAATAGCACGACTTATGGAAATAGATGAGTTATTGATGTTTTTTTTTTATTGTTTTCGAGGCTTAGAATATATTATTCGAACTTTTATTTCGATTGCACTGTATTGTGCGATTCACAGAACATCTATTTGTCTATTATGTATTAGTTTTGTGAAATTGCTCGATTTCCATTACATTACTACGTTAAATTTGTCCAAGATAGAAAATAAAAGACTAGAGCCTCTCATTTTCGGTTCTGATGAAAAGTATAGTATGTATAGCAATTTCTTAAAACCAGGGAAACCGGAAATATGTCCTCAAAATGTATTTTATTCGCATTAAATATGCACCAAACACCTAAAAAATATGCTCTAAAAACCTAAAAATATGCTCTTGAAAGGGTATACAAACTCTACAATTTCCGAAATGTATAGCGCAAAATTAAAAAAGGTACAAAAAATTTGTTTCGAATTTTACTTACCACTAAAACTACTCAATTGTAATGCATGCTCCCGGCCCGTATCAGTCGATAAACCATCAGCACTTAAATCCTGACGGGAGCCTACACATAAATCATTTACCGATACACGACTGGAATCCTCGGAATGTTCCAGCACATTGTGTATGGAGTCATGGAAGGGTGTCATGCTGCCCGAACCTTGTGGACAAGGACGGAACGAAGAGATCTGTGAAACAACATCGTCTAAAGCATAATCTCGATCATAATTATGATGCGACTGTGAGCATTCAATATTGGCCGCCACAGCAACTTGGCCGAGTTGTGAATGATGATGATGATGGTGATGATGTTGATGATGCTGCTGTTGTTGCTGATGCTGCTGCAGACTCATATGATTGATGTGATGATGTTTTCCAACTAATACTCGCGCCTGCAAGCCACCTACCGATGTTTGTGATATCATAGAATCAACATCAAGATCTGCGTGTTGCAACATATGATGAGGCGATGTTGGTAAATTGTTACTGCCATCAACCACATTATCAACTTCATTAACCTCTACCGTAGAAGCGTAATTATAACTTGTTGTAGGTCTTGGGTTTGCCATGTTAACGTCAATATTTATATTGACATTGTGTGGTGTTGAGTTTGCAATATGTTGCTGATTTGAAGGATCGTTATTGCGGCCATTGCTACGCTGCTGTGCTAATGGGGAGGGTGGTGAATTGGGACGTACCTTTTCAGGAGCATTTTGTATGAGCAATATTCTGTAAATAATAGAAACAATAGACATTAACACCCACACATTATTATCACAGTATCATACATTAATCACGTTTGCCATTTGTTTTCTGGTCATTTACACATTAGACACTTACCTATTTCTAGCTTTCCAACGATGACATAAGTGTAAATAGGCTTTACATTGTATGTACATAAAGACGATGCCACCCGTTAGACCAACAGCAACCACTGCCAGTTTTGTCCAAAACGGCCATTCTGTTAAAGAAAAAAATTAAAATTAACAAAAAATTTAAAGGAATAAAAACAGAAGAAAATCGATAACAGTGACAAGCTTTATTCTTTTGTGTATAAGAAGTCTCTCGGTTAGAGTTTAAGGCATAAAATGCTGTAGGCTATAATTTCGACTATTTCAGTTGCCTTAATATGTGAGTAAGTAAACTTCGTTATAAGCAAAGAAGAAATATGTACATATAACACGGTGTCGTATTTTCTTCGAACATTTGTGAAACACCAGAAAAATGTTAGTTCTATTTTTCATATCGATTTTGACTTTTGTCAAGACAAATCGATGGCTCGTCAAGACCCTGCGTAGCAAATGTATATTTTTGTCATTTGTAAAAAAAACACCAAAAACACAAATAAAACTAAACTTTATCACCCATATTCATAACATTTAAAATGAGTTTGAAATATATTTTTACCCGACTTCAAAAAAAGGAGAAAGGTTATCAATTCGTCATGTATTTTTTTTTTTAAATATGTTCCCTCGAAACTCCGCCATTTATGAACCAATTTCGATTTTTTTTTCTTTATTTAAAAGGAGTACTCCCATTGAAAAATCGGTAGGATCACACACATTAAGCTTCTTTCTGTTTGAATACTACATCATGATTAAAAAAGTGGGCAGTGCCACGCCCATGCAAAGTAAATATTATTTTTAAGCAACTTCTACTAAACCTAACGTGACCATAAGTCCCGATTTTATCGGGACAGTCCCGTTTTCCGGCTATCCGTCCCGGTGTCCCCGAAAAAAGCTTCGTGACGCCAAATTGTCCCGATTTCCGTAGTTCACTAATTGGAAAATATTACTTTTATATATATATATATATATATATTTTTTATTTTAAAATTTATGTTTATGCTTTTTTTTGCAAACTTTGCTCAATAATTTGACGGTATGAATTTTTGTCCTGATAGAGATATAATGACAAAATTTTGCTTCTATAGACTCGCAGTAACGTCTTTATAGTAAAATGTGTAAAAACAGGCAACAAGCCGTCGTAAAAGTCGGCTGTGGCCTGCCGACTTTTTATTTTAAATATATACGTTAGGGTGGCAATATAATCTATGAACTAATCTAACCTTTAGATTTTCATAAAAGCGCGGGCAGATTATTGTGACACTTAGCCTTGTAACTGATATAGTGAAAATCAAGGAGAAAATTAGGAACTTTTGCGCTCATTCTGCTAAAAATTTACAACCGTGCTATTTTAAATATGCTAAACTATATATCTAAACTTTTTTTGTAGGATAAATCAACCCTTTGTAGTAAAGGGCCAATATAAGCGGCATGCGGCGCGGGCGGCGAGAGTATTACCAGTTTACAACTAAGAGAGAGTTTTTAAGAACGAAATTAGAGATTAAGTTAAATTTAATATCTGTATTTACTCTTTGAGTTGAATTTTTTTAAATCTGTTTTTACTAGTGTAGCGGCCAATGTTTGTGTTTTAATCCTAATCTACCCAGCAAAATATAAATGAATGCGTTCAAAATGAAATAGTGTTTCATGGTTTCTTGAGCACTTGTTTCTTCGAATGCATTCTGAATGCCATCGTAAACCGTAAATAAAGCTATAGTTTTTGAACTCATTAAAAACGCATGCGATTTCACTAGGTAATATATTGCATAAAATATCTACTGAAAAAGGCGTGCAAAAACGGAATTAAATCATTACATTGGCACATTTTCATAAAACAAGTCTTAGCTCCAGCAAAATATAAGAAGACAATAGCTCAGTGCTAGAGAGCATGTCTTAACAATCAGAAGAGCATAGTTCGTATCCCAGCTGCGGCAATATTTGTTTTATTTTAATTTTTTTATATTTACATGAAAAAACGTCATCGGATCAGAAAACTTGCATGGGTTCAATTCATTCATTTTAATGGAGATCAATTTATTTAAATTGTCATGTGAACACATGATCTCCAATGTCACGCCTGTGTTAAAATGATGCATGTTTCACCTAAATCGAACCACTTCGTTGTCATTCAAACACATGATTAAACTACTTTCTTGTCACGGAAGATTTTGCTGGGTAGCAAAAAAAAAATTAAAAAATTTAGTCAACTTGAAAAAGTAACAGATATTAAATTTCACTTAATTTCTAATCTCGTTCTTAAAACTCAACACTAAGGATATGTTGTTGACTGCGAGATTAGAGATTAAGTTAAATTTAATATCTGTATTTAATATATGAGTTGACTTTTTTAAAACAGTTTTTTGCTAGTTTAGCAGCCAATGTTGGTGGTTTAATCCTAAACCATCAAAAAATTTAAAAAATAAGTCAACTCAAAGAGTAAATACAAATATTAAATTCAGCTTAATCCCTAATCTCGCAGTCAAAAGCTTACTCTAAAAAGTTTGGCATATCATAATTAATTTGATTTGGCAGTGCCGTGATAAGCGGCCGCGTGGCAAAATTTAATTTTGAAATGACATGGCCAAACCAAATTTAATTAATTTTTATTGTGCTTAAAGTGATTTGTGAATTATATTTGGCATTTCTCCGCGTTCTAACAATAATTTTTAAGCGGAAAACTTGACAGCTCATTGCAGCCCGCAGGCGCTTGCCGCGTACATTGGCCTTCATTATTGTTATGTGGGCCAAATTGACACCTATTTTTAACTAGCCTTTCAAAACTATTTTTTTAAGAATTCAGAATATGATTTTATTTATTGAACGAACCGACCCAATAAAAACTTTTCACATTCAAATTTTACAAAAAGTCTTTGTTTGATTGGCTCGTGTTGGTCCCAAAGTGTAAAAAGGTTAATGTTTTTCTTCATAAACCATTTTCTAACGCTTTTTTCTCATATTGTGCATGTTTTTTTTCATGTTGTGCATGTTCTATAACTTTTCTTAAATTTTAGTAAAACTGGTTAAAAGTGTGTTTTTTTTTTCTTCTATGAATCTACTAAATGACATAAAATATGACGGCGTCCCGGTTTGAGTAAAATGAATAATGGTCACGCTAACTAAACCGATTCTTATGAAACTTTGCATACAGATTTAGTTATCGGTACAATACAACGTTATGGTTAGAAAAGTGAGCAGTGCCACGGCCATGAAAAGTAAATATTAATTTCAACCACTTCCGCTTAACCGATTCTTATGAAACTTCGGACACAATTAGTTCTCGTGAAAGTACAACATTATGATCAAAATTATTGGCAGTGACTAGCCTATTTTGCAGTCGGTTTTTTTTTTTTGAAGAATTATATTTCAAATTGTTCATGCAGAATTTTTATAAAATAGATTTCAAATACATTTTATTTTTTTTTATGAACAAAAGCCTATATATTTCTGAAATTTTGAAAATTGTTTACTTTATTGTTCATAAATGAAGTAAATGTAAACATTTCAGATAATTAAATTTTTTAAAAGAAGGCAATGCAGCCTTTTCTTTCTTCTTAGAAAAGAAAATATCAGATAATTTGTATAAGTTACCTGCGCCTTAATTAAATATTATTCGAACGTAAAAAATATGAAAACCGTTTGAACTTGTTATCGCTGTGACTTCCCGATAATGTCAAAGCAAGAGCGAAAATCAAAATTGTTTTCAAGTTGTTAAAAAAATACTATTTGTGTACATTCTTGCTAGATATTTCCTATAGTACTTGTTTCTGTTACACTATTCATACCTTCAGAGACCCAATTATTTGAGTTAGTGATATAATTATAAAAAGCGCTGTATGTATAGTATAACGTTGTACTGAATTTTATCATTTATGTCTAAATTTTTTAATCACTATGTTACGAATATAATCAATAATGTTTTTGTATCCCAGTAAAGTTGATTGCCATATTAATTTATATGCTTAGAACATAAAAATTTGTACACCTTTTATTTATTTATTTTTTGTAGTTTTTCATATGCACAAATGAACAAGTTAAGGTACGGTCACACTTGGCAAATATTTGCCAAAAAAAACCTGACCAACAGACAAGCTAAATTTGTATTTCCTTTAATTCCAATATTTTTTTAAATATTGGTTCGCATTTATTAAAAATAATATAAAAATAGCTTTTTGCAGCATAATTAACATTATTTCGTGATATAAAAACCAAGTTAAATCACACAAAAGGCTCCATTACTCATACGTAACGTTGATGTAGTTGCATGTTGCTGATCGTTTCTGTCACATTGAAAAGCTATGAGACAGAAACGATCAGTAACATGCAACTACATCAACGTTACGTATGAGTAATGGAGCCTTAACCCTTAGCAAAAGTAGTGGTTACGTTTTTTTGGGCAAATATTTGCCAAGTGTAAAACTACCTTTAGTAATTTTCAATTATTAAAAATTTGTAAAAGTTGTTATAAAATTTTATTTTAGACTAGATGTGCCCGCACGCTTCGTGCGCTCAAAGTTCGCGTTATGTCTATAAGGTGTCTGTAAAATATAATAATATAAAGCTTAGTCTAGACGGTATGTTGAATCAGCATATTTATGGTAAAAAATTTGTTACCAGTGCCAACATATCGTGTAGACACAAAATTTTTTCAACATACGTATGTTCAACCACATATGGCGGCCATTTTTTAACGTTGTCAACAAACGTATGTTCATGATTTTAGCATATCGTGTAGACACCATATTTTTACGTTTTAACAAATTTACTACGTATGCTGAGAGATATGTTGTTTGTTGAAGTGTACGCAAGCTTTTCAGCATATAACAAATTTGATAGCATATAGAATTTATATTTCAGCTCAACTCTCATAATATATGGTAACTATGTTGCCTCATTCGGCACGGGACATTCCAATTTCCGAGATGTTATCAATTTCTTGCGTATTTTCGCTATTTTCGAGATTTATTTGATTTTCTTATTCTTTGGAGTTTAGTAATTTCTTCGGAACAAGTCAAGAATACCAACGCTGTTGAAAATTGAAATAAAAAACACATGAGGTAATAGCACTTTTTAGACAAACAATATTTGTGAAGTTTTTTTCGGCGCTCTCTTTTGGTTCCGGAGCTACGGGGCTCAAAAACTTCATTTTGAACTTGCCATAACTCCTACACTTCTGCACGGATATTAACGATATGTACATCATTTTAAGGCGCTATAAAATACTTTTCTACTGGTTTATATCCGTCAACCCAATTTGATATCCGTTAACCCATTCTGAACCAAATACTGTTTTAAAAATTTTTAACATGACTTTTTGCAGCACACCTTTATCTGAAAAAATTACCAATATATCGATACTTAAGCATGTATATAATTTTGTAGAGAACCTTCCAAGTTTTCATTTGATATACTTATTTTCATTATGTATGTCGAATGGTGGTTTCGCTGAGTAAAGAGTGTCTGACTAACCGGCCTTTGGCCGGGCTTAGAGATTTTCTCCTTTATGTATGTCGAATAGTGGCTTCGCTGAGGAAAAATGTTTTGCCTAGCAAAAAACCTGTTATACATTTTAACATCTCCTAAACTAAACAGCACTTTTCATATACATACCAATGCACACATGGAGATTGCCTCGAAAAATATGTATTTTTGAAAACTCATTTTTGAAGGTGCATATCTTCCGTATTTCATTAGTAATAGCTTTAAGAAATTTCTCTATAAATTTATATACATGGTTAAGTACCGTTATATGGGTAAGTTTTTGAGATAACGGTGTTTTTACGTAAAAAGTCGGGTTAATTTTTTTTAATTGCATTTGGCTCACAATGGGTTAATGGATTTCAAAAATTTATTTACCAGTAGAAAAGTATTTTAGAGCACTTTAAAATGATATACATATCGATTATCCATTAAGAATTGTAGGAGTTATGGCCAATTCAAAATAAAAGTTATGAACCCCGTAACTCCGAAACCAAAAGAGAGCGCCGAAAAAATTCACAAAAATTATTTGTCTAAAAAGGGCTATTACCTCATGATTATTATCATTTTAATTTTCAACAGAGTTGGTATTCTTGACTTAAGCCATTTCTTCAACACATTTTAGCAATTTTTCGCGTATTTTCTAATTTGTTGCGTTTTTCAGAACAATGCTAGTGATATATACATCGTAGATATTATATTTTATTTTTTTAAATTTATTTCGCACTAAAAATATTAATTTTGCAATAAAAGCGATAATTGATAGAAATAAGTAATAAAGAAAGAGTATTGTAAAACTTATTTGAAGTTTATAAACAAATGTTTGCATGACTCTGCATATATATCATCATACGGAATTCAACATATCATGTAGACGCAAAAATTGTATGCTAACTAATATGTTGACATATGCTGTTATATGTTGACTTCAAAAAATTTTATACTTTCAGCATACCGTGTAGACGCTTAGCATATTGAATATGCTGACAGACGCATTTGTTGTTATTTTAAAGCATATGAGTGTTAGCATACATTTGCTGATTCAACATGCCGTATAGACTAAGCTTAACGTTCTTTACATATTGTTTAAAGTTCCCGTTATGCAAAATAAACAGTGCTACCAAAGTTAAAAAACAAAAACATCTCTCTAATTTCCAACAACATTTATATTAGTAAAATAGGGTATATTTTCGTTATTTTTTCTATTTTAACTTAGAAATGAGATATTTTAACGTGGTAAAAAGTACTCTAAGTTTGAATCAGAACTCTAAAGTACCTTCATACCAAATTTCATGAAAATCCATTCAGTGGTTTTTGCGTAAAGCGTGTTCGGACAGACAGACAAAAATTCCAAAATTTAGGTTTTTGTTCTCTACATCGATTACTGTTTACGCCACCATAAAAATTTTCAAAAAATATTTCATGTACACACGCCTTTTACAGTTTTATTATATTTATAGTTCACATGAGTAATTAATTCAATTACGAAATTAATAGAAAGTAGTTTTAATTTTTTATTAAGTGCATTAATTGAAAATTTTTTAGGAATATATTTTTTTCTGTGCACTCAAAAGATGTTATAAAATTGTATTACTGATAACATTGGTGATTGATTGATGACAGTTGAAGCCTAAAAATGTATAGGGGCATAGGCTTGGATATAATATACAATAATTAATTATAGCCTGATTTTGAAGATTTTGTCATTTACATGGTTTTACGTTTCACATGACGATATGTATGTACATATCTAAAGAAAACAACGTCTGGATGTTTTCTACAAAACGAAGAAGACTATTCTTATCTCAATGTCCCTCCCATTTACCCAATTTTCGACTTAAAGAATAACTTCCCGGATAAAATCGGGCTCGGCTAGGTCGGGTAGGATATGGAAAACACTCTTATTTTATAATTTTTTTTATAAACTATCAGTTGGCTAAATATTGTAGAATTGTGAAAACATTTTTATATACATAGCTTTCAAATTCCAAAAACTTTTTGCTGGGTTATTATCAATTCTTTTGCTTTTATGTAGATATGTATTTTATTTTTATACCTATATGTCCATGTTGTACATCTTCTGCAGCCCGTTCAATTAGAACACAAAGAGACCAAATGACACACAAAGCGGCAGCACAATGAAACAATACCGAGCAGCATAATCGCCTTCTTTCAATACCAGATATATCAAGGCTGCGCCACTGTAATAAACCAAACAAGAAAACAAATATATATTAAAAAAATAAAAAGAAATAAATATTTGTTTATTGATAGATATTTAAAGAGTGAGTAAGAACGTGTATAGATAGGCAAAGTACTTGGACTATAATGTAAATATTTAGCAGAATTATAATTGAGGTTAAAATTACAATAATTCCTTTGCTAAATACTTGCAGTATAAGTATTTGTCGTATGTACAAAAACACAGACCAACTAAGATTTTGAGGTGGCATGTAAGGTTTGGGATTTCCCGGACTTTTGCACTTCCCGGGAAACGGGAATGAAAAAAGCACGTTCCCGGGAATTCCTGGGATTCCCGGGAAAATTTAACTTTCTAAATTAAATAGATTTATTAAATGAAAATTGTGCGAATTATCGATTGTTTTATTAATGTAAACATTCTATTTAAATAAAAGTTAATATAAAAGCAATCCTAAAACAAATATTTAAAAATTTTTAAGTGAATTCAGGCAAATAGAGTTTATAGTTATTAACACAGTAGGAGATTCTATAAAGACTAATTGACGACTATATCGCAATTAGTTAAAATTTTTTTTAAGGCCTCCAAATCATTTTATAAAGAACTTGCCGTAATATTTCTTATTTTTCTTGAAAAATTTCCAGGACGATTCTTATCGTTAAGTACAAGCAAGTTACAGTGCTATACTCAGCTGAGCTGAATTTTACATATCCTGAGCCACAGTCTGTCTAAATGCCTTTGATTATTCATTTTATTCATTAATTTAAAACATCTCCTTTAGGGTTTCAATAATTGCGTCGACTTATAATAAATTTAAGTAGTGTCAACTCAAAGGATTTACAACTTCTACGAGCTTAAAACTTGCACTAAACTTTTCAAAAATCACTCAAAGTTCGTTTAAAATCGAATTATTTACTTTAGGAAACTATTAAAGAACACTGTAATCATTGATACTTATACAAAGTATTCCACTTTGCTCTGTTATAAAGATTGCATGTACTTTTCGAATCAAGCAAAAATTTTTCTCGGCTTAAGAGAAATGGTGTATGGCTTCAATTTCATGACATTTTTATGAAACTTCTGTATAAGTTTGAACCGTTCACATTT
Organism: Panzeria rudis; assembly: GCA_956483635.1. Lineage (NCBI taxonomy): Eukaryota > Metazoa > Arthropoda > Insecta > Diptera > Tachinidae > Panzeria > Panzeria rudis. Next base: position 152,577,060 of record OY101448.1, on the reverse strand, counting down.
TTATTTTGTATTAAAAAAATTGTATGGACATTTTACTGCCTGTTTATCGATGTCGAAGGAATTCTTTCTTTCTTACAGTTACATTTGAAACAAGGACAAAGTTTTAGAATTTGTTTTTGTTTCAAATAAAATTGTAAGAATGAAAAATGTCCTTCGACAGACGATGAAAAATGTAGCAACTTTAAAAGAGAAATTAAACAATTTCCTTGTGTAAATTTAGTCGCACAGTCAGTCAAACGAACTTTTGTAATATTTAAAGAAGCATTAAAAGTTTTGATATTGAAGAAAAACCGGATTATAATACAAATTTCTTATGTGAATCAAAATAAATTTGGCGGTCACTTACGCCATTTTATAAATATGTTTGTCAAAAAAAGTCCATAACATGTAGGTACTTTTAATTTCCCGGGAAAACGGGAAATTAAAGGTAGACTTTTCCTAGGAATTCCCGCCCGGGAATTCCCGATTCTCAAAGCCGAGTGAAAAGCATTCTGCTGTACGGTTTTGAAATCTGGCCAGTCAATTAAATCATGAAGCACAGAATTTAAAAAAAAAAACAATTTTAAACCCAAGCCGCAAAGCGATTTTGCTTGTCTGCAGAAAAATACTCAGGGTCTATGGCGGGAATAGAACCTACGACCTCTGGACTGATAGGATAGCATCGCTACAATCAGGCAAAGCGGCACCCGACAGATGTTTTCGAAATATGTTGAAAGTATGGTGGCCTAGAGTAGTCAGCAATGAGCAGCTACTTGAAATCGTGAACGAAGACAACATCAACACTCTAATAAAGAAAAGGAAATATAGATGGTTTGGGCATACATTAAGAAAACCATTCAACGAAATTTGCCATGAAAACCTCGAATAGAAACCCCAAGGGTCGAGGAGAAGAGATAACATTGAGAAGCACGATTTTCAAGGAAACAAATAAATCGTTCTAACGAATTTAGACATATCGCCACATACAGACAAAAGTGGAGATTATATATAGATAGTTTATGTTCCTAAAAATGGCTTTTTACATTTTAAGTTAATTACGACTGGTCGGATATTAGGTGAGCGATATCCTTTGTAAAAATCGTGCGTTTAAGCATTGTTAAGACAACGTTATTTAAATTATTATTGTTATAATGAATAAATCATTTGAGGGGGTTAATTTATGTAAATTTTATCTTCAAATCTTATAGTTTATAAATAAAACGAAAGCTCAAAGTATCGTGTATAAATGAAAGTAAATTCTACATTTGAATTTCAAGATTACATAAATATATTTTTAATATGTCTGTCTGTATGATGTAAAGACTGACTTTGAAAATAATTTCATTTGTTTCGATATTTTTAAGTTTTATTATCGAATTTTATGTCTGTATGGAAAATCCTTTGTTAACAAATATCTATTTATAATAAAACAAAAAAAAAATTGTATCACTTTATTGTCCTGCTATTAAACAAAACTGAAAAGTAATTATTTTTTATAGCTTGACATTTTGTTGCAGGTTTATTTTTAAATCAGGCTTGAATACTGTAATCGAAATATGTATTATGAGTGTCAATACGAAATTGGTTGTCAGTAGAGATGTAATTAATTTACTTTTTGTTTGTTATTGTTATTAAGAAGGACAGATGCAGCAATCAAAAAAAAAACTTGAAATAAAAATTTCACTTTTTGCTTACTAATACGGTATGGTTGGCTGTGGTCAATTTAAAAAGGCTTGGGAGAAAAGAAATTATTATTTATAAATTCAACGATTTCGTATTTTTTTTTCTTCTTAGCAATAACAAAATTGTATTGAGGGAAAAAAAATCATTTTTTTTTAATAATAAGGTTCTAACGACTAATCAGTCCGCTATATCGGCGCTGAAGGTAGGCTTGCAGACGGGCTTGATTTGGCTTGATTGTCAAGATTTTTTAAGGCCTGTCAAGATTCAAGCCAAAAAGTTATTTGTCAAGCTAAAAATTATTTTCTATTCTGTTAACAATTGTGCATAAAATTCAATGAAGCATAATATATTATACGAATTAGAATAAGTCAAAATGTATATGGAAGCAAAAGGTTATAATGAAAATCTTTCTCCAAGGGCTTTTCCATTTCAAATCAGAAGCTAATAAATTTCCAAGTGATTTTATCAATGGTTATTCTTACAAAAAAAAAACTGTTGTACCTTTATTGAAAATAGAACACTTTAGCTTGGAAACTACTAATAAAAATTTCTCGGGTCTATAGACAATGATAAGTTATATGTAGACTACGATCTTCTTCCCAAAAATATTTCTAGTGCCTAAATATGGTCAAATTAAAAAAAAAACAGAACGAAGGCAAAATCTAAAGTCTTCTTAAGTTGATTTCATTCGTAGTTTCGATTCCTGTAGATAGTTTGTTTTATAAAGAAAGAAAAAGAATCACCCTTATTGTGAATGTCAACGTCGACGTCGACGTCAGCACAATACATTCGTCGCTGTCAATTCGATATGTCGTCTTTGTCACTTCAATGCTAAATCGGCATTTACTAAAAGTATTGTGTTGACCTTGACTTGTTATCGATAATGTGAAGGAAATAAATATCATCGCTATCATTTTGACGTTTTTATTCAAATGTTTATTGCCTTGTTTTATTCAAATTTTTTAATGTTGTATTCAAGTGAAAGTTTCAGTGATGAAGAAAACAAATAAAGACTTCTTCTCTTTTGAAAAGTTCTTCTCCTTGGTGTTATCTTTCCATCATTTTTTTTCTGCATTAAAATCATCCTTTTGGTTGGTACTGTGTTTCGCAAATATGTAATGCGTTTCTAGAAGTGGCTTCTTCCACTCGAATAGCATATGTAGAAGTTAACGGGCATCCCCGTCATCCTCAAAGATATTGGAGCGTTTGCTAGATGCATATCGTCATATAAAATGCAAAAATGCCTATCATCAATTTTGAAAAATTTTCAGAAGATAAAACCTTAATAAAAACTATTGTGATTTCACTTTATTAATGATACTACCCAGAAAAAAATTGTTTATATTCACAATAGTTTCCTTTTTATTAAGTTACCTTAATTGTTTGTTGGTTGTTATTTTATTTTTTTTTCTATTTTAAATACTTTTTCAAATAAATAACCGTGACAGCTAAAACTTTCTATCGAGTCGTTGCCAAAAATTGTGTCGACAAAAACAGAGCCAATTTAACACAATGCTGTCTTAAAGTCGCCTATTAAAATGCGAAGCAGCTGTCAATTGTTATTGAAATGCGTCAATATTGACAACGGCAATGCCATTATTGCACCGTCGACGTCACTTATCGATATATCGATATTTTCTTAAACATATATCGATATACATATATCGTCGATATTTTAATTTTTTCCAAAAATATCGACAGTATCAAGTTCGATATTTCTTAGCTTCGGTTTGTTTTTCGTGCAGTTTTTAAAAAAAATTTCGACACAATCTTCATCAAATAAAATATCTATTTTTTTTTTCTTAAACTTTGTGTATTAAAAAAATTACACATGTTTACAAATTTAGAAAACCTTTTTCGTTTGCTAGAAATGAAAGTTCTTTCTTTAGTTATTTGAAACGCTAAACGCGAATCTGCACTCCATTTTTTCCATCAGTTCTAGTTTTCGCGATACATATAGTAGCATAACTTGAGAAGTAAAGAACAAAAACCGAAATTCGACAACAAATTAATCTAGGGGCCGTGCAAACAATGTTTCTAAATTTGCTCAGTAGTTTCAGAGATATCGTAAAAGTTTAAACCAAAAAATAAAAAATTGTATAAAAAATTTCGAGTTTTTTGTTTTTAAGAGTGCATAAAAAATACAAAAACGATCTTATTTTTGATCTAGTAGCTTGTAGCTAAATGTATTCCAAAAGGATTGAGTCAGAAATTGCTGTTGTGTGAAAATTTAATTTTTATCAATTCATTTCTGTCACTAAAATGTGAATAAAATAAAGAGTTGTACACCGATTTCAATGAAAAACGGCTCAGTTATTTTAAAATATATTTAGCTACATGCTCCTGCATAAAAAACTGGCCCGTTATTGTGTCTTTATTTTGTTATAAAGTTTTAAAAGTAAAAATTTTAAAAAATTAAAAAAAAATTTTTTTCTCAAACTTTTACGATATTGCCAAAACTACTGTGCAGATTTAGAAATATGTTTGTACGGCTTAAAGATTATTTTGTTGTTCAATTTTGAATTTTTGTCTTAATCATGCTATATATGCTCATATATGTCCTGCAAGTGCCTTCATTTTTGACATAAAGGTATATCTCGAAAACTAAAGCTGATAAAAAAATTCGATTTATATATATTTAAAATCTGCATAACTTATGTAGTTGGTAACGGCTAAAATTTTTCCCGAACGCGATGTACTGTAAACATGTGTTATCTTTTCTTGAGTATAATTTTGTTGATGTACGTTCCATGAAATATTGTTGAACCAATAAAGATGTTGGAAATTAACATTTTTCAGCTTAATTATTTATAAGAAAAGTACTTTCCGTGTTTCATTTTGAAAAAATTTTGGGACTATGTATGAAAAATTATGCTTGAAAATATATCGATATATATCGAAATATCTATATTTCTTATTCGATATATATCGATGCCGATCAAAAAGATATCGATATATTTTTTTCACTTGCCCATCCTTAGTATACATAGTATTTATTATTGGACACAAAATTGTACTTTTTTGACCACAGTTGTACTAAAAACAAACGCGCGAAATGACGTATACAATAACACAATCTCGTATCTGAATAAAATATGTACTCACCTCATTGAATGGCTTAATTTTTGTATGCATTATAAATGGAAATTTGCATAATTCGCAGGAGTTTGTCTCAGATGCTGTTAGCCATTGTTGTAGACACGCCTGATGTACATACTTTAGGCTGCCCGAACAATAGCATGGAGTTAAAAGTGGATTCTGTGGATCACTTTCACAGTGACAAATGCGGCAAATATCACCGCTACTTTGTGATGCTTGACTGCTGGCTGAACCAAATCTGAAAATAAAAAATAAAAAAATTTTTAACTAAGTCGATAGAATTTATTACTTTCTTTAGAAGTTCTCAGTGAAAAAAATTTTGTAAAAAAAAGTTCGGTAAAGATGTTCAGTAGAAATTCAGTAAAAAAAAGTCAGTAAAAAATTCAGTAAAAAAGTTAAGTAAACAAATTCAGTAAAAATTCAGTAAAAGTAGTTACACATCTAGATATAGAAGGAACCACGGGTATAACTAGAAAGAACTAAGGTCTAATATTATGACATTAATCGTAATAACGGTCTACCTATAAAATCTAATTTTTATTTCACTTTAATAACAAAAAATCTAGGTTATCGCAATTTAATATTTATTTATGAACAAGAGATAGAATGCAGAAAAGGAAACAAAGCCATAGAACACTTTATTTTATTAAATACTAATAGACAACATTATTAAAATACGTCCACCACTTGGTTATTAATGATGATTGCGTGTGTCATAGAAATGCATAAATAGAACGACAGTTTTATAAAAACACATGTGATATTGAACTTGAATAATTTACAAGTGAAATTAGTTTAAATAAATTAGGACAATTGCTTAACAAATGCCATGAGAATAGTGATGATATAAATGAAACACACTCTTACTGGCTGGCACCCTTACAATTGGAAAATAAAAATCAATTAAAAAAAAAATATGTAATTCATTAAGAGAAAAAACAATAAAATGGAATAATAGAAATATAATTATGGTTATGCTCTTCTGCACACAGCGGCACAATTAAGGGCAGGGATGCCAACTTAGCCCTTTTCGGACTAGATTTAGCCCGTTTTTAGTTGCTCAAAACGCGAAATTTTAGCCCCAAACAAAAAAAAAAACGCACAAATCTAGCACTTTTTGCAATTATCTTTTGCTTCCTTTTTACTTTTTGATCAATATGCAGGCGCTGATACAAGGGGGACTGGGACCCCCCGCCCGCCAAAACGACTAAGATACACCCAATTTCTATTGCAAAACAGTATGTTTCAGTTAAAAGTTATTTTATGTAGCTTTTATAGACGATGATGTGGCTGAGGTGGTAAGCGCGTTAACTATTGAACAATTCGTGAAATAAAATTCCTTGGTTCGAGCCCAAATCGCCCCAGTCGGCAAAATATCAAGAAAATTAATTAAATTATGTGAATAAAAATTAATATTTAATCACCCTTATCGGCAATAAAAGTTCACGTGAAATGTGTTCCTTTTCCCTAAAACTGTGATCGCTAATTTTGTGTTGTTGTTGTGTTAGTGTACTATTTTCTTCGTTTCTTTCACCATTTTTTTGTTCATGGGAAATATTTGACGCGAAATAATTTTGTTCGCCTCTTATTCTTGATAATGGTGAATAAGTACGATTTTTTCATACTATACATTCATTACAATGAAATATACACTCAAAATAAAATATTGGTAAGTCTAACCAATTTCATTGGTTAGAATTGTACCAACCCATAAAATAGAGTAAAATCAACAAATGGAATTGTAATGTAGTGGATAGTGTGCTATCCTATTAACCATGAGGTTGTAGGTTCCATGCCTGCCAAGGCTTAATTTGTTTAAAAAATTTAATTTTTATTTGTTTTTACTTTTTTGGTCTTGAACGTAGGTTCTAATGTTTATAAACCAACGCACAAAGTAAACAGGACAAAGTAAACATAGACATGTGGTGCATGATTAATTTAAATACAGTAATTTTTGTAAAATAACTAGTTTCGCTCTTATTATTTTAAATTTGTAATTTTAACCATAAAAATTGGTAATTTTAACCATAAAAATTGGTAATTTTAACCATAAAAATTGGTAATTTTAACCATAAAAATTGGTTATTTTAACCACAAAAATTTTTTTTAATTAAATTAGTAATTTTAACCATCAAAAATGCCAATTTCAAACGTGGTTTTCCCCAAATTTATATTTTAGAGTAAAATGTAATTTTTTGCCCTTGAGCTTACACGCAGAAAAAAAGGCATGTACAATCAACATAATGCAAATGTGATTTGAAATCATATTAAATTTACAAGAAATAATTTGTCGTTTAAGCATGTTATTGTTTATTTGCAGTTCCCCAGCAGCTAAAGTTACAACTAGATACGCTTTGGGATAGTCATATTACTAGTTGTAATGTTACTTACTGGTCAAAAAAGGACAGTAATATTCCTAGTTGCAGCAAGACTAGTAACGATACTAGTAAAAAAAGAACAATCATATTACTACTTGTATCGAGACTAGTAACGATACTAGTCAAAAAAGGACAACATTTTCAGGTATACGACTTGTATACTAAACATATTTTAGCTCGTAAAAAAATAAGTAGAAAGTGGCTCAGTGGGTAGAGTACTTGCATTGAAATGTGAGGAATGTGTGTTCGTACCCTGGTAGAGCCAAAGTTTTTTTAAGAGTTACAAATCTAAATATAAAAAAAACTAGGAAGAGCACTAGTTTACAATAACTAGGATTCCAACTGGGATATAACTGTATACAAATGAACTAGTTGGGCTCCTATGACAACCTAATGTTAAAATCGATAGTTCGATATATGACAAAAGGACAGATAGGCAACTAGTCTGAAGTAAAAAGCAACTAGTATAGTTCTAACTACATACTAGTTACTTTGTCTGAAGGGTCACTACTTGTGTGACTTGTTGTTGTTTATTCTTACATGTGTCGGCTATGTAGTAGGGGTGGACAAAAAATATCGACATATCGATATTTTCTTAAAAATATATCATATATATCGTCGATATTTTTAATTTTGATATATCGATATTTTTCCAAATATATCGACAGTATCAAATTCGATATTTTTTAGCTTTGGTTTTGTTTTTCGTGCAATTTTTAAAAACATTTCGGCACAGTCTTCATCAAATAGAATATTACTAACAAAATCTTTTGTTTTATTTATAATATTTTTTCTATTCGAAAAACTATCATTCTTTGAGTGTCATTTTGTTGATGTATGTTCCATGAAATATTGGTGGAACAGTAAGGATCTTGGAAATTAACGTTAATTATTTATAAGAAAGGTGCTTTTTTGTTTTATTAAAAAAAATTGGGGAATACGTATGAATTATCATTGTTGAAAAATATCGATATATCGATATACATATATCGATGCCGATCGATATTTAAAAATATATCGATATCGATATATATCGATATATTTTTTTCACTTGCCCATCCATAATTTAACATGATTCTTAGTGTTGTTTCAATATCAAATTCAAGTTATTTCAACTTGAAATAACTTTGATTCCACACGATTCTTCGTGTTGTTCCAATATCAAATTCATTTGTATTATTTCATTATCAACTTCATTTTGATTTAACTGTACTGCAATATTAAATCAACATGAAATATAATTAATTCAAAAGGATAAATGTTCCTACAAGATTATTGTAAATCATGTTGAGTTAACATGAAACGCCTATGAAGCAAAATCACTACCGAAAATGTTAAATTAACCTATTTTTCGACGATTTTACATTGACATTTTTCTGTGTGTAGGTTGTTACAATTCTTTGTATGTTTATGAACCGGACGCCTTTGCCATATTCGCCAAGTCATCTTGTTAAATAACGATATCGCAAAGTAACCATAGACATGAAATGACTTACAACTTTGAAATGTAATTTTAACCAATGAAAATTGTTATTTCATAAAATTTGCAACAACAATTTACATTAACAGTAAGTAAGTTAACTATTTAAATTGGTTAGATTTACCTACCATTTTATTTTGAGTGTATACTCTGGGACAAATAATATTTGTAACAGTTAAAAAAAATCGCTTTTTCTCAACATTATGAATTTGACTTCTAGTTAATTGAATAGGAATAAAAAAGAGAACTTCTTGCAATGACAACCCCTTATAAAAATCATTGGAAATTATCCGGATTGGAAGCACTTTTGGTTTATAAGTTCAGAATATTATTACCATCTTTGGAAGCTCCTTTTTCAGTGAGTAATTCTGTTTATTGGAAGTTATAAAATTCCAGACTTTAGACTTTACAAGCTAAACGGAGATACTTTGCAGCACTAAGGTCAGAAACCTGAAGGAGGGCTGAAGGCTATAATAAGAGCGTTTGGGATGTTTAGAAGCAACAACCTGGGACACATTCCCATTCTGAAAGTAATGTATACACTGCAAGTCGATCAGACTAAAGCTTTCCCAACTGTAGTTCGGTTGCCATCAACAATCGACCCATAAGTAAGTGTAAAAAGTTTGGGACATCCTTAATAAAATTCCACACATTTTAATAGAGCAAAAGTATGTATATAAATAAAAAACTGCCAACAGAACAATTAACATGAATGTATGTATGAATCACTGCATGTTATATTAAGTATTCTCATAAGAGATGGGTATCACTCACGCAATTAATGTGAATTACTCGCGAGGTCGTATAATCGTGAGTAACTTATTCCTTTAAGTACATGAGCGACATTTTCGCATGATTGTTTCGACATTCTATTCCGGGGTTTGTAGGTCCGTTTCTAGGCAAAATATTTACTAATTCATTGAATTTGAAATTTAGTTCTTTCTGAAAATGAAATTTAGTTTTTTCTATGTGTCTCTGAGAACGCTAAATGATTCACAACTAAATTGCCAGTTGAGTTGTAGTTGTCAAATTCTTATTATGGATTACAACTCAACCCAACTTTCATCAAAGTGAGACAACTGGTAAAGTTGTGTTTTTGTTTTTTAATTCGACTATTGTGCTACTTTTGTTTATTGTAAAACATAAAATCTCAAGAAAAAATAGTAAGACCAAAACTAAAAATATTTAAAATATTCTTTGATGGCTACTATGGTTTCAAAAACATAGAGTATAGATAAGAACCATAGGGTACATAGAGGCCAAACAGAAACTTCAAAACCTAAGTGTGCTGTCAAAAACCTAAGTCTAAGGATGTATTAGTAGAACATTTTGTATTAGTATTAGTTTAAAATAGAAATTTCCCCACAGCACTAAAACCACACTTGGTTGTAACAAAAAGTATTCTAAATTATTTCTATTTTTTATACATGAATTTTTAGAAGTTTATGCAATTATTGTTGTATTAATTAATGAAAATATGAATTTAGAATGATTTTTAATACATTCGAGCTCAAAAAATATTGATTTGCTAAACATATTTTTGCGATTTTTCTATTTGGTACCAAAAATTGTTATCCCATATAGGAACAAAAATACAATGCTGTTCAATGAAAAATTGATAAATTTCAACACAAAAATGTCAACAAAATTCAACAAATATTTTAAAATTACAGCAAGAAGAAATATAAAATTTATTATGTGTGTGAAGTTAAATTTTAAAATTTGAAACCCTAGACAAAAACCATAGAATTTAACAGAGGTCTGTTAACAGTTTAACATGACTCTGTTAAACATTTAAAATTTTGTTTTTTTCATTTAAAATTGAATAATTACTAAATTGTTAAACAAATTGCACCAGCAAATAATTAAATATCTTATTTACGTCATACTTTGTACCTAGATATGGCTTTGGCAAATAAATACATAAAAATAAGCGGATTTTAAATCGCTTGAAAAAAAATTAATATATAAAAGACTTTAGTCCTTTTCTCGAAAATGGTAGGAGATGGGGTAAATTTTTTTCACGGAGGGGACTCCTAGTAGCGTCTAGATAATTATCGGATAGTCAAATATTTTAACATTCTGTTTTTTTTAGAAATTATAGGCCGATTTCAAAAAAACCATATTAGAAATCTGAAAAAGGACTATAGTCCTTTTCTCCAAAATGGAAGGAGATGGGGTAAATTTTTTTTACGGAGGGGACTCCTAGTAGCGTCTAGATAATTGTCGGATAGTCAAATATTTTAACATTCTGTTTTTTTTAGAAATTATAGGCCGATTTCAAAAAAACCATATTAGAAATCTGAAAAAGGACTATAGTTCTTTTCTCGAAAATGGAAGGAGATGGGGTAAATTTTTTTTACGGAGGGGACTCCTAGTAGCGTCGAGATAATTGTCGGATAGTCAAATATTTTAACATTCTGTTTTTTTAGAAATTATAGGCCGATTTCAAAAAAACCATATTAGAAATCTGAAAAAGGACTATAGTCCTTTTCTCGAAAATGGAAGGAGATGGGGTAAATTTTTTTTACGGAGGGGACTCCTAGTAGCGTCTAGATAATTGTCGGATAGTCAAATATTTTAACATTCTGTTTTTTTAGAAATTATAGGCCGATTTCAAAAAAACCATATTTGAAATCTGAAAAAGGACTATAGTCCTTTTCTCGAAAATGGAAGGAGATGGGGTGAATTTTTTTTACGGAGGGGACTCCTAGTAGCGTCTAGATAATTGTCGGATAGTCAAATATCTTAACATTCTGTTTTTTTAGAAATTATAGGCCGATTTCAAAAAAACCATATTAGAAATCTGAAAAAGGACTATAGTCCTTTTCTCGAAAATGGAAGGAGATGGGGTGAATTTTTTTTACGGAGGGGACTCCTAGTAGCGTCTAGATAATTGTCGGATAGTCAAATATCTTAACATTCTGTTTTTTAGAAATTATAGGCCGATTTCAAAAAAACCATATTAGAAATCTGAAAAAGGACTATAGTCCTTTTCTCGAAAATGGAAGGAGATGGGGTAAATTTTTTTTACGGAGGGGACTCCTAGTAGCGTCTAGATAATTGTCGGATAGTCAAATATCTTAACATTCTGTTTTTTTAGAAATTATAGGCCGATTTCAAAAAAACCATATTAGAAATCTGAAAAAGGACTTTAGTCCTTTTCTCGAAAATGGTAGGAGATGGGGTAAATTTTTTTCACTGAGGGGACTCCTAGTAGCGTCTAGATAATTGTCGGATAGTCAAATATTTTAACATTCTGTTTTTTTAGAAATTATAGGCCGATTTCAAAAAAACCATATTAGAAATCTGAAAAAGGACTATAGTCCTTTTCTCGAAAATGGAAGGAGATGGGGTAAATTTTTTTTACGGAGGGGACTCCTAGTAGCGTCTAGATAATTGTCGGATAGTCAAATATTTTAACATTCTGTTTTTTTAGAAATTATAGGCCGATTTCAAAAAAACCATATTTGAAATCTGAAAAAGGACTATAGTCCTTTTCTCGAAAATGGAAGGAGATGGGGTGAATTTTTTTTACGGAGCGGACTCCTAGTAGCGTCTAGATAATTGTCGGATAGTCAAATATCTTAACATTCTGTTTTTTTAGAAATTATAGGCCGATTTCAAAAAAACCATATTTGAAATCTGAAAAAGGACTTTAGTCCTTTTCTCGAAAATGGTAGGAGATGGGGTAAATTTTTTTCACGGAGGGGACTCCTAGTAGCGTCTAGATAATTGTCGGATAGTCAAATATTTTAACATTCTGTTTTTTTAGAAATTATAGGCCGATTTCAAAAAAACCATATTAGAAATCTGAAAAAGGACTATAGTCCTTTTCTCGAAAATGGAAGGAGATGGGGTAAATTTTTTTACGGAGAAGACTCCTAGTAGCGTCTAGATAATTGTCGGATAGTCAAATATCTTAACATTCTGTTTTTTTTAGAAATTATAGGCCGATTTCAAAAAAACCATATTAGAAATCTGAAAAAGGACTATAGTCCTTTTCTCCAAAATGGAAGGAGATGGGGTAAATTTTTTTTTACGGAGGGGACTCCTAGTAGCGTCTAGATAATTGTCGGATAGTCAAATATTTTAACATTCTGTTTTTTTTAGAAATTATAGGCCGATTTCAAAAAAACCATATTAGAAATCTGAAAAAGGACTATAGTTCTTTTCTCGAAAATGGAAGGAGATGGGGTAAATTTTTTTTACGGAGGGGACTCCTAGTAGCGTCGAGATAATTGTCGGATAGTCAAATATTTTAACATTCTGTTTTTTTAGAAATTATAGGCCGATTTCAAAAAAACCATATTAGAAATCTGAAAAAGGACTATAGTCCTTTTCTCGAAAATGGAAGGAGATGGGGTAAATTTTTTTTACGGAGGGGACTCCTAGTAGCGTCTAGATAATTGTCGGATAGTCAAATATTTTAACATTCTGTTTTTTTAGAAATTATAGGCCGATTTCAAAAAAACCATATTTGAAATCTGAAAAAGGACTATAGTCCTTTTCTCGAAAATGGAAGGAGATGGGGTGAATTTTTTTTACGGAGGGGACTCCTAGTAGCGTCTAGATAATTGTCGGATAGTCAAATATCTTAACATTCTGTTTTTTTAGAAATTATAGGCCGATTTCAAAAAAACCATATTAGAAATCTGAAAAAGGACTATAGTCCTTTTCTCGAAAATGGAAGATGGGGTGAATTTTTTTTACGGAGGGGACTCCTAGTAGCGTCTAGATAATTGTCGGTTAGTCAAATATCTTAACATTCTGTTTTTTTAGAAATTATAGGCCGATTTCAAAAAAACCATATTAGAAATCTGAAAAAGGACTATAGTCCTTTTCTCGAAAATGGAAGGAGATGGGGTAAATTTTTTTTACGGAGGGGACTCCTAGTAGCGTCTAGATAATTGTCGGATAGTCAAATATTTTAACATTCTGTTTTTTTAGAAATTATAGGCCGATTTCAAAAAAACCATATTTGAAATCTGAAAAAGGACTATAGTCCTTTTCTCGAAAATGGAAGGAGATGGGGTGAATTTTTTTTACGGAGCGGACTCCTAGTAGCGTCTAGATAATTGTCGGATAGTCAAATATCTTAACATTCTGTTTTTTTAGAAATTATAGGCCGATTTCAAAAAAACCATATTTGAAATCTGAAAAAGGACTTTAGTCCTTTTCTCGAAAATGGTAGGAGATGGGGTAAATTTTTTTCACTGAGGGGACTCCTAGTAGCGTCTAGATAATTGTCGGATAGTCAAATATTTTAACATTCTGTTTTTTTAGAAATTATAGGCCGATTTCAAAAAAACCATATTAGAAATCTGAAAAAGGACTATAGTCCTTTTCTCGAAAATGGAAGGAGATGGGGTAAATTTTTTTTACGGAGAAGACTCCTAGTAGCGTCTAGATAATTGTCGGATAGTCAAATATTTTAACATTCTGTTTTTTTAGAAATTATAGGCCGATTTCAAAAAAACCATATTTGAAATCTGAAAAAGGACTATAGTCCTTTTCTCGAAAATGGAAGGAGATGGGGTGAATTTTTTTTACGGAGGGGACTCCTAGTAGCGTCTAGATAATTGTCGGATAGTCAAATATCTTAACATTCTGTTTTTTTTAGAAATTATAGGCCGATTTCAAAAAAACCATATTAGAAATCTGAAAAAGGACTATAGTCCTTTTCTCGAAACCTGTTGTAATAATAATATATGATAGGTGAGGAATCGTTCAGCGAAGTCAGGAACTAAATTTTTCAATGTGAAGAATTCGGACTTGCCAATGTTTTTAAACGTCAAAAATATTTATATATAAAAGAAATAACTTGGTAATGGCGTTATGTTAAATTAAACACGCCAAATAAATCTTAGCATCGATACACCTTCGGCTAAGTAGCTTAAAAACAAAAACAAACAAACATTCATTGTAAAAAACCTGAAATTTAAAGTGTAATAACCTTAACCGGTTACGCCTTACAGCATGCTATGTCAGGTGAATCCAAATCATCAACCTGTTGTAATAATGACATCGTTGAGCGAAGTTAAGAACCAAATTTAACAAGATGAAGTAGCAAAATACTTTTTATCTATATTTTATCAAAAAAAAAACAGAATGTTAAAATATTTGACTATCCGACAATTATCTAGACGCTACTAGGAGTCCCCTCCGTGAAAAAAATTTACCCCATCTCCTACCATTTTCGAGAAAAGGACTAAAGTCCTTTTTCAGATTTCAAATATGGTTTTTTTGAAATCGGCCTATAATTTCTAAAAAAAACAGAATGTTAAAATATTTGACTATCCGACAATTATCTAGACGCTACTAGGAGTCCCCTCCGTAAAAAAAATTTACCCCATCTCCTTCCATTTTCGAGAAAAGGACTATAGTCCTTTTTCAGATTTCTAATATGGTTTTTTTGAAATCGGCCTATAATTTCTAAAAAAACAGAATGTTAAAATATTTGACTATCCGACAATTATCTAGACGCTACTAGGAGTCCCCTCCGTGAAAAAAATTTACCCCATCTCCTACCATTTTCGAGAAAAGGACTATAGTCCTTTTTCAGATTTCTAATATGGTTTTTTTGAAATCGGCCTATAATTTCTAAAAAAACAGAATGTTAAGATATTTGACTATCCGACAATTATCTAGACGCTACTAGGAGTCCCCTCCGTAAAAAAAATTCACCCCATCTCCTTCCATTTTCGAGAAAAGGACTATAGTCCTTTTTCAGATTTCAAATATGGTTTTTTTGAAATCGGCCTATAATTTCTAAAAAAACAGAATGTTAAAATATTTGACTATCCGACAATTATCTAGACGCTACTAGGAGTCCCCTCCGTAAAAAAAATTTACCCCATCTCCTTCCATTTTCGAGAAAAGGACTATAGTCCTTTTTCAGATTTCTAATATGGTTTTTTTGAAATCGGCCTATAATTTCTAAAAAAACAGAATGTTAAGATATTTGACTATCCGACAATTATCTAGACGCTACTAGGAGTCCCC